>CM062394.1:5090776-5557902 GCA_031304145.1 Cardiospermum halicacabum
ATCCTGATTGTATTGACGCCTGGCTCGCTTCTCACTCCACGTGTCCTGTCTGCCGGGCTAATCTTGTGCCCGACCCGGATGAGACTACGCCTACCTCGTCCTTCTCGGCTGTTGATGTTCAGTTACTTAATCCGGGTACTGATTCGGTTGAACCGGAACAAAGGTGTGATCAGGAAGTCGAGGATGTGAGGACACGTGGATCGAGATCGAACCGATGGAGATTGGGTCGATTGTTTCCGAGGTCAAACTCGACGGGTCATTCGTTAGGTGAGAATTACGAGAGGTTCACGCTAAGGCTACCGGAGGATGTACGTAGTGAGCTGTTGAGTAGGAGCAAGAGTTGCGTGGCGTTTCCTCGAGTGAGGAGTTCACGAAGGGGTTTTAGATGTGGGAGCGGAGGATCGGGGCTTCCAAGAAGTAGGAGTCATTGCTATTACGAGCGGTTCAATAGCTCCTCCTCAAAAATGGACCGGTTCGGGATTAGTATGAGTATGACTCCGCCTTTTATATTCAGAACCGGTTCGGTTCGGACTTCTAATGAGATGCTCATGGCTGGTCATGAGGTCAATTCTAGTACAAGTTCTACCCCGCTCAAAAATACTTTCAAGTCTGATTCTTTCCCTGATTCTCAAGTGTAGATTTATTATTATTATTTTTATCTTAAATCTAGTTTGTTTTTAAATTACACCGTTAGTAGACAGCCAAGAGAGAAAACAAAGTTAGATCCGTAAATACTTGTATTGTTTTGTTCATCATTTAGGATTTTTTTTTTTTTTTTTTTTTTAAGTAAATTTGTCTTCCTCAATTATAATTATAGAAACACTTCACATATGACAAGATTAAAAATAATTATTTTTAATTTCGGTTGGATCAAAGTTGGCTAACGTGATGAATGAATCACGTGGATAGAAGAACGCCACGTGTATGGAAGTTGTTGGTGGTGATAGAAAACACACATCAACAAATCCGTTAGTTATATGAATTTTTCAAAATGAAGAATCAGTTTCCATTGCATTTTTGGATTTTTTATTAAAATAATTATATTTTTATACCAAAATTAAATTTTTATAAAATTAAATTTTTTATAAAAATTTAAAGAAAATAGACTAAAATGACCGTAATATTCCTGCTTTCTGGTCTTGTTTTACTTCCCTAGCAAAGCAGACTGCGAAGTAAAAACTATACCGGGAAACAGGTATAACTGTTTCCCGCTGTTCTGCTTCCCGGACCGGAAAACAGTTATATTTACCTATTTCCTGTTCTGATGCTTTCCGGTCCACCTGAAAGCTCATTTTTGCAATTTTTTTAAAAAAATCTAAAAGTGTAAAAAATTTAAAGTTGATCTAAAACTAAAATTTTTTCTTATATATAAAGTATAAAAATGCGTATTTTCACTTTTATTTATAGTTTACTTTAAACAAATAGTAGTAATGACGGAATATTTTTTTTTTAAATGGATTTTTTAAAAATATACACAAATAAAGTTTTAAAAGTTTTGTTTTCATTTCATATATGCCGAATTTTCAAAATATCAATGAATTTTTATAATTTACAGATTTTGTAAATTATGCTCACAATCTGTGAATTACGCTCACAGTCTGTGAATGGTCTATATGGTGAAAACTAAAATTTAGTTTTGCAAACTTTTCAAAATAGGCCTATAATTGTATACTAAACTTTTTAAGACTTAAAAAAAGAAAATATTTCCCTTTAAATTAATATATTTATTTAAAAAATATAACTAAAAATTATTTACAAAAAATAAATTCTAATTTTATAAAATTATTTTATTTCAATAAAAAAATCTTAAAATTTCACTCTTAACCATTTGATACTACACTTTAAATTTATAAATATTTGAGAGTAAATTCAACTCGTTAATAAAAGGATTTTTATGTGTAGCTGGTTTTGGTCTAATCCTAACTCTTTTGTCTGTTATTTTTTCTTCAGAAAATATTAAAATTTAAAATTAATATATATTATATAATAACTAATTTCATATTAATACTATTTAAATTTATTTCACCATTAAATCAAATTTTAATAATTTAATATTATTATTTGGTGATTCATAATTAAATTAAAACCTTAATATTAATTTTACAATTGTTTAAATAGTATAAAAATTTATATATATGGATAATTTTAAATGTTCTATAGTTTAATATATATATATATATATATGTATATATATATATATATTATTAATATGGCAGATAAACGGGCCAACACTTAGGTTATGCCACAAAAATCCACACTTGAACAAACTAGGTTAAAAGGGCTCATTTTCATAATGATTAACATTCTACTGACCCTAACCCAACCCGTATACGGGTTAAACAGGCTAGCTCGCAGACTACAGACGGTTTCAGCTTTATTCAAAGACGTATTTCACCACTTCACCGCATGTGAAACGTGCTTCTGTTTTGATTTATTAGGGTTAGTTGCTACTTTATGTTTCTAAAACTTTTATTTTCCTTTATTTGTTTATACCATTAAGAACTTAATGATACTAGCATTGATGAACAATAATGATGAATCAGAACTTGAAAATACGAATGAGGATGAGAACGAAAACAATGATGATATCGAGAGCTCAGAGGTAGAGAGACGTTGATGAAAGAATTGCGAGGGTTTTATTAACGAGAATGATGATTAATGATGACGGAAGAATAATGTTATAAATTAAAAATCAGTGAGAATGTATGGAGAGAGAAGTGGAATCAAAAAGTAAAAATGGTCGATTGTAGAGAGAAGAGTGTTTTAGTTTTTTTCTTAGACTTTTATTTATTATTTATTTATTTTTTAAGATTTTAAATTTTGTAAGTTGAAGGATAAATATGAGATTTTGATTTAATAGACGTAAAAATTATTTTTAAGAATTTAATTTTAGTATTTTTTTTTAATGATGAGACAAAATTACTTTTTTTTTTTCTTTGCTCAAAAATGTAAATTATCATAGTATAGAAAGTAATATTTGTAGTGAATATAGATCTACTGGCATAATTTTCTAAGAAAATAAAAAAATCCCTTTTAATTCTGTAGGTCTTGAAAATTGGAGTTTCGGGTATTAATTTCAATAGCAATTCGCCTAGAAATCTCTGCATTTCTTCCTTCTCGTGCATCTCTTCCTTCTCTTCCTTCTCGTAAATGGTAGTTGTAGTGATACTCTAATCGACAGAAATATTGTATATAAAACTTGGCAGAGACTCCATATTCTTTATTCATACATAGTTCCAATGCCTCTTTTATATTAATGAGAAGAGGACAAAGCTAATTAATTCATAAGGAGACAAATGTAATTAATTCATTTATAAGTATTTATCGTTTTACGTTATTAGCCATTTGTACTCTAATTTTTTCAAAGTTGTAACAATCAATTAATGATTTTGTGTTCCCAATAATATTGTTGATTTTCGTGCCAACACTAAGAGCATCACAGTGGCAACATCTACTCTTGAATGCTCATGACTCCTATATAAAAAAATTTCTCCCTCCGTTCCACTAATCTTGCAATATTTCTTTTATGCACATTTGCTTAGGCATAATTTCAATGGTAAATATCTTTAATTATACACGACTAAAAATATTGGTAATTTTATATTTGAAAAGTAGACTTTACGACGAATAAAATAAGATCTCATTTGACTATATTTTTTCGTATACCTAAATCACAATATGCAAAATAAGATTAGTCGATGAATAGTGTCCAGAACCCTATTGTTGCAACTAAAATGGGACGGAGGGAGTAAATTCTAACATGTCATGTAGCATTTGTATTCTACAAAGTGGGTCTTACATCCCATTAAATTTAATTATTTATTTATATAAAAACTATAAATAGGCACATTACATCTTACCATTGAACTAGTAAAATAAATTGTATCCTTTCTTCCTTATTTTCTTTGGTTAAGAATCGATGCTTGGATGAGCATCTCCTATTTTCTCCCTCCTTAGAGCATCTACTTCGAGCATCCGTCTATTTTCTCAGCACTCTACTCTCTCTCCTCTTTCTCTCCTTAGAGCATCTACTTCCAGCATCCGCCTACTTCCTCAGCACCCTACTCTCTCTCCTCTCTCTCTCCTTAGAGCATCTACTTCCAGCATCCGCCTACTTCCTCAGCACCCTACTCAGCATCCGCCTACTTCCTCAGCACCCTACTCTTTCTCCTCTGAGCATCTAGTTTAGGCACCCCATTGAAGATGGCCTAAGAAGTCTTGATGATCCCTTTTCGGGTACAATAAGTGTTTATGACATCATTTCGTGAGCTAAGATAAATCTTGATGGCTAGGATCCTTTTTATGTGTACAAGACAGTACAAAATCTTCATCATTGTTTTAAAAAAGAACATTCTCCTTAATTTTCCTTGCTACTTGTCGACACTCACAGAGATAGTTAACGTTCACAATCGAAGGGTTACCATTCTAGTAACACATTGAAACTATAATAAACTGTCAACACTCTAGTAAACCGTTAACACTTCCGTAAATTGTTGGTACTCCAATAAGTCATCGATACGCCAGTAAGTTGTCAGTACGCCAATAAACCTTCGACACTTGTCACACTTATATAGCTAGCACTATATTCTTATTGTGTTAAGATGGAGCGAGCCACTCATACTGGCGCATGCGGGAATAGCTTCAGACGCTGAGAGCACACTAAAACACTGAGGGTGCTTTTATGCTCTCATTAGTTGTCCTTGTTATTTTATATTAGGCTTAGTCCACTAAGTGTTTTCGTTGGGCTCACTCTAATTTGTTGCTCCACGAACCAGTATAAATATTTGTTTTATTTAGTTCACAACAATATTTTAATTAGATTTAGGGTAGTTAACTCTTGTTAGATTGATATAGTATAAGACTTATTATTTTTAAAAAATAATAATTTTATTTATTATTCATAATTTAAAATATTATTGCCGAAAAAATTAATTAGTGCCATAAAAATATATTACCCCTTCATCTCATTTTAAGTGATGGAAGTGGATGGAACACCTAGAATAAGAAAGTAATGGGGGAAAATGATTTGTAAAAGCACCTGAAACAAATGTTGAACCATTATTGAAAGACCAAGTAACAAAATTGAAATACATGCTTTTCTTATGGCTGATAGGAGACAACCCTCATGTCAATATTCGTGGTGGGTTCTTCACCTGCAGTGACATAAATATAAATGCCATTTTAATTTGTATTCTAAATTTTAATTTTTAAAATCTACTTTTGTCAATTTAATTTTAAAATATAATTAAACATTTAATTGATTCATAATTTTTCCTTATTAAATTTTACTACTATATTTTTCTAATATATTATCCACATTATTTTTTCTTTGATTGGGTTCACCTTCAAACAGAATATAAATTAAAAAATGTTTAATTTTAAGTATATAAATAAAAAAAATTATAATTTTAAAAAGAGCACCTCAAACATATTCGATACTTGATCTTCGAATCAGTTTATAAATATTTGAATTTTTTATTGAGTCTTTTCTATAAAATAAAATATATAAATAAATATATTATTATTATTAGGAAAAATTATATAAAATAAATCAAATAAAGTTTAAAAATTCAAAACTAAACCAATATAACTTTATTTCTATTTTTGAGCCATCCAAACTTTGATTTTCAAAAATAGACCATCACATATGTGAAGGTCCTCTTCACAGACCACTTTCACACCTTCATAGATTATTGTAAAAGATCTTTACAGAATAATAAAATGGTCAATTTGATTCATTTTTGAAAAGTGAAAGTTTGAAAGATTATTTTTGTAAAATTTTTAAAGTTGGACTATATAATGTAAATAAAAGTTATAAAATAATAAAAATTAAAATAACCCTTATTATTATTATTATTATTATTTTGAGAGAAAGAAAATTGAAATCCAACCCTGAATTTCTATGGTGAGCTAGGAGTTTGTATGGTTACGAAAATTACTAAATTCTTATATAGACTAAATAAAGTTTTTATAATATTAGTTGATATTCAATACTACTAAATTGAAAATTTTAGTATTTGATATAATATGAGACGATATTTATTTTTTAACATATTAAATTTAATCTATTATATACTTCATCCGTTTCCAAATACTTGCAACATTTCATGTGGGCACGCAGCACGCTGTCCAATGTTTAGTAAATATTTTTAATAATATACAACTAAAAATTATATAAATTTAATATTTAAAAAGTAGATACCAAGACAAATAAAACAATACCCCACTTGACTATATTTTTTCTTGTACATAAGGAATAACACATGAAAAAAAATTGATCAATGAATAGTATACACTATTGAAATGATGTAAGTAAATAGAAACGGAGGAAGTATTATATAATTTAATAATTTTAAAATATATTATACATGGTGCAGATATAAATAAAATTTACATTAAATAAGAATTGGTTTTAATATAAAATTAATCAATAAATTCAAATAAAACTTTAAAAATATATATAATTTTTAATTCTTTTATTTTAGTAATTTGTATTGAATTTTTATCTCCTATTATATAATATACTTTGAAAATTTTTAATATAACTTTTAATATTTATAAATTTTTATACCGAATACAAAATATCTATACGAGATGTATACTTTTATGTCACCTGACTAGTCATTATTGAGGAAGTACCTAAAAAGTGTTTAGTGAACATTAATCACGTTTTTCATACTTTGTGTATGTTAACAAATCCACATGACCTAATATAATCCGACATATTTAACCACATCCACACACAAAAAGTGCCCAACGGTTTCTCTGGCTCCAAATCATTTTCATATGCTGGAACCAGTTTTGAGTTTGACTACTACAAAACATTTTAGTCCAATCACACATGAGTTATAATATAAGTGTTGAACCATGCACGTAATTAAAAATTCTTAATTATATTATTGGTGGCTCAGTCTGTGATATTACATTTAAACTTGGTTTTTCATTTATGAAAAATAAGTTTAAAGTTAATTTTTTCTTCTTTTGATGAACTGTCATTTGCGAATTAATTGGGTGTTAAGGTTTGTTCAACAAAATTGTTCAATCCACATGAATTGCTCCACAATAAAACTACACTAACAACAACGAATCTGCACCGCAATAAACCTAGACCGAATCCTAAATTAGAAAAATAAAAACTCAATGCAACCAACTCATATCGATAGCAATGGTGGAATGTCGAGATTGTCACAACCAATTTCAAATCCTAAAATCGAATATCTTTCTTTCGTCGTTGCAAAATCCTCTTAGCTCACTATCTTTTGCTCTCTCTCTCTCTCAACTCAAAAGTCGATATGGGTTTGAAAATAATTTAACATTTGTTTTTAATTTTTATTATGTTGACGTGTAAAAAAATTTTAACTAGCGATGATGTGTCATCCATTTATCACTAACATGGTAATTTTTGTAAGTTATGTATGTATACACATCATGCACGTGTATTGTACGTCATTTTTATAATGGATTAAGTGGCGTAAAATACCAAAATTGGCAAGTTGAAGGGACCAATTAAGAAAAAAAAAATAAATAGAAGAGACTAACTGGGAAAGTATTCCAAGTATAGGGAGCCAAATATGTTATATGTCTTTTTAAATAAATTATTATATTTTGAAAGAGAAAATAGGGAAGAGAGTAAAAGTAAATAAAATATTATTTAAAAAGGAAAGAATTAATGACTCATAATGTCTATTTGAACCTCTGGAAATAGAAGTGTTGGTTCACAGTGTGAGCACTAAAACTTGCCACATCATCCTCACATTTAAAATGGAGGGTTGCATTGAAGTGACTTTTTATAAAATAATTTCCATGATGATGATGTAGCTCTGCAAATGATAGAATAGACATCAGCATTGAAGATGCTCTGAGAAGTCTTGATGGGTCGCTTTTCGGGTACAATAAGTGTTTATGACTTCATTTTGTGCACTAAGATAAATCTTAATGGCTAGGCTCATTTCGTGCGTATAAGGCATCGCACGACAGAAAGTCTTTATCATTGTTTTAAAAGAGAACATTCTCTTTAATTTATCTCGCTAACGGTTGATACTCACTAGGATAATTGACATTCACAATCGAAGGTTAACACTCTACTAACCCATCGAAATTCTAGTAAACCATCAGCACTCCAGTAAACCATTAACACTTTTATAAATTTTCGTTAATGCCAGTAAGTCGTCTGTATGCCAGTAAGTCGTTGGTACGGTAGTAAATCGTCGATACATCAGTAAATTGTCAACATTTGTCACACTTATATAGCTAGCACTAAGATGGAGTGAGCCTTTCGTACTAGCGCATGCGGGAATAACTTTGGACGTTGAGAACACTGAGAGTGCTTTTATGCTATCATTAGTTGTTCTTGTTATTTTGTAGAGGGTTAATAATGCCATCCATATTTTTAGTATTCACACCCATCTGTTTATCCACCCCAAAATAAAATTTTAAATATTTTTAAAAATTATTTTAATTATCATGTTTATTTTAAATATTTTTAATCTTTTTTTTTTCTATTTTCGTTAAAAAAAATCTATCGATCCTTATATTTTATTTTTATTTTTTATAATTTTTTTACTTGAAAAATTATATTATAAATAATAAAATTATCAATAATATTTTAGAATAATAATATTTTATTATTAAAAATTAAATATTACAAATAATTAGATTTCAAATATATAATATAACTCTAAATAAATATATAACTAAAAGATTAATTTTGATATTAAGAGAGAAAAAAAAAAAAAAAGATTGAAGTGGGGTGTAATAACAAGAGGGTGTTAGAAACAAAAGTTTTGGAGTGACGTTATTAACTCTCTATTTTGTATTAGACTTAATCCACTAAGTTAGTATCTAGATTGAGCCCACTCTAATTTGTTGCTTCAAAGATCCGTATAAATATTTGTTTCATTTAGCCCACTACAATATTTTAATGAGTGATGATGTTGCCACCCCTATGTTTTGTAATACATACCCCAATTTCTATTAAAATACAATTATACCCTGTAATGAATATAAATTTTTAAATGTAAATTGTATAATATTTATAAATTGTATTAATAAAAATATTTTACAAAAATAATAAAGTTTTTATAGTTATTTTTTTTAAAAATTAAAATTGTAAAATTAGTTATAATTAATAATATTTTTAATAATTAATTATTTTTTATTAATTTTTAACTCCATCAATAAAAATAAAAAGTCAGAATATATTTATTTATTTAAAAAATAGTTATTTAAATATTTATTTTTATTAAATAAATAAAAATATTTAAAATAAATAATATTTATTTGTAATATAAAATATAAATTTAATCAATAATAACCTGTTAAGGTCATACTTGGAAATTTGAAAAATAATTAGATATGTGGGGTGTTGAGACAACTTTTACGGGGTGGAATTATCGATTCTCTATTTTAATTAGATATTTATAGTAGTTAATTCTTCTTAGATTGATATTATATAAGATTTAATAATTTTAAAAAATAATAATTTTCTTCCATTTCTAATTTAAAGTATTGATATCGAAAGAATTAATTAGTACCATAAAAATAGGGGATTGTTAAATACCGTAACAAACTTATTAATACCGTATCTACTATTCCAATTTTATCATTTTATTTGATTTTTCTCCACAACTGTATCTCTAGTTTTCTTCAAGAAATCTAAAAACAAAAAAAGTTTTTCCTAAAAAAAGAGCCATCTCTCTCCTTTTTCCCTCTCCTCTAGGGTTAGAGAAACATTGGCATGTCAACGGGTTAGAGAAACATTGGCATGTCAACAAAGTTGACGGAAAAGTATTAATAAATTTTCTGCGGTATTTAACGATCCCTCAAATAAAACATAATGATACGAAGGAATAGTTACTTTCATCAATGTCTTCTATGATTATATAATTAAAAAAAAATTGAACGAGTTGAGATAATGAAAAGAAAAAAAAAAAGGCAAAAATAGGTCAGAGCTCCCTCAAGTTGTACTGTTTTCCTAGGTAGATACTTAAACTCCATGAATTCTCACATGGATACTCTAATTTGTAAAAAATACTAACATTAGGTATTTGAATGTGATTTCATAGTTGATGGGTAGAGCGTATAATACACGCGTTATGGTGATTTTGTGTTTTGGTGTCTTGTTGTATAAACAAAGAGTTAAAGGGGGAGGTGATTTTGTTGGGTCTCGAAAACTTTCAATTTTATTTAATAATGGTGGTTGAATATAATCCAATTTCTCCAAAAGTTGATTAGTCCAGCAAGTAAGCAATACTTATTTGCTGTCAATGTCATACATACAATTGTCAACCCACCCACCTTCATAAATCACTCATCTGGGTTTTTATTTTTGGTTCAATTAAAACCTTACACAGATTGAAGCAAGCAAAAGTCTGACAAACAAGCGGAGGAAGTAATGGTCTCAATCATCAACGAAGCAGAGCAGGAAGAGAAAGAGGACAATAGCAACAAGTCCATGTTTGGCTTCAAAAGCTTACTCTGATATGGTGGCTCTGTCTATGATGCTTGTTTCAGCTGTGCTTCTTATTAGGAATGTATGTGTGGATGTTCAATTCACAAACCCTAAACACCTAATTCGATTTATTGAAGGTTGAATGAATTATTTGTTGATGTGGATCCAAAATATAACCATTCACGCGCCTTCAATTGCTGTTAACCCACGAAAAATGCCAACTGAGCTTCAAGTACCTAGTGTTAGCATTTTTTACAAATTGAGGTATCCAAGTGGAAATCCGTATAGTTTAGGTATCTACCTAGGAAAACAATATAACTTGAGGGAGCTCTGACCTATTTTTGCCCAAAAAAAAAAAAACAATTGAAAAGAGTTGAGACGATAAAAAAAAAAAAAATTGGAGTTGAGATGATGAAAAGAAAATAATCAGTTGAGTTGAGTTGAGAGAATGGAATAAAGAGTTTTATTCAAAATAAAAAATTATTTTTTTATTTTTAATTATATTGAGGGTATAATTGAAAAATAAATGTGGTATTAAAAAATTTGTTTACGGTATTTATCACTTTTGTAATAAATATATTACTCTCTCCCTCCAGCTTTGGGTGCGCGGAGTACATAAACCAAAAAAAGAGTCGAAACTCGGGAAAATAATTTGAAGAAGCACCTTAAACCATTAGATAGGGACCGACGTTGGACAATTATTGAAAGAAGAAGTAACAAAATTGAAATAAATGTTTTTCTCAAAATACATGTTTTTCTTATGCCTGATAGGAGACAACCCTCAAAGAACATGACATTATTCGTGGTGGGTTCTTCACGTGACATAACTATAAATGTCATTTTAATTTGTATTTTAAATTTAAAATTTTAAAATCTACTTTGTCAATTTAATTTTAATACATAATAAAACATTTAATTGATTCATAATTTTATAAGTTTTACTATTACATTTTGCTAATATATTATCCACCTTATTTTTATAATAAATTGAATAATACAATTGATATATTTGATTGGACGTGTAAAACAGAATATAAATTGAAAAATCTTTGATTTTAAATATATAAATAAAAGATTATAATTTTGAAAAAGCACCGAAAAATTGAAGACCTCAAATATATTCATTAAATTTAGTTCGAATCTATTTATAAATATTTGAGTCTTTTATTGGACCCATTTCTTAAAATAAAATATATAAATAAATAGTTATTATTATTATTATTATTATTTTTTGTTTTACATCGTTAGAAGTTAAATTAATCTTAAATTTAAATGTGCTTTTAATCATTATTTCATTTTCAACTATCATAAAATATAATATTTCTAAAGTTCAGAACTAAATCAAATATCATAATATATATATATATATATATATATATATATATATATATATATAAATCTCAATTGGGTTTAGTTTGGGTGTTATCGTGTTTTTAGCCCACCATACTCTAACACAGAAACCATTATCCCAAAATTGTCAAAATATTGTAGGAAGGAAAAAAAAGGAAATATTACTGTAAAGACTTTATAAATAAAGTAGTAATTCTACTAAAATATTATAATGGTATTTATATAATTTTATTTTTATTATGAAAATAAATATTTATATTAATTAATTTTTTTTAAATTTTTTAATTAAATAATTATATATTTATTATTAGACTTTATAAATAAAGTAGTAATTCTACTAAAATATTATAATGGTATTTATATAATTTTATTTTTATTATGAAAATAAATATTTATATTAATTAATTTTTTTTTTAAATTTTTTAATTAAATAATTATATATTTATTATTAGACTTTATAAATAAAGTAGTAATTCTACTAAAATATTATAATGGTATTTATATAATTTTATTTTTATTATGAAAATAAATATTTATATTAATTAATTTTTTTAAATTTTTTTAATTAAATAATTATATATTTATTATTAGACTTTATAAATAAAGTAGTAATTCTACTAAAATATTATAATGGTATTTATATAATTTTATTTTTATTATGAAAATAAATATTTATATTAATTAATTTTTTAAAAATTTTTTTAATTAAATAATTATATATTTATTTTATGAAAATATAGCCATTTTAAAAATATTTATAAATCATATTATTTTCATGATAAAAATTTATTTATGCATATAATTAATAATGAAATTATAAATCAGTGTTTTTATTAAAAATAAATGAATTTATAACTTTGGGGAAATATATGTTGTGAATTAATTTAACTACTGTTTGCTCGTTTGAACTTTTTATTAAAAAAGTTATATTTTTAAACAAAAATTAAAACTTTTACAAAAGTATATTTTAATTTTTTTTTTCAAAACCAAACTTTACTTTGTTATTATTATTAGGGTCCTTTAGATTTATAGGCCACCAAAAGTTTAAAGTATAATTATAGCCCATTTTAAAAATCATACAAATCTAAACTTTTTAAAAGTTTGTTTTCATCTTATAGGCCTAACTTCCTATACTACCCTTTTCAATAAAAAAATAGTAAAAATATATTTTTAATTTACTAAAAAAAAAAAGAAAATCAAACATCCAAAATTGCCCTTCAACCAGTTTGGACCGGTTCTGTTTTGCTTCAACGGATGAAATTCAGAAAAAACGATCTTCTTCTTTCAACTGATGCCTCATTCTTTTTCTCCACCATTAACCTAATCAATCGAAGCCTCCATCTTCTCCTTCTCCATTTGTAACAATGAAAGCCTCCATCTTCTTCTCATTCGAATTGAAATCCTCCGTTTTCGTCGACAGCTATCGATTTTTTGTCATCCTTTCTAATTACGACCTAATCGATCGAAGCCTCAACTTCTTCTTCACCTAATTCATCGAGAGCCTCCATCTTCTTCTCCTCCGAATTGAAATCCTCCATTTTTGTCGACGGTTATTGATTTCGTTGAAAGCTTTTGCATCATCCTTTCCAATTGCGACCTAATTAATCTACATCCTGCTGCTGAAGTCGTCGACTGGTGTGGAGAGAATTGAAGAATTGATGAATGTAAGGTTCTGGTCATGGTAGTCTGCCGCTAGCTCGTGTCTCATCTGCCACTAGGTCATGGGACTGCTTGGTTTTCTTTGATATAAAAGGTAAGCTATTGATTTAAATTTGATGCATTTTGGGTTTGTAATAGTAATAATTGTTGGATGCTTAAAACTATTATATTGAAATAGTTGGTCTTTGTTATTCATGTATTTCTTTGTTATTCACAGTCTGTGAATTGATAAATATGTAATTGGTAGTAGATAATTCATGGCTTAATACGGAGGCTGTGAATATTGATGTATATTGTTGTTGAATGTTTGAGCAGTTCACAGTCTTTGAATTGTATATTATTTATAGCCATGATAATACTGTCAAAAAGAAACTATAAGGCGTGATGAAAACTGCTGTTATATTGAAACTGAACCAAAACTATTGTTGTAATAAAAAACATCAGTGCAGTGGACAAAAACTACTATTATATTGAGTTAAGTGGTTAGATAGATAGAGATATAGAAAGACTTGGAGAGGATCCCTAAGTACTTCCTTAGCAATCTTTTTGTATGATAAATTTATCTCTATTTAGGTTTTCTTGACCTGCTGCTATTGAAAATTTTGTTTTTGTCGATTCTATGTTGAATTACTAGTTTTATTTCGACTTGTCAGATCTAGTCTGTGATTTATGTTCATAGTTTGTGAATGGTGTTCATAGTTTGTGAATACAAATCACAGAGGGCTGTTAATACGTTAAAACTTTGTACTATTCTTACTTTTAGTTGCTACTTTTGATTATATTTGGTTTTCTATGATATAGATTTGCCCGAGTCAGAGTTAGTGAGTTATGTCATGAATATTATAGCAAAGCATTCTTACAAGGTACGTATGGGAAGACAATCAATCCTGCACCAGGTCCAGAAACATGGAGGCCATCAGACATGACAGTCCTTCCTATGATAGAGAAGCCTCAGACTGGTTGACCTAAAGAAAAGAGATATCGTTCAGCTGTTGAAGGTACAAGACAAAAAAAGCATGGTAGGTGTCAAATGTTGGGTCATACAAGGAGAACATGTAGTAATCCTGTTTCGTCGTCCATCGGGAGTACCAGTGGGACAGCAAATGTGGATAGATCAGAAGAAAGGCGCTGTAGAGTTATGCATTGCAAGCGTTGTGGTGGTGCGGGTCATACAAGGAGAACATGTTCTGTTTTCGCACCAGCTAGTGTCGACGAGACAAACGCAGACCAGTCATCTCACATAGATCCTACCGAAACTGAGACCTTGGACAACACTCAGCCGATTATGTCATAGTATGACCATTACCTGTTTAGTTAGATAAGGATAATTATATGTGATATCTATTCACGGAGTGTGATCTGTATTTTACTATGCTGTATATTAGCTGTGAATTACAATCACAGACTCTGTACTGTGTTTATTTATGTATTATATGATCTGTATTTATAATTCAAGTCATGTTTAATTACGTATTACAGTAGCTGTGAACTACAATCACAGATTGTGAATGGTGTTTTAGGTCACAACCTGTGATCAGAGATCACAGTAGTTTCAATGTCAATTATGGCATCCCAAAAGGTAAGAATAAGCATCCTTCAACTAAAAATAACATATTAAGGTGATCCACATCATCTCATAACATTTAGGCCACAATTGAATATGCATGCTTACCACCCCATCCTTGGTCTTGTATACTTGCTCATTTTTTGAGCAACTAAGGCTTAGGGTCATTTTTGGACTACCACCAAAGAGCAATTTCTCATCAGAAAAAGGTTAAAGGGCTTGAATAATGGTGACTGCACTAGCTCCCTAACTCGTTGGACGAACTGTGATCATTGATCACAGTCGTGATTACGGGTCACAGTCTGTGAGCATTGTTCACAATACAACAATGTGGATGACATGACATCCCAAAAGGCAAGGATGGGCATCCTTCAACTAAACATAACATATTAAGGTGATCCACATCATCTCATAACATTTAGGCCACAATTGAATATGCATGCTTACCACCCATTCCTAGTTCTTGTATACTTGCTCATTTTTTGAGCATCTAAGGCTTAGGGTCATTTTTGCACTACCACCGAAGAGCGATTAATCATAAAAAAAAAAGATTAAGGGGCTTGAATAATGGTGACTCCACTAGCTCCCTAACTCGTTGGACGAACTGTGACCATTGATCACAGCCGTGATTACGGGTCACAGTTTGTGAGCATTGTTCACAGTACAACAATGTGGATGGCATGACATCTGAAAAGACAAGGATGGGCATCCTTTAACTAAACATAACATATTAAGGTGATCCACATCATCTCATAACATTTAGGCCACAATTGAATATGCATGCTTACCACCCCTTCCTTGTTCTTGTATACTTGCTCATTTTTTGAGCAACTAAGGCTTAGGGTCATTTTTGGACTACCACCGAAGAGCAATTTCTCATAAAAAAAATGGTTAAGGGGCTTGAATAATGGTGACTGCACTAGCTCCCTAACTCGTTGGACGAACTGTGATCATTGATCATAGCCGTGATTACGGGTCACAGTTTGTGAGCATTGTTCACAGTACAACCATGTGCTAAAAAATAATTGATGTTCACTGTCTGAATATTTCAGAGTACGGAAACAACAAAGGGGATTATAAAACTACGAAAGATTTTTATTGATGGTAAATTCAATCTGACAACAAATGTTAATAACAACATAAGACTGACTGGTTGTATGATCCAATTTGACAAAGGTATTCCTTAAAGAATAAAAAATAAAGTAAATATTAAATGATTTCTCTACAAACCCAAGCTGGGAAGTAATAGAGACAGAGTACAAAATCAGTCGCTTATTATTCAACTTTTATATTTTCTAACTTTTCTACTAAACCTACATTTGTTGCTGATACAAAATAGGCACCCGTTTGCCAGACCGGAATATTAAGAGTTTCTTTCTTTTCTTATAATGAATAGATTTGATTTCACTTACATTACTCAGCCCCCAAACTCGTCTTCTTCCCGGTAGAGTTCCATTGTCTTGGGTACCTATTGTAAGAAAATATATGGTGGTAAAGTACATAATGATGTTCTAAAATTATTTGCTGCTTCGCTTCTTCATAGAGGATGACTCCAAATACTGTGAGTGAGTAACCAAGCATTTCGGTAATAGAGACAGGATTCCTAAGTATCAAAATCGAAACGACAACAGCTACAGCTCCTTTCGCATTTCCTAGTACCTGGATGAATTAAAGAAAGATTAAAGGAAAAGCAAGGTACAGAAAACTTAAACTGCAATTGCAATGTACAAACTAAAAAGACACGGTTTGTGCAAACCATGACTAGATGGCTAAGACTTATTCATTAGCTTGAATTATCTACATGAGTAGTTGGTTTTTATATTTTCTGGAAAGGTCCTTAATGCTGTTGAATATCTTGAATGAAGAAAAACAGTTCACACGTTTATTTATCATGTTGTTTTCTGGACAGGTTTTATGTTGTTCAAAACCTTGAATGAGGCAGCATTGTTGATGCGCTATTTATCTATGGACCCTGACCATCTCCTTATGTTAACCATTTACTGCAAGATTGAAAAAATATTATCAGTATAAGAATGTGAATGATGTGCGCAAGCTTGTGTATTATATTAACTGTTTGTGAATAATAGTTCACACACTGTGAATTGTAATCACAGATTCTGAATTGTATTCACAGATTGTTAAAGGAGTTCCATATTTATGGGTGCTCTGTGAATATATCTTGCACACATACATATGCTGATAGTGCACATAAATATGCATATAATGATTATACTAAACACACTCATTGACAATATATATTTCACAAACAATAAGATTTTACACAAAGTCTTAAATCTGTTTCATTAAACAAATCATACTACACAATGGCAATTCAAAATTTACAATTAAATATTCATAAATATCAAATCATAATCCACATTACATAGTTGTAAATTCACATATCACAGTTCTTAAATCACAGTTCACAACTCAAAATTCACATAGCACATTTGCAAAGGAAGCAAAATCCATAATTCACAATTCAAAATTGTCATACCACAGGTGCAAAAGACTCACCATACAGTTACATATGCATCTATAATCTAGTTATAAAAAGAACAAAACAAAGATTGTGTATTCACATTATACACATAATTAACATCAACATCATCAGCACAATGAACATCAACACCAAACCATATCAGCAAAATCAAGCCTTACTAGCAAAATCAAATCCAGCCACAACATCAACAGAAAAATACTCAAACACTAATATCAACAATACAACGATTATAAACCAACAACGCTTAAGAAAAAACAAATAAAACCTAAAAATGAACTAACCTCAGACGCCATTGCAATCTCTGTCTTTAAAGTGTGTTGATAGTGTCTTCAAGCAGCCTTCGACCTATTGACCCACAATATTTGACTAGTTCGGATACACGAATGCGAAGACAAAAAAAACCCTAAAATGCAAATAAATAGAGCAACTCACCTTCGCTAGCGACGATAACTCGAACAAAAGCAGCAAGAACAACGACTCGACAACACAGGAGAAGCGACGATGGCTTAGAGAAATGCGAACAACAACAACAACAACGAGGTACATCAAATGAAGAACAGTGGTGGAGATGTGAGTGGATTTTGTGATTTCAAAAGAAGAAAGGAAGAGTTTTTGTGAAGAGCACGGTGGAGAAGAATCGGTTAATGGTGGACGATTTTGAAAACAGAGAGGGGTGTGAAGGTGTGATAAATGGTCGTTACACAAATGGTTAATGTTTTAATTGGGGTCATTTAAGTAATTTCAGTTTCTATTTTATTTTCTTTAGATATTATAAAATGCATAATGGCATTTTTGTTGATAAAATTAAATTAAAAGGGTAGAATTGGAAGTTAGGCCTATGAGAGAATTGGAAGTTAGGCCTATGAAATGAAAACAAACTTTTATAAAGTTTAGTTTTGTATAAAATTCAAACTAGGCCTATTATTGTATTTTAAACTTTTCATGGCCCATTTGAGAGAATTTTCACTTATTATTATTATTTTGCAAAAGTGTCCAAAATGATTATTTTACCCTTCAATATTAAAAAAATTGTAGTGTGTCTTCCCGATATTACATATTTGAAAGTAGGTCAAATTGAAGTTTGTTTCCTAGTGTATAATAGCAGAAAGAAATTTTGGTTATTTTTTAAAGGGTTTTTTTTTTCAAGACCATAAAAAGTTAAGGGGATAATGTAACTCTGGGTACTTACAGTGGTGTAAAATTTTCACTTACGTACTCAAATTTTGCGAGGTTTTATATGGGTACTCCAATTTGCAAATTAGATTCTTATATAGATACTCCAACTTTTCGAAGTTTTATATAGGTACTCTGACTTGCAAATTAGATCTTATATAGATACTCAAACTTTGCGAGGTTTCATATAGGTATAGCTCACATATTGCACCACGTCAAGCGAATGATTTAAATGACATATAATTTGCAAGTTGGAGTACCTATATGAAACCCCGCAAAGTTGGAGCACTTAAGTAAAAATTTTGCACAACTATAGGTATCCATAATTACATTATCCTAAAGTTTAAATATATAATTACAAGTCTATTTTGAAAAGTTTGTAAAAATAAACTTTTGAAAATTTAATTTTCACTCTATAAGTCATTCACGTATTGTGAGCATAGTTCACATATTTGTAAATAACGCGATTTCAAGGATATTTTGGAAAATTAAGCATATGACGTGAAAACCAAACTTTTAAAAATTTATTTTTGTAAAATTTTTAAAACAAACCTATAATTATATTTTGAAGTTTAAAAAACTTATTTAGAGAATTATAATTTTTTTAATTTTCAACTTTTGAAATTTTATAAATTTAAAATAAAGTGTGAGTGGTTTATCAATTTAATTTAAAATTTCAAAAGTTCAAAAGTAAAAACATCCCAAATTAGCATGAATGAATTTAAATTTACAGAATGGATCTTTTTCTTTACCCAATATTTATTTATTTTAATAAAATATAAATTATTTAAAATAAATCATCTAAAGTTTGAATTTTATTCATACCAATTTCTAAATTCTTACAAAAATAAATTTTGGGAAGTTTGATTTTAAAAAATAAGTTGTGTTAACAATTTTATACCCTACTTAAAATTTTAGTTTCAGTAATGTCATTCTAATATGACTTTACAAATTCGAAAGGTTATTCGGTCATTTTTTATTCTATATCAGAAATAAAATAACTATAGAATCACAAACTTCCGATTCCAGATCAGAAATATGTGATCGTAGATCACAACGATTTTTGAAAAACTTTAAATTGAGGGTAAAAATATCAACACAACCTATTTTTAAATACTTATTTTCATAACAATTTTAAAATGAGCTATCAATAAAAATTTAAAATTTAAAAGCCTATTTATGAAAAGACCCCTTTAATAAATCTGTGGAGTGGTAATTTGAAATTTTGAATTAAATTATTTATTTTAAACTTATAAATTTTTAAAGGGTATTACTAAATCCTCCAAGGCTGCAATTATATTTTCCAATTAAATCCTTTAATTTATTTAATACATATTTTGTATCCTCGAGTTTTTCTTTAATTGAAAAATATCTTGTAATTACATCTACAAATTCAATTTTATTGTGTAATATCCTAAATTCATAAATCATTCAAAATCACTTTTTAATCCCGCTATAATTCAATCAAAATCACTTAAAAAAATATAAATTATTATTTTTGTCTTCCTTCTTCATTGCTGTGATAATGAAAAAACTCATAGAACGAATTATAAATAAATTTTGATTAGACTAATAATACATTTTAATCATATATATTTTAAAAAGTTAATTATTTTGATGGTGTATTGAGTTAGTTTATTTATTTATTTATTTTATATTGTGTGAATAAGAATTATTTTTATTTTTTATTTAAAAAATAACTATTTATTGATATTAAGAATTTGATGGAGTTTCAATTATTTTTTTTAATAAAAAATATTTATTTATTTTTAAATAAAAGACAATTAATTGATTCTTGATTGAAGGTTAAAATGGAAAAAAAATGCATTGTTTAATAAATGATGGTGTCACATTTAACGTATTTGTTTTTAAAAGCTGTAACTTTTAAAAATAAATATTTTTCAACATACTTTTATGGCACATAGGGCAATTATGAACACTGTTTGTAGAGACATATTGTCAATTGGTTATTATTATTATTAATTATTATTATTATTATTATTATTATTATTATTATTATTATTATTTTATTTCAAATTTTAAAATTTCTTACTTAAATAAAATTATTTGTTCATTAAATAATTTATATTTTCTGATTGTTCCATTATGAGTATCTAAATGATGGCATAAAGGTCTTAGGAGCCCCCGAATTTGACTATATTTTTTAAGTTAGCCCTAAAACTTCACAGTAACTCCTCAACTTCCAAATGGTTGGTCAATTAAACCCTTTTACTGTGGAGACTAATCTGGCAGTAAAATATGTTAACTTCAAAATGTCAATTAAGCCATCCACATTAGAAAAAAGGCTTATTTAACACAAACTTTGAAAGTTAAGGGGTTAAATTGACCCTTCGTGAAGTTGAATGACTAATTTGAAAAATATAGCCAATTTCAGGGGTTTCCAAAACCCTTATACCCTAAATGATCGATTAACACTCATACTTAATGAAGATTGGAACCCATAAAATAAATATGTAGAATCAATAGTGAGAAAAAGAAAATTGAAATCCAACACTGAATTTCCCTAATCAGCTATGAGTGCGATTAAATTGAAAATTTTAATATTGGTAATAATATTAAATTTAATCTATTATATAATATTGTTCTAAATATATTATACACGATGCACATAGAAATAAAATTAATATATAAAATTAGTCAATAAATTTAAATAAAAAATATTTTATTTTAATAATTTATATTCGGGTTTTCTCCTGTCATAAGAAAATTTTAATTTTCAACGTATCCTTCAAAATATGTCGAATATCGAATTTTTAGTATTATATCATACGACATGCACACATGTACGTCACCTGACTAGGCTACAAAAATTTAAAACTCAAAATTGACGAAATACCTAAAAAGGGTTTAGTGGATCATTAATCACGTTTTTCATACTTTGAGTATGTTAACCAATCCACGATGACCTAATATCATCCAACATATTTAAAGACATCCACACACAAAAAAAAGTGCCAAACGTTTTCTCTAGCTCCTAGAACCAGTTTTGAGGTTGACAGTCTACTAACTAACTACGAAACATTTTAGTCCAATCACACATGACTTATATGCGATAAAGATTTCATTCTCTCCTCCATTATTGTACACAATTATTAACATGGTGCTTATTAAATGACTGGCTTTTGTTATTGTTATCTTCACTACACATAACAAACACAATATGTTTTCTGTTAAAGAACTTATCGATTCAGGTAGCTGCTACTCAGCCGTGCCTCCAAAATACGTGTTCCAATCCAAGCCAGCTGACTCGGAAGTTTCACATGTGGAGACAATTCCTACTATCGATTTCTCATTGCTTACTTCAGGTTCGACCCAACAACGTTGTGAAGTTATCCGTTCAATTGGCGACGCGTGTCGCGAATGGGGCTTTTTCCAGGTAATAATTATTAGTGTTAGAACATGTGTAACGTTTTTGATTAGTTGTAATATAAATTTGAATATTGTAAAGGTGATAAACCATGGAGTGCCGAGGAGATTAAGAGAAGAGACGTTTAAGAAGAGTATTGGTTTCTTCAAACAATCGGAAGAGGAATTGAGAAAGTACGCAGGGAAGAATCTGTTTGATCCAATTAGATGGGGAACAAGCTTCAATGTAGCTGTTGATAAGACATTGTTTTGGAGAGATTATCTCAAGATTCATGCTCATCCCAACTTCAATGCTCCTCACCACCCTCCAGGCTTCAGGTATATACAGCCAGACCCCTCTATAAACCAATTTATAATCGAAATATTTATAAAATTTATCCTCTTATCAGTGAGGTACTACAAGAATACTGCAAAAGAAGCAGAGAAGTGGCGAATGAGCTACTAAAAGCGATATCAAAAAGCATAGGATTAGAAGAAAACTACATCAACAAAACAATGGAGGTAGAATCAGCTACAGCTCATCAATTACTAGTCATAAACATGTATCCACCGTGTCCAGAGCCAGATGTAGCAATGGGATTGCCTCCTCACTCGGACCACGGTCTGTTAACAATCCTGATGCAGAATGACGACCTTCCAGGTCTTCAAGTCCACCACAATGGCAAATGGGTAGCCGTTACTCCTCCTCCTGATTCCTTTGTCGTCAACATTGGAGACCAAATGGAGGTATATATATATATATATATATATATATATATATATATATATATATATATATATATATATATCACCTTATTCAATTTTCATTAAATTAGTAAGACCATGACTTGAATTGATTATGTTATAAGATTCTGAGCAATGGAAAGTACAAGAGCGTGTTACACAGAGCAGTGGTGAATGAGAAAGCGACGAGAGTATCGATCGCAACAGCGCATGGGCCTCCGCTCGACAAGGTGGTGGCTCCTGCGGCGGAATTGAATGAACGGGGAGTGTATGGTGGGATGAAATATAAGGAGTACATGGAGCTTCAGCAGAGCCATACACTTGATGGCAAATCATGTTTATCTTATCTTCGAGTTTGAGTTGACTATTCTGTACAACAATAAGTCACGCACTGTATCAAATATTGTCTTGTCTTAGATATTGGTGTATTTTTTATGTTAGGATTGTTTTCATTTTATGTAAAAATTATTCTAAATAATGATGTTGTTTAAGAATTGAGGTTTGTAGAAGTTTAATAGCACATACAGTTAACCAAGTTTTGGCGCACAGTGAATACAAACAAGCAAATAAGAAAAATAGAACAAAGGTAATGAAATAAAAATACCTCACCGATACAGACAATCAGGATTTATTTATTTACACCTTTTTTTCTCTATTAATCACACATTTTCACTCATTTAAGTGCATAATAAATATATATATATATAATATCCAGCTGTCACTTGTATTTCAACATCTCAGCATAAAGTATACTATTCAGTGGGAAGAGGAGAACACAAAGATGAAAGTCACGATGTATGTGCTCATTAGAAAAATCATACTTCACAATTTATTATAAAAAAATAAAATTATGAAGACATTATTTAAGATTCTATTTTATTAATTTCCGATGATAATTTTTATTTATGTTTTAATTTCAATTTTATTAAATCATATTAATATTAATAAAGTTTTAATTAGAAAAGCTGATTAGGGTTAACTATTTGATAAAAGAAAATAGCACAGCAGTTATATATTAGAACAAGATTTTATGGAACAACTTATTTTCTTAAACTTGTATTTTTTTTTAGTATGACCATTTTTTATTTTTTTTTTAATGGAGGTTGATATTTTGCATGCTGTATTGAATGTATTTGAGAAGGCGAATGACCTTGAAAATAAATCATACAATGAATTGATAATTTTGCGATATTTTGAAATAATTTTTTTTTCTTTAAAGGTGCTTGCTTGCAAATTTTTCTTTTCAATTTTATATGTCTTATAATTTATTAAATTGTTGATGAATAATTAATACATGATTTGTTTTGTTTTCCTTTTATTTATAATTTTCTTATATCAAATACTAAAAAATGAACTGGTAGAGATTATTTGGATTTAATTTTTCCCATTACCAAAGAATGGTTATAAAACTTCTTAGCCAAACTGCTACTTCTTTCGGATGCGAATGCAATTACAATATGTTTGAACGCATTCACACTAAGAAGAGAAATAGATTCGAACATGAAAGGATGAAATGTTGAATGCTTATTTATGTTCATTATAATTTGTGATGGAAAAATAGGTGAATAATTAAGCAATATAGTAATTTTTCTATAAATTTATTCTTTATATTTTACGTAAAAAATTGTTAGGTTGGATTTTAATATTTGTAATATATATATATATATATATATGTATAATTTACTTTGCATCTGCGTTAATATATCAACATTTGTATAGTATGACGGTTAGATTGAAAATTTCTAAACGATCTCATGATTTAATTGGTTATGAATCAATTCAAGAAACGAAGTATTGGATTATGGAAGGGGAAAAAGGAAAGGTTGACTATGATGAACTTGAAAAAAATGTGAAAGAAGAGCTTTCTAGAGACAATGAGGAGAAAAAACATGCAATTTTCTTTTTGTTAAATTTATTTATTTATTTATTTATATTACACTATGAATTCAGTTTGAATATTGTGTGATTTATTCTTACTTGTTTTTATAGGATTTTGAGGTTTTAAAGGTAGAATTTCAAGGAGAAGAAGAGGAAGAAGAGGAATATGATGATTGAGAAGGACATACGACCTGTTTGGAATAGCTTGTGCTTTTGGCTTCTGACAAAAGAAGAAGAGAAGCAAAAGCACTTTGACAGAAGCACCAACTGAGATGTTTTCACTGAAAGCACTTTCCCAATCTATAAGCACTTTTGAATTTCTAACCAATCAGTACTAAAATGTACTTTTGAATCCAGAAAGCTGTAAAAGTGCTTATATAAATCATACCAAACAGGCTCATAATGGTGAGAAATTATGCTATATAAGTCATAGAATGAGCTTTTATAACCTCATAAACTTTGGATTATTTAGTTGTGTTTTGTTTTCCACCTGCCATTTTTAATAATCGAATTTGGATTTAATTGTTTAGAATGAATATGGATATTAATAGAATGAATAAGGGTGTTGAATAAAATTGCACAACATTATTTTTTAAGTAAAAATTATTATTTTTTAGATAAATTAATTTTATTTTTTGTACAACATTATTTTTTGAGTAGAAATATAATTTTTTAAACAAATTAATTTTATTTTTTAATTTAAAAAATATAAATAAATAAGTATTTTTTAAAAACAAATTCAATTCAACCCGATTACATTGTAAAAATCATTAACCATATAAGAGCATCTCTATTTACAATTTGTCCGCGACCACACCAATAATATGGACAATATTTTTAAAAATAGAGCTCCGATGGTACCGTCTATTTTGAATATCTAGCTGACGTGGCAAAATTTAAAATAGGCATCATTCATCAGACTTTCTATTTTAGAAGGTCAAGTAGACACGCTCACTTAACTTTTTTTTAATTTAATTTTATTGAAAATTATATAAAATAAACCAAATAAAGTTTAAAAATTCAAAACTAAACCAATAAAAGTTTATTTCTATATTTGAGCCACTCAAACTTTGATTTTCAAAAATAGACCATCACATATGTCAAGGTCCTCTTCACAGACCACCTTCACACCTTCACAGATCAGTGTAAAAGATCTTCACAGAAGGATAAAATGGTCAATTTGGTTCATTTTTTAAAAGTAAAAGTTTGAAAGATTATTTTTGTAAAATTTTTAAAGTTGGGCTATATGATGTAAATAAAAGTTATAAAATAACAAAAATGAAAATAACCCTTATATTTTTAATGTGTTTCAAATTTTTTATTATTATTATAAGAGAGTTTAATTTTAATTAAATTTTTATTAAAATTAAAACAAAAAGTGATACACGGTGAGCATTATATGACTATTTTAAAATTATCATATTTATTAGTAAATAATTTACTACCCTATTATTCACGATTTCTATTTTACGAGATGCCCTACCAAATGGTTCAGTTTCGTGTCGGATTTCTAAAACTTTGTCTATACAGTAGAACCTCGATAAATGAATACCTTTGGGACCACAAAAAATATTCATTTAGCGAGATTATTTATTTATCGATTAATGAATAAAATATTTATTTATCGAAAAATGAATAATAATTCATTTATATGATAATTTTAGTTTTCTTATTACATAATTTTGTATTAAATTCAAATGTATTTAGAACTTAAACTTTAATTACATGCATGTTTTTAGAATTCTAGATTAATTAGTTGTACATGTATGCATTGAGTAGAATAAGTGCAAAGTATCACGTACATGAATGTAGAATTCTAAAAACATGAATGTAATTAAAGTTTAAGTGCAAAGTATCACGTACATGAATGTAGTGAGATTTGATAAAATGTAAAATACCATGTATTGAAACTATTACGTACATGCATGATAGTTAAAGTTATGATGTCTACTCAATACCTCATATAAAACTATAATATATAATTCTATATTCTCATTATATCTTCATAACACAATCATATGGCTTCCAAAGAGCAAGCAAAGCCAGTAACAAAAATTACACATGATATATTATATAAATAAAAATATATTGTTTGAAATATAGTAATTATTCATTTATATTTACATAGGGACTATATATACTTCATTTATATTTATTCGTTAATGCATTAAGCGAGGTTATTCGTTAAGCTCATTAGCCTAAGTCGGAACCGAAGAAATTTATTCATTAGACGAGATTATTCATTTACCGAATATTCATTTATCGAGATTCTACTTTATACATATAAGAAAAGTAGATACAAATGAATACACTCTTTGTAACTTGGACACATACTTCAAAATTTTTGTATATTCAGATTTTTAGACTCAAACCAATCATAGAAATAAGCATTTAATTGATATTTACTATAAATTAACTATAAATATTTATACATGATTGTATTTGATATACCAATTATGTCCTAGTCTCCCCTTATTGAATTCTTAATCATCATTTTACAATGATTAATATATATATATATATATATAATATTATATAAATCAAAACGGGCCATTTGACTTATTAAAATTATAAATAAACGTGTAATACATATATATATATTTTTAAATATTCCATATTGTACAACCATCTTCTTTTATAAAGCAATTGATTTAATTAATAAATATATTTTTAAAAGCAAAAGAAAAAGGAATAATGGAACGAAATTCCTTTTCCATGCTGTGATTGGGGTGATTTATTTTAAGAAATTTTTTTTTTTTTTCATATTTTAAACATTTTTTCCTTTTTTTTTTTTTCAATATTAAAGTTTGAGTACATATCATAGTATAGATATAAATTACATTAAATATCCCATCCTAATTCTAATGTCAACAAATCTATAATTCTTATAAACCAAATATGCATAATTTAATGTCCCCCGAATGATTATGCATACACACATCAATTAAGGAAACGGGGACTCGGTCCACGGTCTAGACACACATTCATTCCATCTAAGATGACAAAATAAATAAGGAAATACACGTCCAGCGATTTCCTTATATACCCAAAATTAGTTCTAAAATCCCTGTCCTGTGACTTAATCTAACACAATACACACACTCTTTGACGCTTTCATCTTCATGGGTCACCTAAACAAACTCAAAATCCTCCTCGACATCTTCAAAGACAAATCCTCCTTAATCAAATCAACCTTAACAACAAAACGCAAAATCTCGTCTATCCACCGAGCCATCATCCGTGCCACCACTCGCAGCGTCTCTTCTCCTCCTTCCGACGCCCGAATCGCCGCCGTTCTCTCCTTCGGCCACGGCACTCGCCGCACGGCCGCCGCCTGCATTACAGCAATTATGGACAGATTGCACGCCACGCGTAGCGCTTTTGTCGCTCTCAAATGTCTTTTTACGATCCACAACGTCATCTCTAGAGGCTCCTTTATATTAAAAGACCAGCTTTCTTTTTACCCTGCTTCCGGCGGGAGGAATTTTCTCAATCTCTCTATGTTTCGCGACCAATCAGATGCCGACACGTTGCGATTGTCTTCTTGGGTTAGATGGTACGCTGGCGCCTTGGAGGGTAATCTCATGGTTTCGAGAGTTTTGGGTTATTATATTTGCGATAAGAAGACGAGAAATAGGGAACAAAACGTCGTCGTGTTGAGTTCGTTCAAATCGGATGATTTGTTGCGTGAGGTCGATGTTCTTGTGGGTTTCGTGGAAGAGATTTGTGATTTGCCTAGCTCGTTGGATCTACGAAGGCATGACTTGGTTTACGAGATCGTGAAATTGGTGAGTGAGGACTATGGGTTTGTGCAACGTGAGATTTTTTCACGAGTTGTGGAACTCGGTGATAGATCGACGAGTTTGAGTGTGGTCGAGTTGACTCAGTTGTCGGAGGCTATGAAGAGGTACGAGGGTTGTAAAGAGAGGTTGTCGTTGCTGTTTGTGAATAGGAACCGAAACGACGCGTTGTGGGATTTGGTTAAGGATACCAGGACCAAGATTCTAACGGCCATTAATGTCAAACTAAACGAAAAATCGTTTATTCGGCTTTCTTTTACCGTTTCTTGACACACCTCACGGAAGGTTTTTTTAATTTATTTTTTTCCTTTTCGTTTTTTCTCCTCTATGTTAATTTTGTACATAAATGAAGAAGAAAAAAATAATTAAAAAAATATTAAAGATCGATATGACGACACGTTGGGGCCCTACATATGTGCAATTTCATGATAAGAGTGGCATGGCATAAACGGCTCCTGCATGGAAATTCGAATTTGCTTTTGGAAGTTTCTTTAACACCGTTACACTTTTTTCTCTTTAATACCGTTACACTTTAACTTTAACTTCGAAATCAATATTTATCCAACGGTTACTTTTACTTTTGTCCTATCGTTTTGTCATCATCACATCGCATTTACGAAGGAAGATTCAGATTATAATATACTCATTTAAATTAAATTGGTAACACATACCGAGTTTTATTTATTAATTATTTTAAAATAAATATATATAATTAGATTTTATTAAATTTTTTTTCTCCATATTTACTTCCTTTTTAAAATTTTTTTTACTTTTAAATTTTTTTTGTAAAAAAATTGTAAAACTAAATTTTAAAAAACAAAATTAGAGTCAAAATTTGACCCAATCCAATTACAAATCCATTTTCCAAACGAAACTCATTTATGTCACTTTTGTACTTCGCTAATAAAAAAAATAATTTTAAATTTTAATTTAAACATCACCATCTAAACTTTTCTATTAAGAGAGAGGTAAAATGACAATTTTGTCAAAATTTAACATTTTGACTCAAAATCCATATTTTTCCGTCTAAAATCATTTTGACTCTATTCTTCCAATTTAATCAAGTTTTATTCTAAAGCCCAATTTCAATTTTCAAATTCATTTTTAAATATTTAATTTCAAATGAAATAAAGTTTTTTTTTCTTTAATCCTAGTCCTTTCGCTTCAAAATAATTTTTTCTAATTTCATTATTGCCCTTAATAGAAATTTCATTTTATTCCAATGTGGAAAGCATCGAAAAGTATCAAAAATTTTGAATTAGCCCAAATTTTAGGTCTAATTTGAGACGTAACACATTATACATATAGTGTAACGTCCACGAGTAGGGTCTAAATTTTTTTCAATATTTTAGTATTTAAATATTTGACTTTTATAATTGATTTTCGAAAATTTCATATCGGAATAAATTGAAAATCCGCTCTAAGGGTAAAATAGTAATTAGAGACCATATTCGGAAGTGTAGAGTCAATTTTGGTTATTGAAAATAATTTCAAAATGATTTTCGTAAAACCAGGTCGATTTTGGGAGAAATTGGGTTTTATTGAAATAAACGCGACTTTTCAATTTAAACATGGTTTGGATGATATAAATATAGTTTAGAGTCGGAAAATAATTTCGGGAGTGGAGCGGAATTTCTAGTCTGTTTGGTTGGTTGGAAGGGGGCTTGTGCATGATTGGGCTCAACACTTGATTCAAGCCCATCACTCCACTAGTAACACCCCACTCACATCCCTTATCTCTCTCATTCTTCTCCCGCACACCCCAAATACGTATTTCTCTCTTCTTCACTCTCAAACCCTAAATCTCATTAATCATCTTCAACCATCAAGAACCGACCTCCATTAAGTGTTCCAAAAACCCCCCACCAACATTATTTAAAGCTTCTATAAGTGGTTTTGAGTTCTTTCCTTCACTGTTTGACTCGGCAAGCTTTTAAAGCTCATAATGATATTTTTTATTTTTAAAGCTTTTGATTTCGATTTATGTCATGGATAAGGTCCTTAGAAGCTCTATAACACTTCAAGATAGTCGGTCTTGTTGATTTTGAACTTTATCTGTGTTTTTTATATAAGACCCTAAGAGGTAATTATGTAATTTTGGTGAAATTGTGTCTATTGTTGATTTGTGTTGCTTTGGTTGGTACCAAGAGGCAACTAATGTGTTGGAGAGCACCAAACCGAAAAGACTAGCTAGTTACCTTCGGAGGAGAGGTTAGCGCCTTCGTTTTATGCTCTACATGATTGTGTGATGGTTGTTGTTGTGTTTGATTGCATTATGATGAGTTAATAACGTTAAATACTTGGTAATTGATAGATATGTTGAGAAATGTGATGATAGTGTGATGTAGACACTTATTGTGGTAAATTAAAAATAACTACTTGCATGTGTATGTGCTATTTTATGATGATTGGTGTTAGTTGATAGGCATTTTGGTGGCCATGGATGCCTATGATTACTAGATAATGGAGTTTTGGATGTAAATATTCTATATGAACTCATTTGCATCTTACATATTTTGGTAAAGTAACAATATTAATAATGGTACATGTTGCCTTGTGACTTATGAGTAAATATGCCTATTTTGGTTTCCATTGAGGTGAGGATGTCAGTGGTACCTTATAGGCTTGGTAATTATGGAAAGAAAATGATAAATATTGTTTGATCATTTATAAAGAGTGCCATTGTCCTTGAATTGAATGAATGAATTGACATGCCATAGGAAAATTAGAAGTATACTCCGACACATGAAAATGTGAATTATGGCTTGAAGTGTCGCTTATTTAGGGTGATGGACCTTACCCGATGCGACGACATCAACCTAATCCTTTTTGATCTACCGTTCTCTCTTCAGACTTACCGTACATGTGATCTTCGGATCTTACCAGGGTTTCGGCCCATCACCGTCTCATTTTCTCCATGAGAGTTAAGTTTAAGGGCAAATAATCTAAAATGTGGCAATTGTGCGATTTGTATGCTTGAAATGGTATGGTGATGCCTACTGGTTGGTAGATGATTGTTTGATATGGATGAAATTCACTATAGAAATCTTAGACGGTAATTAAACGGAATAAAGAAATCAATGGGATAAATTGAAAAGTTGAAAAAGTGAATTAATATGGGAAATATCTGTTTTTCAAGTCTTGGCTTCCTAGTCGGCGGCCTGGCAAGGGAACCAAGGCACGGACCAAGACGCTAAGTGGCTTTAATACCTCTTTTCGCGGCCTAGTTGACAGTCTGGTAAAGTGACCAGAGTGCTGACTAGGGCGCCAAATCGATCTAGGTACAACTTTTGGCGGCTTGAAAAGTGGCTGGCGGTTTGGTCATATAGACCAGGGCGCTAGGAAGGTTCCGTTACCATTTACCGTGGCCTGACAGACGACATGGTCACTTAGACAATGTAACACCCCATATTCAGACAGGGTTAGAAGAAATTGAATTGCTATCCATATCACCAATGTGCACATTGTTTTTCGGGAGCTCAAAAATTGAGAACTCCAAAGTTAAGCGTGCTTGGCTTGGAGCAATCTTGAGATGGGTGACCTTTTGAGTGTAATGGTGGTCTGTGGGGCTAGTGGTCAGCCTTAAGACTGATTATGAATGACGTGGCGCCCTGCCACTGCGCTTCAGGTTCATCCGGGGGCGGGGGCCGGACGTTACAAATGGTATCAGAGCAATCTTGCGACCGCGAGTGTGCCCGTGGACATAAGAGCTCTGGGCCTCACCGATGTGCATATTAAGCGTGCTTGGCTTGGAGCAATTTTGGGATGGTGACCTTCTGGGAAGTTTTCTCGGAAAGCATGTGAGTGAGGACAAAGAGTGCTGAAAAGCGTAATGGTGGTCTGTGGGGCTAGTGGTCAGCCTTAAAACCAATTGTGAATGATGTGGCGCTCTGCCACCGCGCTTCGGGTTCATCCAGGGGCGGGGGCTGGACGTTACAGACCAGGACGCTAGGTGACTCTTAGTACCTAATTTTGTGGCCTAGTTAGAAGTCTAGTCAAGGTGACCAAGATGCTAACCAGTGCGCCTGGAGGTTACGGTGCCACTTTTAGCGGCCCGGTCAGGAAACTGGTGGCCTAGTTAAGTGGACCAGGGAATGAGTGGTCCACTTTGCCTTCAAATTTCTTTTTTGGGATCCCCTTCGGAAGTTTTTGGTTATGTAATTATGTTTGAGAAGTTAGGTTGCATTTGTGTGCCATTCATGTATGTGTTCATTTGAGTATGAATGTGTTAATTAGGCATCGATAGCCTAACTCTTTCCTTTATCTATTTTTCATATTTCTTTTCTTTTCGATATGAATATGTATTCAGGTGAATCGAGCAAGCATTAGAAGGCCGGGTTGGAAGTCCTACTTGAAGCATTCATCACTTAACATTGATTTAACCTCAAACATATTGTATATGCTTTTGTAAAAGTAATTCACTTTGTTATTCTTTTGTCAACTTGCCTACTTGGTCATGTGGCAAGTTGAACACTAACCTTGGTATCGTGTGGGGATCCGAGTTTGGATTTATTTGATGATTTTATATGTAAACTTTGTTAAATGATTCTCAAGTAATGGTTTATTTAAAAGTATTCTATGGCCACTTGATATAAAGCTGCCTTGGTGTATGAATATGAGTTATAGAGGTATGCGTATATGAGTACTTGTCGATGTGGCGTTCCGATCTCCGTGCTTTAGGTCCTCCGAGGGTGGGTTCAGATGCTACATGCAGGCTCATGCTACACACTTGTCATAAATTCAAGCTTATATGAGATGTGGGTATGACATAATAATGATCTTCCATCTTGAAGTAGAAAATCAACTAAATCTTGAAGTGGACAAGACTTAACTTGAACATGATATAAATACTTAAATCTTAAGTAGAAACAAAGAAAGAAGAACTACTAGGATTACATCTAGATATAATGATTATGTTAACACAAATTTGGTAATTTGTGCTTTGAATATTGATGCTTAAACTAATTTTTCCGTAATACTTATCAAGATGCTATCTCCTATACTGATTTTGTTAAATGAAAAAATGTTATGAATGAAGAAAATATTTATTTGATTAAGAACAATACCTGGAAACAAGATAATAAGCTTAAAAATAATAACTTAGTGACATGCAATGAATTTACAGAATAAAAGTGAATCTGTCAATAGCTGATTACAATATAGTCGAAGAAAGGTTAGTGGCCAAAGGTTTCACTTAAAAGGCAGGAGTTGGTTTTTCAAAAATATTCTCTCCACTAGTGAGATATATAACTATCAAGGTTAAGTTATCTTTAACTGCTCATTTTAATTAAAAACTTGAGTAAATGGACGTAAAGACAACCTTTTACATGATTACTTAGATAGAGAGAGTTACATGAACCAACTTGAAGAGTTTTGTAAGTCTAGTTTGATAATGTATGTCTGTTGAAAAGGTAGTTTTATGATCATAAAACAATCCCATCGGCAGTGAGATGAAATTTTATCACAATTATGCAACTAAAATAGAATTCAGAAGAAGTGTGTTTGATGGCTACTTGTATTACTATTCTACTGCTAATGTTCCTGTATTTATATTCTTGTGTGCTGATGATATACTTTTAATGAGTTCTAATATGAAACTCCTATGTGATGTGAAATTTGAATTAAGTAATTTGTTTGAAATGAAGAATTTAGGGGAAGCCTCCAAGATACTTGATATGAGCATAACTAGAAATAAGAATAATAATCTACTGTACATAGATCAAAAGAACTATTTATGTAAATTCTTATATCCTTTAATATGTATGAATAAAAACCTAATAGTCTGCCTTTAACCGTAAACCATAAGTTAGATAGGAAGTTATGTGATGATAAAATTATTCTATTTATTGTTCCCTATATTGAAGCAATAGGTAGTCCTATGTATGTTATGGTTTGCTATAGGCTAGACTTAGTTATGCAATTAGTGTTCTAATAAACATATTCATAATGAAACTTATACAAAATCACATGAAAATGTCTGTTTAGATATATTAAAAGAATAGTAGATTATGGTCTGAAAAATGAAAATTTTCTAAAAAATTATGTATTTCTAGTTATAGAGATTCAGATTTTGAAATAGATTTTAAATATGAACATTCTATCTTTGCTTATGGGTTTATTACGTGGAATTTGTATATCATTGAAATCAAAATTGTAATTTGATATGACTTTATCAACCAGTGAATCAAAGTACATAGCCTTAATAGGAGGTATTTAAGAAACATTCTAGATTTAGGGGTTGCTAAAAGAAATTTATTTACCTGACACCAAAACTATTGTATATACAAACAATTAAGGTGCTTATCAAATAAGCATGAATCATGTCTATCATGACAGAACTAAACACATAGGGGTTAAATATCATTTTATCCGAATAGATATTTTAAATAACATTTTGTAGGTGGAAAAGATTCCTAATGATGAAAATCCTTTAAATATGGGCACTAAAGTTATACTTGTAAGGAAGTTTCTTTCTGCAATTATTTTTTTTTAATTTTTTTTTTTTGCACATCAATTGTGTCTAAATTTGAAGTTCTTGGGATCTACGATGCAATGAGATGATGGTTTGGATGCACCAGAAATTCAAGATAAAGAGAAGACCATTTGTTTGTTGCATAAAATGAAATATGAGAGGAAGTTTTATTGTCATATCTCATTATTTTTTATAAGTCATTATAGATTTATATTTTGGACTTGTAACATTTGAAATACTTCTGCTTTTGTGGATTTAAATAGATGGGTTAGATACATGCCCAATAAAATTAAGCCAAGTTCATTTAAGTGACTCATTAGATTTGCATTGACTCGTGTTATGACTCAAACCTGTTAGGATCCATGCCTCTCCATTTACTCAGATGCACTCAAAACCCTATCTATTTAAGGGCTTTTCTGTGGTGGTTGCTGACTAGTAAGAGAAATTTGTCTTTGTCTCTCTTGCTCGCTCTAGTTTGTGCTTTAAAGTTCTATTAGGGTTTTTATTGATTTTGTAGTGTAATTATGTTTCTATTTACTCTGTGGTTGTTGTATGATCTATACGAGTATTTGTAGCTTTTGTACTCATCTAATTTAATAGTGTAATTTTATATTTAACTTTTGAAGTCGGTGTGAATTAGTCTATTTGTGGGTGAACCACATCAATCATGTAATTTTTATTATCAGTCAGATTTACTATTTTTAATAAGATTTTACATTCAAGAAAATTGATTTTTATTAATTTACTCAAATTTTATTTTTAGAAGTAAAAATTAAAATGGATTAGTTTGACTGAAATAATAAATTGACTTTTGTTAATTTTGTTGAATTGAAAATTTTAATTAATAGATTTTACTATTTTAATTTTATTTTGAAATATTTATTGATGGTGACTTTGGAAATATAGAAAAGAAATCTGGGATGTTCTGTTACCGCTAAATTCTGAATAAATTTTGTTATTGAATAAATTAATATTTTAATAATTTTTAAATAGATGGATAATTTAATTGCTTTTCTATACATAAGATAGTTAATTGTTATATACTATACTTTTCCGACTGATTTATAGTTAATCGGATATATAATAAGGGAGTCATTGTGTTAATTACAAATATAAAACTAAACAAGTTGGCAACGTATGACTTCAATTAAATATGAGTGTACTTATTTAAAGAAAAAAAAATTCGAGTAAAATATTGTCCACTTAATGAAAAATATTTTGTTTGTGATGAGTAAGCAACTCAAGCGAACGCGGTATGGTATTATTGGATAAAATAAACTTTATTAGTTGCTAGATATTTTTATTTAAATAAGCATTGTAAATTACTAAGAAAGTTGGTTGTGGGAGACAGAAAGTAGGTGCTAATATATTTTAGTCCAAATTATAATGCGAGAGGGTGACAAATAAATAATTAGCTAACTAGGAAAGAAGTCGGCAATGTTGAACAAGTTAATTATTTGCACACGCCACGTCATACATTTATATTATATTAGAAATAATATTATGTCTTTTTACATTTAATTTATAATTATAGTAAAGACCAAAAAAGAATTAATATTCTAGGCATTATTTAGAAAAAGTTTTTAAAAAGGTTTGAAGCATCTGCTGGTTAAACACTATTTATAATAATTTTTAAAAATTAAAAATTAATTTATTCTATTAAACGTTCGATTTATACGAATATATAAAAATCGTAAAATGGAATTACCAATTGGGTTGAAGTAACATGGTACGAATTTGTAATGTACTGATACGTAAATGAATTTATAAAAAATTTAAAAATTTTGAATTCGTGAACGACACAATTCCATATGAATATTATTCGATGCAAAACAAAATAACATGTAATTTACCACCCTATAACCCATCAACCTGTTAATTTACCGACCAATCAATCCATTAAATAAAAACTACAAACATATATCTAATAGAAATGAATAAATCAAACACTTAATCGAATAAATTATATGTTTTAAATTTTAAAATATAAATGCAATCGTAAATTATTAATATATTTATATATCTATTAAATTTTATAAATTAACCCAATATAATTATATAGATCCACTAATATAATAAATAAATACAATACGAATTTATTTATAAACGGATCGATAGGATTATGATATAAATTCTCTATCTTCGTTAATTTTTATAAACCGGTATCCATCGAGTGTCAGGGTCCATTTTGCCATTGCTAAAATGTCAGGGCCCAATTTGCCATTACAATGTGAGCGTGTTGAACCAAGTTCCTCACACAGAATTCCAAGATTTGTTTATTTGAATTCGGACTAATGCCAGATGATCTAACCTTTGTTTCTTTATTTTATACCTAAGCGTAATTTTCTTGTATATGTTGGGAAACTTCAAATTTTCCTTCTTTGTGAAATTAAGATGGGCACTAAGAAATTAGGTTGGCAATAAGAGAATAAGAGTTTATAATCCTCCAATGTGGAGGTTCTTCTCTATTATAATAATAGGAATACAAAACACTTTACAAGATAACCTCACACTTATGTGGCTCACTCAAGCTTGAGGATTTATGTTTCCCAAGCTATGACTCTCACTTCTCTCTACACTAGAGGATTTCTAAGTGAAGTGTTTTCAAGCTTCCAATGATGGATTGTACAAATGAGGATCTCTCCCTTTTATAGGCAATTCCATCTCCTTAACATGTGGTGGATATTGCACCTCCTAAATGTGTGGCTATGATTGTGTCTCTAAAATTTTCCACAAGCCCCTTTAGAAACTTGATGATTCTAGATAATCCCATACTTCTAGATAACTCCATACTTCTTTATCCTTCCACCATATTCTAGATAAAATCCACCATCTTCTAACATGCTCTACCACATTCTAGAATCTTCTCAATTAAGGAGGGACCCCAACAAATCTCCCCCTCACGACTTAATTGAGAGGTAGTAGTAAATCGGCACCTTCACAACAGTCTTCAAACTTCTTGATTGGTATGACTTTTGTCACATGTCTGACCAATTCTCATCTGTATGTACCTTTTCAAGATGGAGTTGCTTTTCTTCGAGAACATCTCGGATCCAATGAAGTCGTATATCAATATATTTTGAGCGAGAATGAAAAGTTGAATTCTTAGCTAAGTGAATTGTACTTTGATTATCACACTTTAAGACGTATTTGTCTTGGCTTATCCCTAACTCTAGTAGTAGATTCTTCATCCACAACATCTCTTTGCATGCCTCAGTAGCTGCAATATATTCAGCCTCAGTGGTGGATAAAGAAACACATTTTTGCAACTTTGATTGCCAGGAAATAGCTCCCCCTGCAAAAATAGTCAAGTATCCTGATGTTGATTTCCTGGAGTCAGTATCTCCAGCTAAGTCCGCATCTGTGTATCCTTCTAACACAGACTTCCCCTTTCCAAAGCATAAGCATTTCTTTGAAGTACCTCTCAGATACCTGAGGATCCTTTTAACTGCATTCCAATGCTCTTTACCTGGATTAGCCAAGAAGCGACTTACCACACCAACTACATAGGCGATATCGGGTCTTGTACACGTCATGGCATACATGAGACTGCCTACTGCAGATGAATATGGAACTATCTTCATTTCCTCCTTTTCACTTTCACTTGTTGGACATTGATCCGAACATAACTTGAAGTGTCCAGCAAGTGGTGTGTTCACGGGCTTTGCTTTGTGCATGTTGAATCTTTCCAATACCTTCTCGATATATTTCTCTTGGGAAAGCCATAATAGCTTCTTTGATCTATCACGAGTGATCCTAATCCCAAGGATTTGTCTCGCTGGTCCCAAATCTTTCATAGCAAAGCTCTTGCTTAAGTCATTCTTTAAACTATCTATCTTCCAGCGGTCATGTCCAACAATTAACATATCATCAACGTAGAGAAGGAGTATGAGAAAGTCGTTGCTTGCATACCTTTTAATGAAGACACAATGACCAGTCTCGGTCTTCTTGAATCCATGTTTCGCCATAAAGGAGTCGAACTTTTTATACCATTGTCTTGGTGCTTGCTTAAGTCCATATAAGCACTTTGTTAGGCGACATACCATATTTTCTTTGTCTGGTTCTACAAACCCTTCAGGCTGCTCCATATAGATCTCCATGAAGAAATGCGGTTTTGACATCAAGTTGATCGATCTCCAAATCTTGAATTGCTGCTAACCCAAGGACAACTCGGATAGATGACATCTTTACCACCGGAGAGAATATTTCTTCAAAGTCAATGCCTTTCTTTTGGCTGAATCCTTTTACGACCAGTCGAGCTTTGTACCGGGGCTTCGAGCTAATATCTTCATTCTTAATTCTATACACCCACTTATTTTTCAAGGCTCGTCTCCCTTTTGGTAGTTCTACAAGCTCATAAGTGTGATTCTCATGCAAGGATTGCATTTCTTCTTGCATGGCTCTTATCCACTCGGACTTCTTACTAGTAGTCATGGCCTCCTCATAACTTTGCGGCTTCCCCTCATCAGTGAGTGTTATATATTCTTCTGGATTGTATCAAGTAGATGGTCTTCGAACTCTTGTTGATCGTCTCAGTTGAGGATCTTCTTGAACTTGCTCTTCTTGAGGTTCTAGGTTGTTTTCTTCCATTATCGGTTCTTGATCCTCTCCACTATTAGTTTCGGTCGTAGTATTCTCCTCACGTTGTATTGGTGGAATATCTATGTTCCAGTTGCTTCTTGATTTCGACTTCTCCAATTTTTGGATGACTTCAATTGTCTGATCTTCAAAGAATACAACATCTCAACTACAAACGATCTTCTTACTGTTTGGATCCCATAGTCTATATCCAAACGCATCCTTAGGTGAGCCGAGATAGATGCATTATTTAGTCTTTGAGTCAAGCTTAGCTCGTTCATCTTTTGGGATATGAACAAATGCCCTACATCCAAACACTTTGAGATTATTGTAAGAAGCCTTTTTACCTAACCAAACCTCCTCTGGGATCTCCATCCAAAGGAACAGATGGCGTGAGGTTGACTATATCGACCACGGTCATCACAGCTTCCCCCCAAAATGACTTAGGTAATTTGGCATGAGATAGTACACATCGAACTCTTTCTTCTATTGTTCGGTTCATCCTCTCAGCCAATCCATTTAGCTGTGGTGTCTTTAGTGGTGTCTTCTCAAGTCTGATCCCATATGTCCTGCAATAGTTTTCGAAAGGACCTCTATATTCTCCTCCATTGTCTGATCATACATATTTTATCTTCAACCCAGTCTCGCGTTCCACTCTGGCATGAAACTCCTTGAATGCATTAAGTACTTTATCTTTAGACTTTAACAAGTAAAACCATACCTTCCTTGAATGATCATCGATGAAGGTGACAAAATATGATGCACCACCAATAGATTTCTCAGACATCGAGCACACATCAGTGTGCACTAGGTCTAGAATGTTTTTTCTCCTTGTAGGTAGAGAAGATCTTTGAAAAGAAACTTTATGTTGTTTTCCAGCTAAACAATCAATGCATGGGTTGAGTGATTTACCTTTTACATCAGGGAGGAGCTGCTTTCGAGCAAGGATGTGAAGACCTTTCTCGCTTATGTGCCTAAGTCTTTTATGCCATATCTCGATATCTTCGGTCGCAATGTTCACCTCTCCTTTGGATAATTTAGCTTGCATCACGTACAATGATCCTTCCTTCTTACCTTGAGCCATGACCAAACTTGCTTTAGTAAGCTTCCACTTTCCTTCACCGAAGTAATTCGCAAGACCAACATCATCTAGCTTTCCGGCGGAGATGAGATTGAGGTGCATATCTGGTACATGACTCACATCATTAAGAACAAGCTTGCATCCAGTATCTGTTGTCAAGATAATATCTCCTATCCCGATAATTTTGTTTCGATCTTGATTTCCCATTTTGACGGTGCCAAAATCACCGCTTTTGTAGGATGAGAAGAAACTTTCGTAGGGATTGACATGGAAGGAAGCCCCAGAATCAATAATCCAACAACTATCTTCGAGAGAAATATTTAGAATGTTACCTTCTTGGACAAGGTAGAGCAGGTCTTCTTTTGTGGCCAATGTTGTAGTGCTATTCTCTTCTTGCTTATCTATTGGACTGATTTGATCTGGTTTAACATTTTCAGCCTTTTGATCCCTCTTTAATATTCGAAACTCCACTTTCTTGTGGCCTATTCTTCCACAGTAATAACATGTGACTTTTGAGCGTGATCGGGATCGACCTCGAGCTTGGTGTGGACCATGACTCTTGCTCCGTTCACGTATTCTGTTCTTTCCTCGATGCTCAATAACATTTGCCTCATGTGAGATAGATTCACCTTTTTCATTTCATCTTGCTTCTTCACCGAGAAGACTGTCACTAACAGTATCCATGGTGAGCTTTCCTTCTGGAGTAGAGTTACTAAGAGTGATAACAAGCGTATCCCAGCTTTCAGGCAAGGAACTAAGAAGTAGAAGAGCTTGCAACTCATCATCAATCTTCATGTCAATCTTGATTAGTTGGTTCACAAGCCCCTTGAAATTATTCAAGTGCTCAATCATGCTTTGACCATCCTTATACTCCAACTTCACCAACCTCCGAACTAGATTCGCTTTATTATGTGGTGTTTTCTTTTGAATCATGGACTCAAGCTTAGTCCATAATTCATAAGCATTTGTATAAGTAGAAACATGTTCAAAGAGAGTTTTATCGATATACTTACGGATCATAGCGACAGCCTTCCGGTTGAGTAAATTCCATTCTGCATAGCTTTTTCCTTCTACCTTGGTTTTGTTGATGATGGGCTCGTGCAAATCTTTGCAATACAGATGATCCTCCATCATCGGCTTCCAGTAGGAATAGTTACTGGCCGTGAGCTTGAACATGTCTCCATCATGAGCGACAATATTCTCCATCTTGAACCACAAGAGCTAGCACCGACTTCTAATGAACCAGGCTTTGATACCACTGTTGGGAAACTTCAAATTTTCCCTCTTTGTGAAATTAAGATGGGCACTAAGAAATTAGGTTGGCAATAGGAGAATAAGAGTTTATAATCCTCCGATGTGGATGTTCTTCTCTATTATAATAGTAGGAATACAAGACACTTTACAAGATAACCTCACACTTCTGTGACTCACTCAAGCTTGAGGATTTATGCTTCCCAAGCTATGACTTTCACTTCTCTCTACACTAAAGAATTTCTAAGTGAAGTGTTTTCAAGCTTCCAAGGATGGATTGTACAAATGAGGATCTCTCCCTTTTATAGGCAATTCCACCTCCTTAACATGTGGTGGATATTGCACCTCCTAAATATGTGGTTATGATTGTGTCTCTAGAATTTTCCACGAGCCCTTTAGAAACTTGATGATTCTAGATAATTCCATGCTTCTAGATAACTCCATACTTCTTTATCCTTCCACCATATTCTTAATAAAATTCACCATCTTCCAACATGCTTTACCACATTCTAGAATCTTCTCAATTAAGGAGGGACCCAACTGTATAAAATAGTGAAATGAGTGTATCACGTAAGCCCAATATGAGAGAAAGCTGCCAAAGATTCGACTATATCAAATCCAAAGCATTCTTCAATATAAAAGTATCACCTTTACATTGTTTTCCATGATTTTTATTTTGTAAAAAATAATTTTGATTCAAAATTTGATTTTGGTGTGTGTTTTTCACATTATGATAAAAACCTAATTCTAAGGACAAAATCATTCCATTCGAACCAACGTTGGAGGCATGTGATTCCCAAACCATAATTTGTTAAGACCCCGTCCAACCATCAAAAGTAGTTTCCAAGGTCCAATATTACAAGAACATGTTCATGAAACAAAACACAAAGCTTGCCATTCGTTTCCATGCTGACAAAATCTAATTTTGTGGGGTTGACCATTTCTCCACACGCTGGTAAGCTATTTTAGCCTGCAAATCAAACATTGTAATAACCAATCAGACCATATTCACATGTAACATAACACACTTATACATGTATAAACCCACCTCCTTCTCCCAATTGCATGAAATAACTATGATGGCCAATATTACAGTTTGAACTGCAGTTCCTCCAATAATCATCCCACCCCAGACACCCTGCATATCATCAACATTAGACCTCAATAATACAGATCAATCAATGGCAGACCTAAAGAAATGTCAAATGTTTTAAGTACCGTAACGCCATAGTTGAACACCCAACCCATCAGTATCCCAACAGGGAGACCAACAATATAGTAGCATCCCAAGTTTATATAAGCAACAGTTGCTTGCCACCCGGATCCAATAGCCACACCTGACAATGAAATTTTTTAGTATTATGTGATGCCTCTCACTACCAAATCTGCTATATAGATACAAAGGTTATTACCGGACAAAATAGGTTGAACACTGTTGAGAAGTACTGATAAAGCCAAAAGGTAGGAGAGTCTATCCACTTCATGAACCACAGCAGGGCTAGGAGTGAATAACAATGCGACTTTGTCATGGAATATCACTATAAGTATGCTGAAGAAGAGACCAATGATTAAGGATTGTGTCACCGACACTATTGTTGCGAATTTCGCTGCTTTTCCATTTCCTGCTCCAAGTTCATTAGCTACCCTCACTCTGTAATATATATACCCATCAGAAGATTTTACTTATTATATGTGTTCTGAACAAAGCCAATAGTGTTTTAATGATTAAATGATGTCAACTGAATCCAATAATGTAACTGTTATGTGAATAATTTGCTGACTTTTATTTCAAAATCTTTGAACAAGAACAGATCTAATTTGTCAAAGAGAGCTGTACTGTTCTGCTTTATGGAAAATATGATGAAAAAAACGTAATAAGCATGTGGTATAGGTGATTTTTACGCTGTGGAAGTCAAGAAAGCAAATGGAATCATCATCTCCCATCCATTTATGCTCATACTGTAGAATAAGATCAGATCAGATCAAATCAAACAGATTCATATATGAAATTAGAAAAGGGTGTAATATATTAGACATCTAATCAATTCACATACCAAACTGATAAAGCATCGACAGCTAGAGTAGCATTTTTAAGATAGCCAGTCATCAAAATAAGTATTCTATAGTACCAACTTTCCAAGCTGAACCAACACAAAAAGAGGTCAATATATGATAGGTATACACAATTAGTAAAAAAAACAAAGAGAGTAGAGGTACCAGATCATAACCCCAGAAGCAGCAGAGAGCTTAGTGAACTCCCAGAGACCATGAAAGGCTTCCATAGAGTAACCACCCCAAGTGTCAGGGCAACCACCCATTGTACAGTAGAAAAACATAGAAAGTATAGCAACCCACCAAGAAACATTAAAGGCAATAACAGCACCCTTAACACCAAAACCAAGCACATAGACGAAAAGCCAGATAGAGAGACCATTGAAAAGAAGGCCAATAGGGTATGAAAAAGCTATAACTTTATTCTTGAGCTGGCTTTGCAAGAAGGTCTGGAGTGGGAACAACAAACCAAAGCTGAAATGTGAAGGTACCATCCACATAGCTACTTCACCGGCCAACTCTGCCACCTCATCAGGCTGGCCCAGAAGCTTCAATATGGGTGTAGCCAAAACGTAAGTAGGTAGCAACAGAAAAGCCCACATGAACTGCACAACCCAAGCCCTCTGCATATAAATCCCCAACATGTGAAGTCTCCCTGCACCGTACGCTTGTCCGCAGAGCGTATCCAAAGCGCTAGACATTCCGTACTAATTAATATACACAACAGAACATAAGTACGGTCCAATGAAGAAGATTAACCAAATGTGAAACTGTAGTTGGATTTATACGTACCAGGAAGCTGTAATTGAAGCCTAAGATGACAGCATTTGCAATAGCGATTGCAGCGAGTTGGACCTCACCCAAGTGACCGCCTGCTGCTTGGATTATAATGTTGACAGTGTAGGCAGAGACTAAGCTCAAGATAGCAGGACCATTGATTCTCCATAGCTTCTTTGACTCAATCCAGACTCTGTTGACAAGTGCAACTTCTTCTTCTACTTCTTGTTGTTGTTTAGGTGGGAGTAATGGTTGGTGATTGTGATCCATGGAGAGAGAGAGAGATATCAGCAAGTCGCTCTGATTAACAACTAGAATATCCGAATCCGACACACTGATTCAGTATAAAGATGGGGTTTCTTATATTAATATTAAGGTAGGTACATACTGCATGCCAATCCCACCATTAGACTCTGTTTTCGGTGGGGTTTGGTATAAAATTTGTATTGTAGTAGGGAAATGTCCGATGCTTATTTTATATTAATTTTATAAAATTTTAGTTATTTATTTATTTTTTTCATTTCAAAATAGTTCCAACGTGTCTGTATTAATTGTAATAAAATATACTGAAATTTCAAAATATAATAATAAATGTATTAACGTGAACTATAAAATACAACAATAATAAATATAATAAATGTAATTTATTGTCAGCAAATTATAAAATAAAATTAAAATGTTTAAAAATTTAAGTTTGCAGGTGTAGACATGAGATGATGGAGGTGTGTGAAATAGATGCTGTAAAACCATCCCCAATTAAACGTGAGCGTCAGATGATGATGTGGCTGTGTAAAATAGAAATCGTGAATGATGATGTGGCTATGTAAAGTAGAAGTCGTGAATGATGAGGAAACAAAATTTTTATTGGTAAATATTATAGTTTAAAAATAGTTATACATTGGTCACCGATTATCACTCTTCTTTTTTTTTTTAAATTTTAATAAAAATTTAATTAAAATTAAACTCTTTTATTATAACAAAAAGAATTTAAAATACGTTAAAAATCTAATTAAATAATATTAAAAAGTTGAGTCAGCATGTCTATTTCACCGTCTAAAATATAAGTTTTGATAGACGATGTCTATTTTAAAAGTTGCCACATAAGCTGGACATTCAAAATAGACAGTATCATTGGAGCTTTATTTTTTAAAATATTGTCTACATTGCTGATGCGGCGGTAGAAAAATTGCAAATAAACATTCCACTGAAAATACTCTGAATGATAATATGATGAATGATAGTGTAGTAACAAATAGGCAGTATAGTTAAAAATAATTGTAGAATGATTGTTTACCACTTTTATTTATTTTTTTTAAAATTTTAATAAAAATTTAATTAAAATTAAAATATTTAATAAAAAATTTTAAATTTTAATAAAAATAATATTTTAAAATTTATGACTATCACTTGAACCATTCAAATATATACTACCCTTAAAACTTATTTTTAAAATATTACTGAGATGGCTGTCCAGATAAATTTTGTGATGCTAATAGTCCCCCTAATAAATATTGTATAGTTGTAAAATTTATTTTTTAGAGATTTAAATGTATATAGATTTTAAATTTGATACTACATCATTTTTCTCATTTTTAAAAAATAATATATATATATATATTTAATTTTTTATTATTATTTAATATATACTAAATTTATAATTATTCTAAGATTTATTATTTAATTTAATAATAAAGATAGATGATAAGATTTTTATTTTTTTAAAATATCTGGATAGATTTATATGATCCAGATTTGTAAACTATTTATAAAAATAGTAAGTAAATTCCTCTACATTTAAAGAAAATCAATCATACATCCAAATATAGAAAGGAGAATACAATCCAATAAATATGCATCAATAATTCATTTATTTCTAAATCCAAATAAAAACAAGTCGGCAAAACGTATCCACTGTCTCTCTCACTCACTTACCCGTGGCGTTTTTCGGTCGTCACCCGTAAACATCAATTATTACTATTTTTTTTTTCTTGTTCTTTTATATTATTTTATTTTTATGCAATGCACTAATAGGTTCATCTACAATTTTTTATTGTTATGTACTTACTTTCAAATAGCCAATCCCATTCCATTTAGGTGCTGCTATATTTGCAATAATTGAACCTTTAAGTTAATATAATAAACAATAATTGAACCTGATTAGAGATGATTTGGGGTTACCACTCATCATTGTATTAAATTAGTTTTTTATTTTATTTTATTTTAATTTTTGTTTGTACTTAAAAAAATACATCTCCATATTTTAAAAAGATATAACGCCACATATTTAATTATAATAAAAGTTTTAATAATAAAACGTGTTAAAACATGCGTTTAGAAGGGTAATATTGAAAGCATTCCAGCATTTATTGGAAATAAAATAAAAATAAAATGGAATATAAAAATAGGAATTTCATTTTTATTTTTTTTATAATTTTTATTTATACTACATAATCTAATTTTAAAAACTTCATAGAACAACCTTTCAAATTTTACTTTTTCAAAATAGGCTAAATTGACCATTTTACTGTGAAAACTTTTTATACTAATATCTTCAAGTGTGAAGGGTTTCTTTACAAATCCTTCACAATTGTAAAATGTTATTTTTTAAAACTAAAATTTGAATGGATTAAAAATATAAATAAAATTTTTCCGGATTAATTTCGAAAGTTCAAACTTTATTTAGACTATTTTATATATTTTTCTATATAAAAATAATGTATAGCTAGTTGTCTTCGGAATTTTTTTTTTATTTTTTATTTTTTAAATTTTTGAACCACTTTACAGATAGGTGCTCCCAAAACCATAACAAGAAAATTCTTCTTTTATTTGGTAAAATATGAAAATCTTATATATATATATATATATATATATATAATCCTCTTTTTTGTTTTGTGATATATTTTATGTACACCTTTCCAGTTTATCAAATTTAATCATTAAATAATGCATATTTCTTATAAAAAAAAAAAAACCCAGAAAAGTTTCCTAATATGTCATTCATCTTTAAATTATTTCAAGTCAAGTATTAATTTTAAAATTCTTAAATTTTAAGCTCTGGAATATAGTGTGTACATTAGTGATATAGGTTGAAATTCAAATATTTTAATCTTTTTTAATTTAAAAAGTTGTTATATATCGTCATAAAAGTAGGTCAATTTTTTTTCTTGAATTATTTTTAATTAATTTGAAAGTGTTTTATTATTTTATTTTAAATTCTACTCTTATAAAATTCCACGTCAAAACAAATAAGAGTAATTAAAACTTGCGTATATATAATTAGTGGTAAATCTAATTGAAAATTTGAGTCAAATTATTTTAAAATTGAAAAAAAAAATTATCCTTTTTGTAACGTCCAAAAATCAGGCTAATTTTTTTATTATTATTTTAAATATTTTGAAAGCGTTTATCGAATTTAATTTAAATTTTCCACTCTTATAAAATTGCAAATCAGAATAAATAAGGGTAAATTAAAACTTTTCCATAAAAAACTAGTGGCAACAAGATTAAGTTGGAAGGTAGAGTCGAAAAAAATTTTAAATCCGGAAAAATAGTATTTTGTGTTAAAATATTATTTTAGTCACATTTTACCCTTTTTAGAGCAAAAATTTGGATTTTCAAAAATGATGGTGATTTTTTATTTTAAAAAAATGAAAATAAATTGTCGGAAAAGTATGGGAGTGACGGAAATGAGTTTCTATAGGAATTAGATTGGCCCGAAATTAACCCAATACAACACTAGGCTCAATAGGTGGTCATGAAACAAACACCCGACACCACCACTTAACTCTATCATTTCACCATCTCTATTCCTCCCTCTCATTCTCATTTCTACTTTCCTCCACGACCAAACCTATCTTCTTCAAACCCTCATTTAATCTCACAACAACCACCATCTACCACCATTAATCACTCCAAAAATCTCTATTAAAGCCCTTACTACTCTTTTGGTGTTATAAAGCTTCACATTTCAAGGTAACAAATCTCATCTCTCGCCACTTTCATGGTAAATTTGAAAATAACTATAGATCTTAAGATTGAAGGTTATTTGTTTGTTATTGAGTTGATTCCGGACTACTAAAGTGTGCTTGGGCTTCCAATAGGATCTAGGTAGTTGTTTACCATGAAACCACCATATTTATACCCTTGAATTGATGAAATTTGTCTTGTGATGGTTTGTATTGGTTTTGTAATGATTTTGAACTTATTTTGATTTGGATTCTAACTCTTGAATGGTTATAGAAAGCCACTATGAGGAAGAAGTTCAAGAAAGGGGAAATCCTTAGCTTGTTTAAAGCTTCATTCAAGGTTCGTAATTTCATTTTAATCCTTATAATATTATTTGATGATTGTTCTATGTTATAGGTTAGGAATATTGCATTAAAAACTTTAGGTTCCTTGTGTGCCAAATATAGCTTAAATTGGCTAAATTGATGGAAAAATAGCTTGAATATGTTAAGAATGGTGATGATTGTTTGGTTGATTTCTCTTAGGTGATAGTTGTTTATTTATGATATTTGGACTTGATGAATAGCTTGGAAATAATTGAACTAATAGCCACCTAATGGCCTAAATTTGAATTAAGGGCTAGATTGATGTTAATACATATGAAGGGTCTTGAATTGATTATTAAAGTAACGAGAAACTAACGAATTGTAATGATATTTGTAATCATTTTAAATTCCCCATAAACTTGTTATAGATAACAAAATAAAAGATATGCCTAAGGATAGAAGTAATTTGACCCATGAATATATCATGATTTAGTAAGTGCGGATAGTGTACTCACGGGGTGATAACGTCATCTTGTTATTACGGATTATTTTCATCTGAAGATGATGATCCACTTATGGTTCTGATGCACTCTTGCAGTGTTATAACCGTCTTGAAACTTTGATTCAACCATGGGTTTGCCCATTTAGGACTTCGGTCAATTTGATCTCGTTTTCAAAAGCTATTGTATGTTTATCGGAATAATTGATAAATGGTAACTTGATGATTGATTGTGCTTGTTTGTGAAAGTATGAACCCAAATGAGTAAGATAAGTGTTAAATATGGAAACATTATCATGCTAGTCTTACTTGGTCACTTGGATGCTTAAATAAACTATAGTTCCTAATAGAACCACTTATTGTTCATGACTTAGTGACTTAGCATAAAGAACAACTTTGAGTTAGACATATTTTACCTTGTTGCCGAACTACCAATTTTTAGCAGATTCAGTGCACAGTTCGGACAGAAATGACTTTATTCTGTCTTCGTGGTTAGCGAACTACCAATTCGGTAGTAAGTTCAGTATGTAGTTTAGATAGAAACGGATACAATATGTCATCTTGGTTGCCGAAATACAATTCGGTATCTAGTCCGACATATAACTCGGTCAGGGATGGTTGTAGTCTATTAGTTTGATCACTGAACTATAATTTGGTATACAATTCGGTGACGAATTTGGTCAGTATCTTTTGCAATATGTTACTTGAGTTACTGAGTTATAATTCAGTGTATAGCTCGGTATAGAATTTGGTCAAACATATAGTCTATTCTGTTATGTAGGTTAACGGACTACAATTCATTATGGAGTTCGATAATCAATTTGGTTAGATAATTAGCCTATTCTATTATGTAGTCCACCAAATTCTAATTTAGTAAGAGTTCGATATCAGTTCAGTAATATCAAAAAAATCAAGTGCAAATGGTTGAGATCGATTGTTTAAATTGTTTTGTTTGATTGGCATGCTTGTATGAGATATGTTGAGTTTATTTGGAGAGCTTTGGTAACTTCTTAGAATGAATTTGCTTTCTCATCCAATTAATGAACATTAGAGCATTTTGCGTGTGTTTGTTTGGGTATAAGTTACAAAGTAGCATCCGATAGCCTAAACTCCATTATTTTCTACATTTGTTTGTTGTTTCTTCCTTTTTGTATCTGAATGATAACTACAAGTGAACAAGCATAAGTTTTGAAAGGTACGGTGACCTTTAGGAATATTTAATAACTCATGCACCACTTGATTCTTTTGAGAACATTCATGTGTATTTTGGACATATTTAAAAATATGTAAACCAACTTATTATTTTGTCAACTTTTCTTAAATTCTTTTGGGAGAATTGAAACTTAAACTAGGGCTCCGTTTTACCTGATGCCTTAGTTTGGGAACCTCGTTCATATTGTAATGATTTTGTAAATTTCTTGGTTTTGTAATCATGACTTGCCATGAAATTAGGGTTTAATTGGAAGCATTGAATTGTAAATTGTATTTGAATTATGAAAGATTAGCAAAATTTTATTTGTAAATGGAAATTGCTTGTTATGTGGCAGTTTGATTTCTCACCAAGGTCTTGACTGGGGTGAAGGTTAGACGCTACACTTCTTGAGTCAAAACGTCATTGGGTTAAAATGATCATCTAACCTCTTTTATCGAGAAAATTATGAAATTTACAATGAGAGTGATTTTTTTATTTAAAATATGAAAATAAACTTTTGGAGAAATACGAAAGTGTCAAAAATGAGTTTCGGTGGAAATTTGACTTGGAATTGGATTGGACCCAATTTTGGCCCAAACCAAAATCAAGCCCATAAGTGTCATAAGACCCACCAACACCACTCATCTCACACATTCACTCTTCTTCCACTCTCTCTTCTCACTTTTACGTTTTCATTTTCTTGTCCCAAACCTTAACTCTCTTCTTCCTCATTTATTACCATTAACTACTTCAAATACCTTCAATAGTGCCATTAATTAGTCCTATGTGGTGTTTTTATAGCTTCATTCGCAAAAGGTAATTTCACTTCTTTCTCTACACCTTTTTGAATATGAAAATGATTTTCGTTTTGGTTTTATATTGATCTGATGGTGCTTTTGAGATAATTTTAGGAACTAATCTCGTGTCTATAGCTTCCAGTAGAGTTATAAGTTGAAAGCCTTAATTTCTATGTTGTTATGCTATTGTTTTCTTAGAAATGATCTTGTGATAGTTTTGAACTTATTCGGGTATTGATTATATTGGTTACTTAGGCAACAACAAGAGGTCGTCATTGAAACGGGTGACCAATAGCTTGGAAAAGCTTCGTATAAGGATTGTAATTTCGTTTTAAGGTTGTCTTGGAAGTCCGGTTCACTATTGGCTTGCTTTTCTTAGGACTTCGGTCCATATTGATCGTGTTTTCGAATCTATTGAATGTTTATGAGCATTTGTTAACAAAAAGGGTTATTTCCAAAAACCACCCATTTTCCAAACGTTTTACTTTGAGCCACCGGTTTTGGAAATTTTTGCAAAATTACCCCAAAATCAAAACAACTAGTGGTTTTGTTGTTGGATGAGTGATTTTGGGGTTTGGAATAGTATGATGTTTTAATAATTTAAAATAAATATGTAAAATTATTAAATAAAAATTTAAAAATGATTAAAACATCATAATTATTCAAAACGACTCATCCAATAGCAAAACCACTAGTTGTTTTGATTTTGGGGTGGTTTTACAAAACTTTCCAAAACCGGTGGCTCAAAGTAAAACGGGTTTTTGGAAATAACCCTTAATAAAAAGAGTAATGTTATATAGCCTACTGATTTGTACTACTATCCTTGCCTACTCATACATGTCACTAGATGATTGGTTGAATTGTTATTTATTATTTTATGTATTTATTTTTATGTATTTAATGTCCAATCAATTGTTGCCACATATGAGTAGGCAATGAAAGTTGTACAAAAGAGTAGGCTATGTAGTATTTCTCTAATAAAAATGTTGTGATCGAATGAAACAATTATGGAAATTGTTAATCAAATTGGTAATAAATTGATTGATAAAGCATTGATGGTATTGAGATTGATAAATTGGTAATAAAAAGAGAGACTAAAACATTAACTTGTAGATGGACAACTAGATAGATCACTTGTGGAGTGTCGTTAAGCCATATGATTAGATCATTGATTAATTGGATTGTCTATATATGTTGCTTGACATGCATAGTTGTTATGTGTGTGCACCACATGAGTAATTGGGTCTGGAAGCATTTGTACCTGAGCCAGTAGCTTCTGTAATAAGTTTTTGTCAACAAATTGTAGAATTTCTAGGTTCCTAATTGCCAAACAACCTACTACACAAGTTGTCCAGCAAGTCACCTAACCAAGATTTCTTAAGATTTAAAAATTAGACGGCTTGCTGCACTACTTGCAAGTCGCCTACCAAGTTGTATGTCTCAATTTCAATTGTAAAATTAAAAAAAAAAAAAGGATGACTTGTTGCTAGTCTTCTAAGCTTTTAAATTTCTAATGATTAATATACATTTATGATGCAGTTTCGAAAGTCCCTTTAAAATTGTGTTACCATAATTGAATGCACAATTTGAAGGTGTCATTACATTTTTGAATTTGTGCTTCTTAAATGTCAGTATACTTTCAAATGCACCATTTAGAAGTGTAATTTTACATTTAGTGTATGTTTGGCACTAGATGTTACATTAGATGTTGAGTTAACGGTTGAAGTAGTGATTAGCTGTTAGCTGTTAAATTAAATGTTGGAGTAGCGATTTGACATGAGTGTTTGGTAATAACAATTAGATGTTGAAGTAGTTGGTAGATGTAAAATTACGTAAACAATACATTATATTATTTTTATCTTACAATATAATTTATTAGTATTAGTATTCATTTTTATACTTATAAATTGATAAGGGTAAAATGGGAGCTTTTTGATTAGTGATTCGTGGACAGCTACTTGAAGTAGCGTTCTGGAAATCGCTAATTAAAAATCCAATCGCTAATAAAAAAGCTTATCCCAAACGGTTAAATTGTCAAATCGCTAATGAAAAATCTAATCGCTACTTAAAAATCTACCTACCAAACACACACTTAAATGCACCATTTATACTTTCAAATGCATCATTCGAAAGTATAATTTTACATTCAAATGTACCCTTTCGAAAGTGTGATTTATTGCAACATCATACGTACAACACACTTTCAAAATGTACAACACACTTTCAAAACTTTAATTCGTAGCTTAAAAACTTCAATCATAACTTAATAAATACTATTGGTGAAAAAGTAAAAAGGGTAAAGTTGAAAAAAAAAACTATTGTATTTAACAATTTTGGATATTAATCTCATCCAAATAACACCCAACATGACATAACTATAAATTTATCCATACCATTTTATCTCATCCCAACAAATCCAATCTCATCTTATATAAACTCACATGTATGAAACAACAAACCATCCTATCTCATATAATCTCACCATGAGTATGGGTTTGGGCTTCTCCTCTAACCCATTAAACTTTTAACATCTAAACTCGAGTTTGGATCCATATTTAAAATATAAATTTGGTCTAAAATAAAAAATTCGGTTGGTTTAAATAAATTAATGAAATAGCAATTTAATATATTATGTTAATATCATAATAATTTTTTTTAAAAAAAATAAAACATAAAAATATATAGAATATATTTAGACTCAACAAGAACTTATGCAAGTGTGCTATTGATAATCAAGGTCCTTGTTTAGCAAACTTATTTTGATCCAAATCCAAGCCAAACGTACAACATTTAACCAGGCAAATGACAAATATCACATATAAGTTTAAAACACCACAATATTCCAAGTTGATTACCCTAAATCCTAGTTCAGAACAGAGTTTATTACGCGAACATAAACAAAATTGACTTCAGAGTTCAAAATGATAGAACTGATAGAAACCAGCTCTGGACTAACCGTGCAAGGTTAATTAGATTACCAATGTTATAAGAACACAGGTAAGGCAATGAAGATAATCAGTCTGAAATCAGAGGCATCAAATGAGTGGATTGCTTGCTACGAATATTTTCCTCTGTTGGGTTGAGACAATGATGCACTATTTAATTTTGGGGGGTCGACCATTTCTCCACTCGTTGATAAGCTATTGAAGCCTGCAAATCAAATATTGTATATATCATCAGACCATTGACACACTGATTGATGTATGTATGTATGTATATAATTGGTGTAAAAATATATAGGCCTACCTCCTTCTCCCAATTGCATGAAATAACTATAATGGCCAAAATTATTGTCTGAACTGCAGTTCCTCCAATAATCATCCCACCCCAGACACCCTGCATATTATCAACATTAGACCTGAATATAGAACAATTGCAGACCTAAATAAATGTGAAATGTTTACGTACCATAACGCCATAGTTGAACACCCAACCCATCACAATTCCAATAGGAAGACCAACAATGTAGTAGCATCCCAGGTTTATGTAGGCAACAGTTGCTTGCCATCCGGATCCAATTGCCACACCTATATCAATGAAATATTTAGCATTCAACTGTACTCGATTTAACCACAATGATAAAGTTATGATGTAGATAAAAGATTATTACCAGATAAAATAGGTTGAACACTGTTGAGAAGTACTGATAAAGCTAAAAGGTAGGAGAGTCTATCAACTTCGTGAACAACAGCAGGGCTTGGAGTGAATAACAATGCAACTTTGTCATGGAATATCACTATAAGTACGCTGAAGAAGAGACCGATGATTAAGGATTGTGTCACGGACACTATTGTTGCGAATTTGGCTGCTTTTCCATTTCCGGCACCAAGTTCATTAGCTACCCTCACTCTGTAATATATATACTATACTTATTAAATGTGTTCTGAACAAAAGCGAACAGATTTTGTATGCTTAAATGACGTCCAATTATGTGACTGTTGTGTGAATAACTTGCTGGATTCTATGCTAAAATCTTGAAACAAGAACAGATCTTACTTGACACAGAAAGCTATAGTGTTATGCTTATGGAAAATATGGTGAAAAAAAGAGATAATAAGCATGTGGTTTAGGATGATACTTACGCAGTGGAAGTCAAGAAAGCTAATGGAATCATCATCTCCCATCCATTAATGCTCATACTGTACAGAATAAGATAAGAACAGGTCACATCAGATCAGTTCAAATCAAACAGACTCATATACCAAATCAGGAAATTGTGTATTAATGACATATTAACTCTCTTACCAAACTGATAAGGCATCTACGGCCAGAGTAGCATTTTTAAGATACCCAGTGGTCAAAATCAGAATTCTATAGTACCAACTCTCCAAGCTGAACCAACAACAAAATAAGTTCAATCAAACATAGATACTGTGTACGAGTAGAAAAACAAGAGAGCAGAGAGGTACCAGATCATGACCCCAGAAGCAGCAGAGAGCTTAGTGAACTCCCAGAGACCATGAAAAGCTTCCATAGAGTAACCGGTCCAGGTGTCAGGGCAACCACCCATAGTACAGTAGAAAAACATGGCAAGTATGGCAACCCACCAAGAAACGTTAAAAGCAACTACCGCACCCTTAACGCCAAAATCAAGCACAAAGACCAAAATCCAGATGCAGAGACCATTGAACAGAAGGCCAATAGGGTATGAAAAAGCTATAACTTTATTCTTGAGCTGGCTTTGCAAGAAGGTCTGGAGTGGGAACATCAAAGCGAAGCTGAAATGTGTAGGGACCATCCACAGAACAACTTCACCAGCTGGGTCTGCAACCTCAGCCGGCTGACCCAGAAGCTTCAATATGGGTGTAGCCAAAACGTAAGTAGGTAACAACAGAATAGACCACACGAACTGCACAACCCATGCTCTCTGCATATAGATCCCCAACATGTGAAGTCTTCCAGCACCGAAAGCTTGTCCACAGAGAGTATCCAAAGCGCTAGACATTCCATACTAATAGTCACAGTAAAACATATAAACCAAATCAAAAACCCAGATCTCTTGAGTATTTAAAATAAATATAGCTAAATATTCACACATACCAGGAAGCTGTAGTTGAATCCCAAGATAACAGCATTCGCTATGGCTATGGAAGCGAGTTCGACCTCACCCAAGTGACCACCTGCTGCTTGGATGATGATGTTGACGGAGTAGGAAGAGACCAAACTCAAGATAGCTGGACCGTTGATTCTCCATAGCTTCCTTGACTCAACCCAGACCTTGTTAACAAGTCCAGTTTCTTCTTCTTCTTTTGTGGGTGATGGTGGAAGCAGGGGTTGTTGATTGGATTCCATCTTTCTCCTCTGCTCTTGAAACTTGTGACCAATAAGAAGAGAAAAAATGCTAGTGGCTCAGGCCATCTCACCTTCTTCATTGTGAGCAGTGGAGTGAGAAATTATTTTTTTATTAGAATTCTTTCCGAATCAATAAACCACTCAAACCCACCCTATTCATCACTCCATGGAGGGACCCATAAATAAATATATTCAAAATTTTTACATTTTGTATCATTTATTAATATTATCTAATAATAGTAATTATGAAATCTTATAATAAAATAATAGATTTATTAAGATTTTCAAATAATAATTTCGAATTATCAAATTGATAATAAAATAATAATTTTAAAATTAAATATAATAAAATATAAAAAGAAATTTTATATATATATAATTAGGTAAATAGAACTATTAAAAAATTTTATAGACTATTAATAAAAAAGAAATATATAACAATTAAATTAATTTAAAAAATACCAAAACAATTGAACTAATTTAAAAAATAATAATAATAGTTGATATAAACAAATAACTAATCGAATTTATTTAAACGAATTACAATATCAATCAAATGTTCCGCAAATCATATATTTCAATGTTCATAATATTTTAAATTATAATTTAGATAATATTTAAGGAAATAATAATATTGGAGTATTAAAATATTATATTTTATTATTTTAATCAAAATTTTAAATAAAATATATTTTTTTAGAATATTTTTATTGCAGTTTTCTTTAAAATAATTATTTTTTAATTTTAAATATAATTATATATATTTTATTTTATCTAATATTCTATTTATTATCAAATTTAAATATTAAAAATATAAAATAAAATTAAAAAAAAAATTAAATAAAATAAAAATTATTTAAAAAAATATAAATTGAATAAAATAATAAAAATAAAAAATAAAAAAAAAAAAAATAAAAAAAATTTAAAAATATAAAAATAAAAAATTTATAACCATCATAATTTACTTTAACTGCTTAATTTTTTTAATATTTAATAATTAAAAATAATAAATAAAAAATTACATCAATCAAATATATAATAAATTTAATATTTATATAAATAATTATTAAATTTAATTTTGTTACTTGTTTGTATATTTATACTAAAATATAATATAATGTATATTTTATTATATTATCGTTGAATATTTTTAATTAATTTGTGTAAAATAATTGATTATATTTACTTAAATTTTAATGAATTGATTTTTTATTTCGTCATTAATAGATTAAAATTTACATCCACATTTATAAATTTCGATGGATGTAACAAAAATTTGAATGTCGATTTTTTCCATAAAAGGAACGCCGATGCAGTCGTACCAACCTCGACTATAACCATTCTCATCCCACTCTGGACTACTTGTTTGGTCACGGAAATATCCAGGACAGATTTGGTAGGTACACAGGCACAGCTTTGAAATAATAATTAAAATAAAATTCTCGGACAGTATTTTTTTTTAGATATTCGTTTGTCGTGCATTCGGTAACTTTATTTATTCGCATCGATAATGACATCTAGGGCATCTTCAACTTTATTAGTAATATACTAATATTACTTTGATTAATTAAAAGTTATTTCTTGGAAACTAGAACATCTTTAATTGCTACTTTCTGAAACTAGAACATTGTTGTTCCCCACCAACACTTGCATTTTCGGCCACACTGGTATTCCTACTTTTAGAGATCTCAACTAGGGCATCAACCACACATCCAATATTTCTGTTTCGTTCTATTTTGTAATTTATTTCCACTTTGACCCCACTGTAGAAACTATTCTTATTCCACGCCCCAACTAAATAAATTTAAGGACATAGATATTAAATCCAAGGATACCTTAAGTTCCAGTTTATTCTATATTAGAGAAAATTTTAATAATTATTAAATAGTTGATAGGAAAAAAAATAATTCGGGAGAAGAATAAAAAAAAAGTTTTGACAAAAAATTATGAAAATATAAATATTAATAAATTATATTTGTTAACACGTAAAAGTTATTTTGGGTTCCTCTCCGGTAAAAAAAATAGAATCTCTCCAATAGGATTTTGATTAAATTAAAGTTATTTTGTCAAAATTTTGGCATAGTTGGGATTTACGGTATTCTTTATTGTGGGTGTTTTTAATCATAAATATTGTTATTATAGCTAAAGCTGAAAATGAGACCTATGGTGAATGGTTTGAACTCGACTCATTTAAAACTAATTTGAACTCAGGTTAAAATAAGTTTCTAGGGGAGTACATGGTACAAGACATACAAAAATACCGAACCAATCTCGAAATTTACGTACCGAACTTTTGTAGTATGAGTCGGTATTCGATAATATTAAATTGGAAATTTCGGTACGATACGGGACGTATTCGGTATTTCGGTACCGTCCCGAAATATCGAATTTAACCTATTATATATAATTGAATATTTTAAATCATTTATACACATCAACCTCAAATAATAATCTACGTAACAATACAATTAACAATAAATAAAAATTGATAACTAATTCAAATATAAAACTAATCAACAAGATCAAATAATAAGTTGGAAAAATAAAATTATATTTTAATTTTTTTCTACTAATTCGGTATTACGGTAATGTCTCATACCGAACCGAAATATTACGGTATGTCTCTAACCAAATTTTAAATTTTCAGTACGGTATTTGATACTCAAAATTCCTATATTAAACATTGAATATTCGGAAATTACGGTATAGTACGGAACGTCCCGAATACACACTCCTACAAGCTTCTAAGAAGTTTGATGAGTTTAATCAAGTCTATACAAGCATAATATAATATAATATAATACAATAAATAAATAAATATATATATATATATATATATATTAAACAAACCCTTAGTTTTATAGGTCCGGTTAACAAACAAACTCCCCTTACCTTTAAATTATCTCACTAGACATCCTAAAGTTAAACGCGTTCCGTATCAACTTAATAGTTAGTAAGTATTTGTTAAATTATATTTTATTTTTTTTACTACACTATTTAAGTTTGAGCTAAGAAATGTGAAAGGTTTATTACTAAATATTCACCACTAAATTAAGGTTTACTCTTATTTAAGCAAATTTAAAACCACACAATTTACAATAAATATTTTTCTAGATTGTTTATTTCTAACTCTTTTTATAAATCAAATGCATTTTTAAATTCAGAAGCAACAATCAAAACATCATCAAACAAAGTAATATGATAGTTTATAAGCTCTTTCTTTCTTTTTCAATCTTTTATTTTTAGTTTTATTTATTTATTTATTAGAATCAGTTATTTCAATTAGGGCTGGACATGAGTCGAGTTGAGTCGAGTTGGACCCTAACTCGACTCGACTAGTTAAAAGTTTATCGAGCTCGAACTCGGCTCATTTAATAACGAACTCATTTCTTAAGCTCAAGCTCAACTCACTTAAAGCTCACAAACTACTCGAGCTCGATAAGCTAACTTGATAACTCTACTAATTTCGTATAATTTATTTAAAATAATATTTAATTTTAAAGGAAGAGACACTTGATAATATGAATTATATTTTTATATTACTGATTTTTATTTTCAATAGAAATTATGTGAATACGCATCCAAATCAATTTGGTTGGTAAGGTGAATTCTATTTTATTTTCTTTTATTTTTTTATTTATATATTTATGTTTGTATTATATTTTATAATTTTAATTAATAAAATTTATCGAGCTAGTTCACGAGCCAATGAGTCGAACACATCCAAACTCAAGCTCAGCTCATTTAATAATCAAACTAAAAATTAAAACTCAAGCTTGACTCACTGGCTCGTGAATAAAACTTATCGAGCAATTATCGAACCGAGTCACGAGGGGCTCACGAGCCGGCTTGACTCATGTCCAGCCCTAATCTCAATAGCATAATAAACATTATCAAAACTAATACATATAACATTTTATTTTTATTTTTTTTAAGAAAATCGATGGTAATAATGTTATTGTTTAAAGTTTTAGTAGTCATTTTATAATAGTTTAAGAATTTTGTAAGATAAAAAAATTCTTTAATCTATCTTTATTCAAACAGGGTTTGAAATTATTGAATTATAGAAAGTACCCTTGAAATATTAAAGTAATATTAAAACCTTTGAAGTTTAAAAAAGTATTTCTCCTATAAAAAGGAAAGAAACTCAAACTACAGTTTTTCTTTTATAGGGATGAGAATTGTCAAAATTTTGACCGTCTAGGAACCAACCCGATTTTCTCTTATAGGGATGAGAATTGTCAAAAAAAAAATGGAGAAAAAAATTTCTGTCCTAGGGTCAATCGAGACCTATACGGGGGAAGTTGTAAGATTCGTGAAGATGAAAAAATTAATTGTGAATGTGCCTATACGATACCAGACGGATGTGTGAAGGACCTCAATCTTCTACTCACATTGAACATAACCATTTAATAGAATACATTCAAAGCAATCATCTTATCCCTAATGCACAAGTGTTGGAAGGGTGATCCGTGAAGGTGAAAATATTGTCTGTAAAAGTCCCCAAACGACATCAAATGGATCCGTGAAGGTCCCATTGAGTTCAGTATAGGGATAATTATTATTTTAATATTCATGGAAAAACTTTAAGTTCGATGTACTAATTTGATTTAAATGAAAAACTTAATTTCCCTAAAAATTGCTTATATGTCACCACCAACTTAGAGGTCCGGAATTTGACCATTTTGAAACTAACTCATTTTTCTCTTGGGCATGGGAATTGTCAAAAAAATATATAAGGGAGGAAAAAAAATCTCAATTCCGAAATCAATCAAGGTCCGTGTGGGGGAAAATGCCAGATTCCTAGAGGTGAAGAAACTGTCTGTGAAGGTGCCGACATAGCATCGGATGGATCCGTGAACGACCCTAATATTTTACTTACATCAAACATGATCATTTCATATAATATGTTTGGAGCAATCATTTTGTCCTTAACGCACGAGTGTTGGAAGGGGGATTTGTGAAAGTGAAAAATTGTCCGTGAAGATCCCAAAATGACACTAGATAGATCTATGAAAGCCCCCTTTATGTTCTATTTGGGGATAATTATTTTTTAGATACAATGTAATGGTTTGATGGAATTGAACAAATGATATCCCAATTATGTAATGGTTTTTATCGCCAGTTTTGATGATCTTCTAATTTATTTAAATTTAATTGATATTTTGGTTTAAGTAGGTTATGAATTTAGGGAAAATATTTCAGCAAAAAAATAAAAATACCTACCTAGTAAAAAATATCTTAGAAAAAGTCTCATCCTGAGACTTTGTCTGAGACTATTAAAAAAACATGTTAGTTTGATTTTTATCGTGTTTCTATTGAGTAGTCTTAGAAAACGTCTCAGGATGAATTTTTTTTGAGACCTTTTTAGTAGTCTCAAAAAATGTATCAGGGTGAGACATTTTTTGAGATGTTTTTTTTACTAGAAAGATCTTTTTTTTTTTCTGAAACATTTTCCCCGATGACTGCAATTTTCATACTACCTACTCTTGAGTCCTGTATATTCTCATAACCAATTAAATGAAAACCAATAACACTTAATCCATAAAAAATAACATCTTATACACAAAAGTACAAACTAAAAAACAACGCAAGTAACACCAAACCCTAACTACCATACTAAACAAACTCTAACTACCAAATTAGAGCTACAAACGAACCTTAACCACTTATTTCAACCTAATGGAGAAATAGCGAATAAACCTAAACTAAGAGTTTACCAAATTACCTATTCTACCACCAAATTCTAGAAACCTAAAAATATTTGATTATACTAAAATTGATGATAATAACCAGTAATAATCAACAAATCTTTTGTCGAGCAAGCTTTTCATCCCAAATTGTCGGAAGAGAAGAGAATGGAGGAAATTAGTTTGAAAGAAAGGGTGTGTGTGTGATGTTCCTTCTATATATTTTATTATTATTATTATTATTATTATTATTATTATTATTATTATTATTTTTTGAAAAATAAAAGATAGGAGAGTATTGAGCTTGAAGAATGTGGAGAGAGATTTCAAAATGTTTATTTAAATGATCATTTGAGGTTTTTCATATATAAATGAGAGGTGTAATTTTTTACGAAAAGAAATTAGATTTTTTTTTAAAAAAAAATAGAAAAAGGTTAGAAAGGTAAATTTAATTTATTTCTTAAAAGTGAAAGTATATAATTTGTGAGCTCTTTAGCAGTAGATTAATTTTGATTTTTAAAATTAAAAAATCACATTTTTAAAATCTTACCCTAAAAATATCAACTTTCTAATTGGTAATCTTTTCTACTAATATCATAAATATGTGAAATATTAATTTTTTTTTATCCAAATTTACATGAGGAGTTGGATTATTTATTTTTATGAAATAGAAAAAATTGCATATATTATTTTCTTAATAACTTTTGAAATACCAAAACTATATATATGGATCCCATTAAATTTACATATATTTAAAATATTATCTCATATATTTTTTTTTGAAAACTAATTTTGTACCGGAATTAAAAAAAAACAGTTATTTTATAATATTATTCTCACTAATTCATCCTTAATAAATTATAATATAATTATGTAGTATTAAAAAAACTGTAAAATTAAATAACGGATATATTAAATATTTTAAATTTTAAATTTTATTTTTAAAGTAAAAGTATTGAGAAATTTTCTGATAAAGGGAATGGTATATTATGCCATCTTAATTTATTGTAGTTAGATGCGATATCACTATCATATTAGTGTTCTGGTGACGTCATTGGAATCCCAGTTGATAGCTACAAATTCCTATTAGCGTTGATCTTACTTTGATAGTTTATTAATGGACGATGGACGATGTGATGAAGTCGACGGTGGCCCCGCGCAGCCATTTATTCAAGCACTAATTTTGTTACAAAACAAATATGTTCTCATCTCATATCATATCATATGAAATCAAAGTAACCATGTTCATACTTCTTATTCCCTCTTCGTCCCGATTCATTTTCATCTTTAATTTCAAATTTTATTACATCATAAATATTTATTAGTTTGTGTAATTAGTTCAATTCAATATTTCTACTTGCAAAAAATTGTGTTTCAATACTCCCACATAAATATAGAAGCAATAGAAACCGCTCTTACAAACTGAGATCTATTTGAAATAGTTTTTTATTTTTAAAACATTTTCATTTTGGCTTAGTTTTTAAAAATACTTGATTTTGAATTATTTTTTAAAAATATATTGTTTTAAAATTAATCCCTAGAACACCTAATTTCGGACTTCTTCTAAAATATTTAATTTTTAAAATATTTTAATGTGATTAAAACATTAGCAATATCATTATCTGTTAATTTAAAAAAAAAAAAACTACCATTATTTGGAAACACTACCTGTTAGTGGTAACAGTAAAATTGGAATGAAAAATCTAAATTGATGTAATTTGAAGAATATTTTTGAAATTAGGTGTAATTTGGAAAATATTTTAAAAATGATTTTTTCCTAAAACCTACTGCATGTTTGGTATATTAACTAAAAATTTCAACTTTTTTCATTTTCAATCAAAAACTTACTTTCTGACGGTTTTCATCCATTTTATTTTCCTTCGTTAATGGATGAATAGTAGCCCATGAGCATTTTGGTAATTTCTCATTTTCTAAAAATAAAAAATAATTACAAACAAAAAAAAAATTATAAAAATATCATTGATTACTATTCATCCACTGAAGCATGAATAGTGAAATGGATGAAAATCTTCAAAATATTGATTTTTGCCAAAAATAAAAAAAGCCGTAGGTTTTTGACTAATAACAATATGTCAAACCTACTATATGTTTTAGGAAAGAGTAAATTGCAAACAAGCTACCTGGTTAATACATATTTACAAATTTATACACTTTTTAATTTTTATTGCAACCACACTACCTAATTAAGCTACATCTAAGTTAATTATTATAAAAATATATACATAGTCTTTTTATCCCTCATTAATTAGTCTGACATTGTAATCTGTACATTTATAGGTCGGTTGATTTTTTTTCATTAATTAATTGAAAAAAATTATAACAATTGTATCATATTTATTTATTGCTTCTTCTTCTTCTTTTTTTATTTTTTTACTCTATTAACAAATTTTTTCTGTTTAATGTTATTAGCATCTTAAAAAAAAACTATTTATATTTTTAATTGAGCAATATATAAATTTATAATAATTTAAAAAATAATTAAAAAAATATCATATGATTAAAAATTAATTAAAAATACCACATGATACATGGTCAATGAAAAATTAACTAACAAAAAAGTGTGTCTATAATATTTACTACTCCCTCCGTCCCACTAATGTAGCAACATTTGGTTTTTGCACATTTGTCGATGCATAATTTCAACTGTAAATATCTTTAATTATACACTACTAAAAATTATGGTAATTACATATTTAGAAAATAGACATTAAAACGAATAAAACAATATCTCACTTGACTATATTTTTTTTTATACATAAATCGCAATATGTGAAATAAGATGAGTTGATGAATAGTATACAAAAGCCTAATGTTGCAAGTAATTTGGGACGGAGGTAGTATTAATTTTAGTTGATCAATCAAATAAAATTGCCATTGTTATTTATTCTTTTATTCTTAACCATGTAGCTAATTGGATTATATATATATATATATATATATTTGTTGTAGCTCATTGGAATATCATCTATTATATATTTTAGCATATATTGAATTTTTTATAAGCGGTTGAATCATTCTCTAACATATCTTGAAACACCATAAATATATATATCCTAAACATTCATAATAAAATTTATTTTATTATTTTTTAATGTATTATAAATTTATATAGTGGTCAGTATAAATAGAGATAGTTTTTAAAGATGTTAATAACAATATATAGAAAAAAAATGGTTAACAGTGTAAAACAAAAGAAAAAGTAATAAATATGGCTAATACAACCATTATAACTCTTTTTCAATTAATTAATTAAAAAAATAAATCAACCTTCTCCTTTTTAAAATATACACCGATTACAATGTCAAGCTAATTAATGATAAGGGATAAAAAAGTCTTTTTATACATTTCTATCATAATTAACTCAAATGTAGTTTAACGAGGTAGAGTGGTTACAACAAAAATTAAAAAGTGTATAAATTTGTAAATATGTATTAACCAGGTAGTCCGGTTGCAATACTCTTTAGGAAATAACCCTTTTAAAAATTAGATGCTTTTAGTGAATATATTTAAAACTGGGTATTTTTGGAGAATAATTTTTAAAATTGTGTGGTTTTTGATATTTTCCTTTTATCTTTTGGTGGTAGAAAATGTTAATTCGCAATATTTTTGTAAATTGATTATCTCAGCTACTTTCATTAAAAATGCTTCTGTAACACAAAAGTATTTTTAAATTTTTATTCAAATACAATTAAAAAACTCTTTTAAATCCATTACACTAAAAAGCTACTTATAGAAGTCCCTCTTTTTCCTCCCTTGAAATAATAAAAAGAAACATCATCAAACATGGCATGAAAAAAGGGGTGAGCTATAGACTAACAAAAGGATAAAAGTAGTTGGCCCTAAATTGGCATATATACATCCATGACTCGTAGATATAGCTATAACTTTCATTTTAATGTTTGCAAATTGGACCTGATTTTGGGTCAATTTAAAATTTATGAATAATTAATTTTTAGAATTCCAAACCAGAATAAATCGAAAATATTATTAAAAAGCAATTATAAAATTAAGTATTTTACTATTTTATATGTGGAAGCATAGGATTAAATTTAAAAATTAAACTTGGAAATGAATATTGTAATTCGAAACATGAATTTTATTACTAAATAGAATAGTAAAACTTGAGAGATTATTTAAATAAAAAATGAGAATTAACTGAATGATAGAAATGATTGAGTTTTTGGGTTGAAAATAGACTATAGCGTAAAAATTGAATTTTTAAAGTGAATTTGATATTTATTATCGAAAATAAAATTTAAATGATAGAAATGATATTTTAGTGAAAAAAATATTTTAAAATATTGAAAGCGAAAAAAAAAATGAGAATTAACTGAATGAATTTGGAGGTAACGCATTGAAACTTAATTGAAGCACTTAATTATTCAAAGATCACAATTCTTAGATTCTTTAGAGATGAAGAAAACTATTTTTACGTGATTTTGTTGTAAGATTTAATAGATGATGAGGATGAGAAGAAATTATGGAAAGGATATGCAAGAATTGGTACTGAGACAATGAGAAGAAAATGAGAAGAAACAAGGGAAAAGAATAGGAGTGTGGTGAGATGCGTGAGTTGGTGTGGCCCCACTCAATAATGTTGGGATTAGATTGTGTTTTGGTTTTAATTCTTTTAATTTTGGGTTCAGAAGTGTGATTTTAGAGCTCACAAACTCCATTTCTACTCAAACAATTAAAGATACTGTAAAATTCCTAATTAATATATATATATATTATATTTGATTCTGATTCTGATTCGTGAAAAGTGATCCTAGGGTGTTTATGTAAATTTTCGGGTTGAATCTAATTTATTTCAAAAATTCCTAAGATCATTAATTATTAAATACCATTAAGAGATGACTAGTTATGGTGGTTGTGATTTGTTGTAGTGTTTGTAATGTGTATTTTATGACTTAGTAGGCTAATCACAAGTGGGAATCTACAAAGAGCGATATTTTAATTTGTGGAATGAGCTCTATGTACACTATGTTCGTTATTATTTAGTCGTTAGATAGATATCTATACATATTATTGATGCCATAAAAATAGATTAAATGAGATAAACATCTTATATGGATGTTATATGTGGTGAAATTATATAATATATATATAATTGGTAAATTAAGGGATACGATATGCTTTAGGTAAAAAATAACCATTAAATGAATAATTACTAGTAATTGATGGTGGAAAAAACTTAGAAACAAGCTTGATCATGATAGAGCTTAAACATGATTTTAATTGGTTAACATGGTGATAAAATATACCTGGTTTAATAAAGTTAAAATATTGTAATAGACACATTAATGATCATAAAATCACAAGAATGAATAATTGGTTATAATTGGAGTTTAGGTTAAATCCAAGCATGGAAAAATTTAATAAAAAGCTTAATTGGTAAGCGATAAAAATTGGAGAAAATGTTAAAAGACTTTTATAAAACTTAATGAAATCTAAGTTAGAGACTTGAAGCCCAAATGAATGGGGATATTGATAATGTATACCTCGAGTGGTGATATTGACTAATTCACTTGTGGAATGAATGTGAAAATTTGATGGTCGTTTCCTATAAATGAAAATGAAATGTGGTAAGAAAGCGAATAATTTCCTTAACTGAACTAAGATAATTGTGAAATAATTAAGACATTGTAACTTGTTGAATGTGAATTAAAAAAATATGAATAACGCTTGAACTTCAAGTGTTCACTTGGGGTGATTACCTTATTCATATAGAACTTCGGCTCACATTGGTGCTTTTACTTAAGTTAAATAGAGTTTTAACTCATTATTGGTATATTGGTCTAATTCAAATGATTTTAGTCTATTATGGAGTTCAAACTTTTAACTGAAAATGGTCGAATCCATTCAAAATATGAGATGTGGAGAAATGGTGTAAAAATATAGGTTGCGGCTATTATGGCAAGTAATTGTTTAAATATGAATAATAAACCCTACTTGAGATAATTGAAGTTCGTAAGGAGTTGGTGATGAAATTCGCTTAATGATTTAATGACATAGTGGGAAATATTTGCCTTGTACCTATGATACATAATTTGACTAATGAAGTTCATGTTATGAACTTTGACTAAAATGTAGAGATGATTAATGTATAAAAAATTGACTAACTAATGTCCCTAATAGATGAATGAACTTGGCTATTAAATAAAATATCAATAAATTGATAATTCATGAAATGAGTTTCAAAATGAAACTTGGAATAATGGATAATTGATGACATACATAAGAAATTTCCTTAGTCTAACATGTTACTATTATTTGCACATTACATTCAAGTGGGATTTATGAAGTTGCTGTTTGTTAGCTTGTAAAAACAGTCATTCCATTAGGTTGCTCCAGGCCTCTGGTCTGAATCGTTCGAGAGAAGATTCGCACTTTCTCATTAAACCATACATATAAAAGCCTCACTTTCAAACCGGTGCTTCAAATTTCCGACTGCTTATTTTCTTTATTTGCGTTGTTCTCTATATTCTGTATGCGATTAGGGTTCTCTCTTATGCTTTATGACTCCGTAATTTTTGTCTTTGTGAGTTTATGTTTACTTCTTTATGATGATATATGTACTTTGTAACTGATCTTTTTAATAGTGAAGTCGTGGATTGGAGCTTAGCCTTGGATATAGCCTTTGCGGTTTATTTTTGCTACTCTTTTTTTATTATTATTTAATTTATATTATTTGTTGTAATTGTTAGAACAAAGTGACAGCAGAGCATGTGTATAGAAACTAATTCAAAACCTTAATTCAATGAAACCTAGATCCGTGTCAATCTTGTGTATGCGTGGACTTTGTGTCTTGGTGTATTTGTATTTCTTGTTGGCATCTTTGAACAATCACAAATCTCGTTGGAACATAGTTTCAACTTAGCAGCATGTTCTAATATTTTTTTCTTACTTCTTTGCTATTAGATCTGGTTACTTATATTCTTTTCAAGTAAATAAGTACCCTAAATCAAAGGGATCTCTAAGGGAATTGTTATGAAATCTATATAACATTGTATCTCCAGATGGCAAGTTAACAAGTCCAGATTACCAAAATCAACATCACAAAGTATCAACAAACACACAGAAGGCACCAAGATTACGTGGTTCACCAAGAATGGCTACTCCACGGGACGGACTCACACACAGAGCCCAGCAACTTCACTATTAAGATGAATCAGTGTCAACACAGAGTAATCACACAGATTACCACAATAACAAACATAAAAAACCACCAAGAAACCATAGAGATTTACAGCACAGATGACAGAAGAAACCCTAACAAGGAAACCCTATCAGAGAACACGAAGAAGATTTGAAAAATACAACTGAAGCAGTCTGCAAGCTACAGTGCCCATCAGATAGCTTAAATAGCTAGGGTATAGGTGGATCGGGTCCGGGTCGGGTCTGCTCCAACAAAGAGGCGCGGATCTTCAGCAGCAAGTGCAAAGGCTTCAAATGGGCTTCTTCTTGGACAACAACAGAAAGCCCAACTGATACAAACATAATAAGACAGAGGACCTGTATATCTGAAAACACATATATATAACAGGAATGAAGGACAACGATTGAGTATAGCTTACAGTTGTAAGAACAACGATAAGACCTAATAGAGACATACTACAAGGGTAACAGTTGTATCTTCCAATTGTGTAATATAGTTCTCTTTTATGTGATAACTGTGACATTGAACTTTTTGATACTTGTATTGCTTAAACCAGTGATCATACTATTGTTGTGAAACTCTTAGTGTTGGTCTTTTTTTCTTTTTTCTTTTTAATATGTTCATTGAATATTGGTTAACCTAACTATAAATTGTTGGTAAAACTACTGTGATTAGATTAAAAAAAAATTTATTGGTTGTGTACTTTCAAGTGATTGTTTATCTAAATGGTTGTTGATTATTTGGCTTGTTGTCTACTATCTATTATTGTTTTTCTTTAAATAGAAGTTAAGCTAATAGACATGACACGTAAATAGGGATAAGTTTTTTTAGGATTAAACCTAGAACGTATTTGTTGAGTGTTCACTTTATTTGTGAAATAAAACATCACTTCAAATAATACACCATTAATAATATAAACTAGAATCTTCAAGATCCATTGCTTCTTCAAGGCCTAAGTTTACAAATCTAAATCAAACTTTTTTTTTAAAATTTATAATAGTAAACTGTTTTCAATTAGTAATCAATCTCTTTTTTGACATATACTTTTTGGAACTTAAAAGGAATTTTTTTCCTCTTTAAAATGGCTTCAAAACCACAAAATCATGGTATCATTAATATTGACTTTTTTTATGGAAGACAATACTTTGTAATTTGGAAGAAAAAAAATATTCTTGTATATCATGGCCATAAGACAGCAGTTGAAAATGACTTGCCAGCTTCTATAACTCTACCTGGAAAAGCAAGAATTCTAAAGTAAGCTTATCATACTATTCTCCTCCATCTATCTGATGATGTGTTGATGGTTGTAGCTTTATACACTACAACATCAGACTTATGGAAAGGCCCTAAAACTCTTTACTTAGCTAAAGATGTTTCTAACAGGCTCATTAGTTTGCATAAACTGTTTGGATTCAAGTTCATACCCAATAAATCTGTGGCTAAAATTTTTTTTCTCCTTTCAAAAACTTATTCAAGACATCAATAATAGGACTAAAGAATAAGAGAGATTAAGTGATGAATATTTTACAATGATTCTCCTAAATGTCACTGAGAATCTTATTCAATAGTTAAGGAATTTATCTCCCTCAACAAATCTTCTCTTACCACCAAAACTATAATTAACACATTAGAGTTTAGGATTGTAAAGGAAGAAATAGGAAATTAGATAGTGAAGGTCTTTCATAGATAAATCCTCTCCTTCCAACAATCAATCTAAGGGGTAAAAAAAGACACTTTATACTAGTAAGTCTTAAAAAAAAAAAGAGAGAGAGAGAGAGAGAGAGAGAGAGAAATAAGGGTTTGAAAAAGGGGAATAATAGGAAACGCTACTATTACGGGGAGACAAATCATCTTATGAAAGATTGCTTCTAAAAGAAGAAGGATGAGGCAAATGGCAAGACAAAATCTGTTGTATCCACTTTTTTAACTATATTAAATAACTTTAATAGTGAAGGTTATACTACCTACCTAGAAATGTCTAGCATCCTTTGAGTTAATGATTTTTGCCATAGTGGGTAGGTTGTAGATTCCGGTTGTACCCATCACATGATCTTAACCACAACTGGTTTACTAAATTCAAACCATGTAAGGAACCATTAGTTTTATGGGATCAGATCATAAATATGGAATTGAAGGGGTAGGTTCTATAAAGATAAAGTAGCATGATGGTAAGGATTTTACTCTTAAGAAAGTTAGGTTAGTTCCTGAACTTAGGAGGAATATAATTTCTGTGTGCCCTTGATCAATTAATGGTATTCTTTGGCATAGATTATTGAGGTTTACACCTCCAATAAAATGGTGTAGCTGAGAGGCTTAATAGAACCTTATTGGAAAAAGTGAAAAGTATGTTATTTGAAGCTAGCCTTCCTAAGGTGTTTTGGGGAGAAACCTTACTCACTAATACTTCACTGAAAAATAGAACTCTATCATCTTCAATAGGAAACAATACACCCTTTCATATTTGGTTTGGTAAAACACCTGGTCTCAAACATATTAGAGTGTTTTTTTGTAAGGCATATGCTTATCAAAGTATAGGGAAGTTAGAGCCAAGTCTGTAGTTTGTTTATTCATGGGTTACTGTCATCGAGGTAAAGGTTATAGGTTAGTTAGAAAATAAGTGGTTCCTACAAATTCTTCAACGGCCGGGATGTCATCTCTCAAGAAGATGAGCTGCATGGTTTCCTTGAGTCTAAGCCTGAACCTTCTATAAAAATTTTCAATCTAAGTTTATCAGATTTCAGTATTGATGAAACTGAAACTGATACCAACCTTGATCCTGGTCACTCTGATTCTTCCTCAAATAATGATAATCAAAACTAGAGGATGATGACAAAAACAAAGTCACTCATATCGAAACCAATCAACCTGTTCCCAATCAAAATAATTAGGGATATTTCCATTTTACCACCGCATGTTTGCAATATTAGCCAAAAAACCTCCACTATTTTAATTTTGGCAAAAAATCACTTTTTAGAATATTCTATCAGTTTTACTGTTCATCCGTCAGTGGATAAACAGTAACCAGGGGTATTTTGGTAATTTCAAAAACTATTTTTTAAAAAAATAATTTTAAAATAAAAAATATCAAATTTTTTTTTTTTAAAAAATTGAAAATTTACGAAAATGCTCCTAGTTACTGTTCATTCACTGACAGATGAACAGTAAAACTGACAAAAAATGTTAAAAAGTGGTTTTTTGGCTAAAAATGAAACAGTGGAGGTTTTTTGGCTAATATTCCAAACTTGCGGTGGTAAAATGGAAATATCCCAATAATTATTATGAATCTAATAATGATGAAACCTATGAAGAAAATAATTTGGATAACTATCTACTCAATAAAGATAGAGAAATGAGAGAAATTAGATGTCCCGCTAGGTATCTTGATGCTAATTTAGTGATTTATGCACTAAACGTCAGTGTTTTTGAAACCTTTAATGAAAGAAAGCTATGAGCGATGAAATAGATTTTTTAATAAAAATAAAACATGGATATTGGTTAAGAAACCGCAAAACAAGAAACATGTTACTTGTAAGTGGGTTTGTAGAATAAAAGAAAATCTCTCTACTAGTAATCCAAATCGTTTTAAAGCTGTATTAGTAGCCAAAAGTTTCACTTAAAAATCAGGAATATACTTTTTAAAAATCTTTTCATATGTTATCATAAAAATTATTTTCGCTTTGACAGCTTTCTCAGATTGGGAATTAGAACAAACGCATGTGACAACAACCTTTCTATATAATTTTCTTGATAAGAAAATATATATGACTCGGCCATAAGTTTTTGAACAATATGATGACAAAGTCTGCCTATTAAAGAGATCATTATATGATTTAAAATAGTCACTAAGACAATGAAATGAAAGATTCCATAAGTTTGTGCAAATACTAAACTTTAATATGAGCTTATTTGATGTTTGCTTGTATTTTAAGAAATCTGATAATGTACCTGTTTTTTAGTTGCTGTATGCTTATGAAATTTTAATAATGGGGCCAAATTTGATAAAAAAAATGTTTGGATGATTTGAGTGAAGAATTTGAATGAAAAATCTTGGACATGCTTATAAGATTCTTGGAATGAATATTAGCCGAAATAAGAAGCTGAAATTACATAGTATTGATCAACAAAATTACTTTAATAAAATTTTAAAGACATTTGATATATTTGATTGTAAACCTAACAGTTTACCTTCGATTGTTGGCCATAATCTTGATGTTAAATGCAATGAATGTAGTGATATTTTAAGAAACATTCCAAAGATGATCCATAGAGTTATTCCATGGGGTGGTCATGCCCTATCATGCCAAAAATTGTTGTTCCATGGAGTGGCCATAGACCATTTAGAAAGAAAAGATAAATAAACACTTTATAGTAATGAAATGAAAGAAGAGGTTGTAGGAAACTTATATTTAACCTTATGGTGGACACCAAATTATAGTCGACCAGAAGTTATAGCTGGACCCAAGTTAGAATCAGACCAAATATAGAAAGTTGGGTCGAAATCAGCAAAGAAACATGCAAAATAATACATACTTTCAAGAGGAATTTGGGGACACTGTTGTAGTGTCTATGGCAGGCACAATAACGCTCAAGTCAACCCTAAACTTAAGAAATAACATGAACAAAGGGAAAAAAGAGGAAAATACTTTCTGAATACCATTCGGATGAATAAGAATAGGACTTAACAACGTCATAAAGTAAAATAGAGAAATGAATCGTGGTGAGGGTCGTGATTGAATTGATCTATGTCGTTTGAGTACGATGGTAGAACTTGATAATAGTTGAGCAAACAATTCAGCAAAGTTTTGATAAGGTACCCTTGATAATCTGAAGTGAAGATGAGGGTCCTATTTATAGGAACTTGAAGTATTCAAAAGGCGGAATGACCCAGATCCTAGTAGAATGATTTTCAGAGAATTCGGGATCTTGCTTGCTCACGTGCTTGATGGCGCTGGGCTCAACAGGTGGTCTGAACAATTGGGCCAAGTGTCTTTTCTATTGGGCTTGGACTTAAGCCTTGCAGATTGAATCCGTTGGCTTGAAAGCAGCCCACTATAAACATCCATCAAATAGTTCTGTTATCATTATCATTATTATTACTCTTTTCATATATAGACTTTTTAAAATTTGAATTTTATTTATAGGTCAAATTTAAAATTCTTTCAAAACTTATATTTTATAAAGTTTGGTTTGCACCTATAAGTTGTGCTTTCAATTTTTCTCTCGACTTAAAGTTTTTCAAAAATCGATCACTTCATAATTTGTAAATCCACACTAACACTTGTATGATCCACATGATCACATAAATTTAATTACTAGTTATTTTATTTTTGATGTGGGTTCAAAGATGACTGAATAATCTTTAAAATTTGTGAACATATAAAAAATCATGCCGTTAAAATTAAAATTTTAAGTTGAGAGTACAATTGTCGGTATGGCCTATGGGATGTAAATACACTTTCTCAAAACTTATTTCGAGAATTTGAAAATGAATCTATAAATAAAACTTAAATAATTAAATAGCCTATATTATATCATTTTTATTTATTTATTATTATTATTATCATTATTTTTTTCTGAATGATGATCTATTTAAATCCAACTAAAATGACAAAAATATAGTGAATCCTTACAATTGTGTTTTAAAAAAAAAAAAAATGAAAACGGTTGTAAGTATGATTTATAATACATATACACATCGAATAATAATTATTTTTGAAAAAGAAAATTGGAGGGTGTAATGATATTTAACTTTTATAGGGACATTCACATATTACCTTGGTAAAGTACCATAAAATATGGTCCTATTTAACTTTTTAAAGTAAAAATGACGTTAGGTCATTTAAAGTTTGATTTTATATTTGTTGATTTGTTTTTAAAATTTTTATGAAACAAAAAAATATTTTTATCCTTAGGTTGAACGAATAATTTTATTCTCAATTTAAAATTAGTTTCAGATGTACCTTCGTAAATTCTAACAATAGTTAATCAATTTTAAATTCATATAAAAATAAAATAATTATTAATTAATTTTATATAATTGTGTATCACACCGAAATGATGGAATTACAAATTTATGAAATGATTGATTTTTTACAATTTTAAATTAAAAATAAAATAAAAAACACAACTTATAAATTCCAAACTAAACTTTAGACAACTTATATTTTTTAAAAAAATTGAAATTAAATTTATCAAATAAAATTCAAATTTTAAAATATCCACATATGAAGAGCCCAATTTTAAAAATAGAATAAGTTAAAAATGTTAGTTTTTTATTACAGGGTAAGAAAAGACAATTAAATCTGATGAACCCCACGTGCTGAGCTGAAAATAGTTATTATTTAAGAATGAGACTTGACCATTTCTCCATACGGTGATAAGCTATTTTAGCCTGCAAATCAAATATTATAATAACAAATCAGACCATATTCACATATAACATAACACACTTATACATATATAAACCCACCTCCTCCTCCCAATTGCATGAAACAACTATGATAGCCAATATTATAGTTTGAACAGCAGTTCCTCCAATAATCATCCCACCCCAGACACCCTGCATATTATCAACATTAGACCTGAATACAGAACAATGGCAGACCTAAATAAATGTGCAATGGTTAAGTACCATAACGCCATAGTTGAACACCCAACCCATCAGAATCCCAACAGGGAGACCAACAATGTAGTAGCATCCCAGGTTTATATAAGCAACATTTGCTTGCCATCCGGATCCAATCGCCACTCCTATCAGTGAAATTTTAGCATTCATACATAATATTATAAGCTCAATGATCATGATTTATGTACCTGATAAAACAGGTTGAACACTGTTGAGAAGTATCGATAAAACTAATAGATACGAGAGTCTATCAACTTCATGAAGGACAGCAGAGCTTGTAGTGAATAACAATGTAACTTTGTCATGGAGTATCCCTATAACTATGCTGAAAAGAAGACCAATAATTGTGGACTGTGTCACTGCTACTATTGTTGCAAATTTTGCTGCTTTTCCATTTCCTGCTCCAAGTTCATTTGCTACCCTTACTCTGCAATATATATAAACATTGATTCTATTATGCTTCGAGGAAGTTATGATGAAATAAAGAGACAACACAGGTATATTTTTTAGAATTTGTACCCAGTAGAAGCCAAGAAAGCTATTGGAATCATCATTTCCCATCCACTTATGCTCATACTGTAGAATTAGATCTAATCAAACAAACTCATATAGCAACAGGAAAATCAAACAAAAAGAGAAGAGAGCATATCCACGTACCAAACCGATAAAGCATCCACAGCTACAGTAGCATTTTTAAGATAGCCAGTCATCAGTATAAGTATTCTATAGTACCAATTTTCCAAGCTGAACCAACACAAAAAGATCAATGAAACACACAGTTAAAAGAAAGAAAAGAAGAGAGTAGAGAGGTACCAGATCATGACACCAGAAGCAGCAGAGAGCTTAGTGAACTCCCAGAGACCATGAAATGCTTCCAAAGAGTAACCATTCCAAGTGGAATTGCAACCACCCAATGTGGAGTAACCAAACAACCCAAGCACAGTAATCCACCAGGAAATATCAAAAGCAAAAGCCGCACCTTTAACACCCAAATCAACCACATAGACCAGGAGCCAAGTTGACAAAATATTGAAAAGCAGGGCAACAGAGTATACGCAAGCTAAAACTCGATTCTTGAGCTGGCTTTGTAAGAACGTCTGCAATGGGAATATAAAACCAAAGCTGAAATGTGCAGGTATCATCCACTGAGCTACTTCCCCTGCTAGCTCCGCAACCTCATCAGGTTGACCCATAAGCTTCAAAATGGGTGTAGCCAAAACGTAAGTAGGTAACAACATCACAGAACAAAAGAATTGCACTAGCCATGCCCTCTGCATATAAATCCCCAACATGTGGAGCCTCCCTGCCCCATATGCTTGTCCACATAGTGTATCCAAAGCGCTTGCCATTCCCAACTACATAAATCAATATAATATAACCCATCAATTGAATCACCCACATTTTTATATACTAATAGTTTGATTGATTACGTACCAGGAGGCTGAAATTGAACCCTACGATGACGGAATTGGCTATAGAGATCGCAGCGAGTTGGACCTCGCCCAAATGACCACCTGATGCTTGGATGGTAATATTCATGGTGTAGGCAGATACCAGGCTCAAGATGGCGGGACCAGTGATGCACCATTGCTTCTTTGACTCAATCCAGACTCTGTTTACTAGTCCAACGTCTTTTTTCGGAGATTGTGGTGATAGTAATGGTTGATTGACATCCATTTGGCTTTGTTAGTCAACGAATGAGCTTTGTGACGATTAAGGAATCTGAGTATATTATACACAAGTCGCTGTTCCTAGCTTTATATATGCAACAGTGATTAGCTAATCCTAGGGTTGCGTGAAATTAATAAAAATTGTCGGATATGGAGCCAAATATTTATTGTTTTTGCCATGTTACTCTTGACTGCTGTCCTCTTAAATTATTTTTGGGCGTGCTTCATTTCAATTGTCTGATCATTCTGGTCTCTGTAGAAAACACTTCCATAGATCTAAAAGTGCAGTGGATGTGCAAATTATAGATATTCTGAAATCCACTCCAATGCTAACGTAAATTCACAATTTCTTGTTGACGTAATAGAAAAAAATAATAGAGAGTGTCAAGTACCGCTTCTATTTTCCACATTCTAATTGACGGTGTCAATTAGTATTTTTAATATTTTTAAATTATAATTATCATATTTTTATCTTAAATTACAAATTAAGAATGAAATCGAAGTTTAATTCTAATAAGTTATAAATTAGAAAAATCCAAATAGACAATAACTACTGTGGGTGATTTTTAATTTTTTTTCCTCCAAAAATACTATTTTTGATACGTCATTATCTACACCATCTATTTACCATGTCACATATGTTTCAATCCACTACACCATTGGAGATGCTCTAATATAGCGATTTAAAATGTCATTAAAAAAAAAGCTTATTTTTTCAAATTATTAAAAAAAACTATATAGATATAATTTTAGTTTGATTTGTGTTGGAAATATGTTTTCCGATTATTAATTTTATTATTATTTTTTTAAGTACGGTCCCTACAAATCATTCAAAAAGTATTATGGTAACCTAATATGGATTGATTTCTCCTGTTATTATGTTTTCGATTTGTTATATTCTTTTTAAAAAGTTTTATTTGTTGTATAATGTTGTTGTATATTTTTTTAACTCATTTAATATAATATTGTTTATATTGAATTAGAATCGAGCTCTATAGATTTGTTTTTAAGTATTATCGAGCATAAGATTAATAGATTTGACACCGATTCATCTTTTCCATTTGTACTCAATCTATGTACATATTTTAAGAGTCACTTTTAAATCAATATGATATTTTAATAAGTCACATTATTTCACAAGGATATAACTTTTCAATATGAAAAATAATCGCACTTTTTTTATGAGAAAAATGGAAGGCCTTCTTCTTCTTCTTGTGTTTGATCTCCATTGTTAGACCACTTCTTTACACGTTGACCAGCTTTCTCTGCCTGTAGACCCCCACTAATGCATCACAACAAAATTAAGATTTTAAAAAATAAATAGTAAATAATGTTAGAAAAACGTACCTCTTTTTCCCAATTACATGTTGCAGTAATTATTATCAATATCACTGTTTGAATAGCAGTACCACCAAATATCATCCCACCCCATATGCCCTGTCACATGCACATTTAAAGTTAACGTCTAATAATTCTAACTTAAAGGGGGAAAAATGTACAAGAGAGAAGCTTACCACGACCCCTAATTTGAAAACCCATCCCATTAGAAATCCAAGAGGAAGACCTATAATGTAATAACAACCGATGTTTACATATGCAACCATCGCTTGCCATCCCGATCCCACTGCAACCCCTGTAAGTAACATCGAAATCATCAAACCATTAGATTCTTTCAAGTAAAATATTTAAAAAAATTAAACGAAGATGAAGTAGTAGATAATAGATAACCGGATAAAACAGGCTGGATGCTGTTGAAGAGAATGGTGATTGCTAACAGATAGGAGAGACTATTCACTTCTTGTAGGACGTCTTTACTCGAGGTAAATATCAAAGCCACATTTTCCTTGAATAGTATTATTAATACAAAGAATATAAGGCCGATAAATGCTGATTGTACCGCTGAAACAATTGTGGCAAATTTGGCTGCTTTACCATTTCCACCTCCCAATTCATTAGCAACTCTCACTCTGTTGTTAGCATAAATAGCATAGCACATGAGTATGATATCATAACCAAAATCAAAACTATCTTTTGAAATAAATATTGGAAATAGTACCCGGTAGCAGCAAAGAAAGCAAGAGGAATCATCATTTGCCAACCATTGATATTCATGCTGTATAGTTCAATTCCAAAGTTATATGTAAAAACAGAAGTGTCAATATCACATGAGGTAATTGAAGAAGTTAAAGGAGGACACGTACCAAACAGATAAGGCATCTACGGCAATTGTAGCATTCTGTAAATGACCCGTCATCAATATCAGAATTCTATAGTACCAATTTTCCAAGCTGATCAAGATTAGATAAAAAAATTAGTTCACACCTATTAAATATTTGGTAATAAAAATTGTTTCACCAACTCATCTACAACATCAAAATAAATATTTTAATAAAATTTTCAAAGTGTAAATAAATATAATGAATTTTATTAGTATTTAATCATATTTATTTAAATAAATTAAATATTTTATTTTTATTTTTCTTAATTCTTTAATTAACTTGTTTGATAAAAATTCAAAATATTAATAATAATTTTTTTAAAAATAATAATAAATAAAGAAATGATGGTAGATTTTTTGAGTATATTATTATTAATTATTAATTATTTTTTATTATAAAACTACAATTATTGACTTGACAGACAATGCTATAAAGTTATAGGAACTATAAACTACTATTATAAATAAACCTGACAAAAGAACCAAACTTTTAAAACGGTGTCCTAGAGCTCTGAATGGGGATAAGAATATTGATACCTCCCTTTACCAGTTTTTAACTTGAAATATTCAAGATAAACTTTACTGTGTCTTTCTTTTTTGTGTCCTTTATTTCCTTAACTTGAAAACAACTAATATCAACCAAAAAGTTGCTCAACTTTATATTATTCAAACCTTATATTCTTTTTTCTTTAAAAAACATGATTAAACAAAATGAAAAGGAGATATGAAGGATACGATGTTTACATACCAGAGCATAACACCAGAAGCAACAGAGAGTTTGGTGTAATCCCAGAGACCATACAAGGCTTGCATGGAGAAACCTGTCCAAGTCAAAGGACAACCGCCGAAAACAGTATACAAAAACATTCCCAAAAACAAAGCCCACCAAGAGAAATCCAAAGCCAAAGCAGCACCAACAATACCCCAATCAAAAACATAAACAAACAACCAACTAATCAACACATTCATCAACAGCACCGCCAAAGCCACCCAAGCAATCACTTGATTCTTCAGCTGACACTGCAAGAATCTCTGTATCGGAAACACAAACGCAAAGCTAAAATGCAAAGGAATCAACCACATAGCCACAACACCCGACATATCCGCCACGTCATCCGGCTGTCCAATCCATTTCAATATCGGAGATGCGAATACGTAAAAAGGCAATAAAATAAAACAACACAAAAACAACACTATCCACGACCTCTGCATGTAAATCCCTAACATGTTGTATCTCTTCGCCCCGAACGCCTGTCCACATAGCGTTTCCAACGCGCTCGCCATCCCCAACTAATCATCAATTAATTAATTAATTAATCATAAAATCGAATCAAGTTTGTGTTTTTTTAAGAAAATGATTACCAAAAGGCCGAAATTGAAGCCGACGATGACGGTGTTGGCGATGGAGATTGAAGCGAGCTCGACGTCGCCGAGGTGGCCGGCGAAGGCTTGGGTGATGATGTTCATGGTGTAGGTGGATACACGGCTGAATATAGCTGGACCCACGATTCTCCATAGCTTCTTTGATTCGGACCAGACCCGTCTCGATAATTGTGTTTGGTTTTCGTCTGATGATAACAGCGGCTGCGTTATACTAGCCATTTTTGCTTGTTTAAGACCCGACGTTGGCGGGTCAAAATTGTATTTATCGAAGACAGAGTGGACCGAATACGAGAATAGTGTGAAATGAAATCTCAGTTTAAATGAATTGTGTCGCGTGACTCCTCACGTGCTTCAAGTTTGGTCATGTTAAACTACTCCGCCATCTTTTTCATTTTTAATTGGAATTTTCTTCTGTTTGGAAGGCTAAGCTGTCCCTTCCACAGTGCTTGTCCGTTTGAATCTCTTGCCAATAAGATATCTGATTCCATTTTTCTTTTTTCCTTTTAATAGGAAAAATGAAAATTTTTAAGAAATTCACTAATACCGGCTTCTTTTGTTTAAATTATAATAAAAAAGAAAATAATAATTGAGGCTGGTATTTTAAATTCCATTACTTAAAAGTCAGGAAAGTACCAATATTCGATTTTTGAAAATAATAGTAACAAGATGAATATAGAAGGCTACTAATTACAGACTAACAAAAATAAACAACTCTATTATAAATTCTGATTATAAAACAACAATGTTCTAAAATTTTACGTTTGCTCGAAACATCTATTTACATGAAATTTTGACGAAGAAGGTAACTGCCTAGGAATTCTAAGTTTGCTGGAAATCTGTTTAGAGACAAATTTGACGAAGAAGGAAGCTGTACAGAGATTCGCAAAATAAGAAGTGACGTATACAGTTAAAATTTGGATTTCTAATTTATTTCATTTAACATTCATGGCTAGAATTAATCGTTTAGATTAGGAGTGGGGAAAAAGAAAAAAATATGTAAACACCTAATCTGAATTGAAGACCTAAATATGTTTTTAAAAAAATTTATATTTTTTACAATTATTTAAAGTTCAAACATCCAAAAAAATTTATATATTTATTTGATTTTGATTTATTTTTGTTTAAATACTATTATTTGTTAGAATATATTTTAATGACTATATATTTTATAAATAGTGAAAGAAAAGTCAACAAAATTTGAACCCCAAAAACCGAACTGAACAGAACATGTTTCAGGGTGTTCGGTTCGTTATAGAATATTTAGGTGTTCGAAAACACTTAGAATCGAACTTGTTCGTGTTCGGTTCACTCCGAACCGAACCGAACATGTAGTTGTCCACCCCTAGTTTAGATATATTCATTTCCGGAAACTTTTTATATAATCGATTTAAATTCTATTTATCCTTTCGATTATGTTGTGTGTTATTATGTATATTGTTTTTTATTTCTAATTTTTAAAATATTTATTTATTTGTAATTATTTTTTAATAAAAAATTATAATACACTCATAGATTTTGTTTTGCTCATCAGATTTTTTAATAAAAAATTTAAAATAAATTATTTGTAAGAGCAAAGTTGGACATCAACAATATATTTTTTCTGTACAATATCTCATGAATTTGTTAGGAAATATGGATGAAAAAGATATCACAAAATTTTTTAATTGCGACAGAATTTTAACAAAAAAATTCTGTTATATGTTAAATATAAAGTTGTCATAAATTTATAATTAAATTTGTTGCTTCATATAAATAAAATCAATGATGAATTTGTAAATAAATAAATAAAGTCAAATATATATTATTTTAATTCTGCTTTAAAAATTTTAAAATTATCAATACTATTAAAAATCTATTGAAAATTATTTGAATATGTAAATTTAGTAAAATATAGTACATTAATTATTTTTTATTTATAAAAAATATTAATATATGAAAATGTATAGTTATTATTTAATAATTATTAAAAAATAATATTTGACATAAAATATAATAAAATATCCACAACTAATTATTTTAAATAAAAAAATAAAATATTTAAAATGTAATCATCATTTTACAATTTTGAAAGGAAATGTTCATATATATATATATAATTATGAAAATTATGTTAGGATTTTGACGAAAATTCGGGTATATTCAAATATCCATAATTGGTTGGTAATTAGGAAAAGACTCGAAGACTGTTTTGGAAGTGTTATATTTGATTAGGAATGGTATTTCCTAAAGAGGATTCTAATTAGGAAATAGATCTTGGAGAATCCTAAATAGGAAAAGGTTTTCTTAATGGTTTAGGATTACTTTGTGACTAAGTAATCTAATGCTATAAATATGGTACTTGTATCTATTATTAGATATCCTGAGAGAATAATGTAGATCTAGTTGGTTAGGTTTGGGAAGTGCCCCATGGGGGCCTGGAAACCATGGAGACCATGGAGATCTTGAGTTCTGGGATCGAGTCTTGTTATCCTGTGAGAGCCATATTGGGAGAGCTTATGTGTGAGACTGTAACCAATGTAATTGGATTGGGGAGTGAGAGAGTGGTATTCTGGTTGTAACTGTTGCTTTATTGTTACATAGTGAATTAGTCTCTCGTCGTCCCGACGGCCGTGGTTTTTTCCCGTTTTGGGTTTCCACGTAAAAACATTGTGTATTATTTTCTATCTTTATTTCTTGCATTGTGTATGTTGTTTTACTTTGTGGTTACCAATACTCGTCTCCGCTGCAATGGATCACCGATTTGTTCAACAAGTGGTATCGGAGCTAGCCGTATTTTCCCAACAACTGGTATCAGAGCCCTTGGTTTGTGAGCTAGCGCTGGTGTGGTCCGTGAGTTTTGGTTTGGTTAAAGTAAATATGGGTTAAGGTAAGATGAAAGCGAAAGGTTTTGAAGGATGGGTAAATCTCCCGGAGTCTCTAGAAGTTCTGAAAAATTTGATTTGGTTTCTCTGATCGAGTTTTGAGCTGGTTGCGTGGAAAAAAAAAGGTTAAAGCTGAAAAAAAAAATCACAAGTGTTGTCAAGATCTAGTCTGCGATAATCGTAGAGATGAAAAAGTTTAGGCGGTATTTCTCGAGCAACGGTGGTGGTGATCTACGACATGTATAATTGTGGTGGTAATGTAACTTTGAGACTTTTGTGTTTTCTGTTAACGCAAGTAAAGATCAAAAGATGTAATCAAAGATTCAAGTTTGGTCAAATAGTCAAAGTAAAATTGAGGGTTTGACTGGAGGTGTTTTGGAATCTTTGTGGGCTGAGAATTTTGATCAAGTGGTTGGTGAACTCGAATAAGGAAGGACTGTGAGGAGTAGTTCGGCAAAGGCTCCGACTGTACGTTGGGATAGGTGTCCTTATGACATGTTTCGAACCACCAAGGTTGTCATGATAAATGATGGAATAATTCTAGCGTGTCCATAATTTGCACGGGCATCTGATCAGCATGGATGTGGGTGTAAGTATGTCGATGCTGAGGAGTTTCCTGAAAGCTGATGAAGGAAGCTGCACCATGGTTTATTCAGCAAGTGTTTTCGACATGTGCCGAGAAAAGAAAATCTTGGGTTGATGGTTTCTGAGTGGTTTGTCTTGGGATGGATCGTACCTGAGTGAGTATACTTTCATGGTGGGGTATGATGACTCTGGTTTGAGTTGTGGTCGTCGGAGAGGGACAAAGGGAATTTTCGTCAATGGGTGGTTTGTTAGGATTTTGACGAAAATTCGGGTATATTCAAATATCCATAATTGGTTGGTAATTAGGAAAAGACTCGAAGACTGTTTTGGAAGTGTTATATTTGATTAGGAATGGTATTTCCTAAAGAGGATTCTAATTAGGAAATAGATCTTGGAGAATCCTAAATAGGAAAAGGTTTTCTTAATGGTTTAGGATTACTTTGTGACTAAGTAATCTAATGCTATAAATATGGTACTTGTATCTATTATTAGATATCCTGAGAGAATAATGTAGATCTAGTTGGTTAGGTTTGGGAAGTGCCCCATGGGGGCCTGGAAACCATGGAGACCATGGAGATCTTGAGTTCTGGGATCGAGTCTTGTTATCCTGTGAGAGCCATATTGGGAGAGCTTATGTGTGAGACTGTAACCAATATAATTGGATTGGGGAGTGAGAGAGTGGTATTCTGGTTGTAACTGTTGCTTTATTGTTACATAGTGAATTAGTCTCTCGTCGTCCCGACGGCCGTGGTTTTTTCCCGTTTTGGGTTTCCACGTAAAAACATTGTGTATTATTTTCTATCTTTATTTCTTGCATTGTGTATGTTGTTTTACTTTGTGGTTACCAATACTCGTCTCCGCTGCAATGGATTACCGATTTGTTCAACAAGTGGTATCGGAGCTAGCCGTGTTTTCCCAACAAATTACTCATGAAATACTGTTGAGATCTGCAAATGATGATTCTTCTTTTTGCATCTCCATGAAATTTGCTTCTTCATCACATATCATCTCTGCACAATGGTTCTCCGTTCCCATTCTTAAGTTGGAGTTCTAATATATTGTTTATTTTGATGACTTATTTGTTGCTTGCTGAGTCTCACATTCAACAGGTCTTCTCGTGTCCAATGTGTTTGAATGTTTTTAATTGTTTAGGTTTCAGTTTACGAAAAGGCATTCTATAGAGGACAACAGGTCTTTCGCTATAGATGTGAGTTTGGAAGACAACTTTATATTGTGTAGTACATGCTATTGAATAGATCGCATTCTTGGAGCTGTAGGAAATTATGTAGTGTATCCATCTTTTCTTTTGTTTATATTAGCTTTTCAAAGGAGGCTATATGTAGAGAATAAAAAATGGAGATAACAAAAAGCTCCAATGAGGGTGGTTCTTTCATTCAATTTTGTCTACTAAAAGGAAGCAGCGTGGGTGGGTATGTCTCGTTATGGCGTGTAATATTATCTTATGTATGTATACAGTAGGGTTGATTTCAATGAGTTTTTTTTTTTATATGCAGAAAACATGCGGATTAAATCAATCAAAATAATTATTTTTAAAAGTATTTTATGGATTGAGATTTGAAAATTAAAATGAGATTTTTATGAGTTCGAAAAATATTTTAAATTGAATTTAATTTAAATCAAAAGGTTGAGTTATTTTATTTAAAAGAATCAAGTGTATATTTTAAGATAAAACTCATTTCAAAACCCCAAAACTAAATTTCTACTTTCACTTGGTATATATGAATGCAAATCGGGATTTGAGATTTATGGTGCCAAATAAACCACAGCCAAATATCTGGCTAAGATTGCTTGAGAAAATAGCTAAAAAGCTTACAGAGATAATCTTACAGAGTTTCTCCTCTTTTTGGGTCCAGATCGGATCCCTTTACAATCATCCCTATCCCCTATTTATAGGAGATATTTGGGTCCTATTTCTATTTGGATTGGGACTCCTTGTTTCCCTTGAATTCGGTCTCCTTTTTGGGCTTGGTCTTCTTTTATCAGATGGGCTTGGTCTTCTTTTATCAGATGGGCTTTTGGAATCCTAAGCCTAGCATGATAAGTCTTCCTTTTCCGATTGGGCTCTGGGAATCCTTGTTCAGTTGGGTAATCATTCGGTGGGCTGGTGTGCTTTGGTTTGAGCTCTGTTGGGCTCGGTCGAGTTGGATCTGCATTGGAACTTTTGCCGTTTCGGTCGAGTTGATTCTGACGTTCCCAGGGCTTTTGGTTCCCTTTCGGCCGAGCGTAGCTTTTAGGGCACCTCTTCATTCTTCGGCCGAGCTTGGTTAAGGATTGTGATTGTCTTTGCATGTTCTGACCTTCGGCTATGATGTCTTATGGTTATTTTCCCACCACAGTAATCCCCCATTGCCATGACTCGAATTTTTCGAGCATGGCAATCTGTGACATTATTTTCGGTCGAGTTTTAGCTGTGTTTGGTCTTGGTTCTCGACCGAGGTTTCCTTAGTTTCTTTGGTGGGACACGTCAGCCCTGGCTGTCTTGTTTCGATTAGATTTGGCGGCTCCTCGACTGCAGAGCCCAAGATCCTCCATCATTACGGCTGTTCTATAAATAGGTTGATGGTATCTCTCTCTCTCTTCACTTTTTCCGTTTTGCTTCTCTTTCTAAAAAGTTCATAACTTTTCGTCTTCTTCTTTTGAATCTACTGCCATTTTCACCGGCGACGCTTCGTGGTTGAGTTTTCCGGCTTCTTTCAGGTTAGTTCGTTTTTGGTTTGTTTTTCTAGTCTTCTTGTTTTGTTTTAGTTCAGGATTTTGACATGTCTCGTGGTTTTTGGGTTTCGACTGTTGTTCTTGTGTTCTTTGACTGTTCGTCTGCTTTGCGGATCTTTGATTTTTGGTTTTTGACTTTTGATTTTTGATTTCGGTTTTTGATTTTGATCTTGCCTGTTTGTTTCCGTTCTTTGACTGGTTGTTTGTACTGACTCGGTCGAGTGTCTCTAACCTGCTGTTTTTCCTCGGTCGATTGTAGATGTCTAGTGATTCTTTGGGCACGTCCACTTTCGGTGGTTTAACTTCTGAGTTTTCGACCGCGGAGGATGTGGGCGAGGAGTGTTCGTCGGCTCGCAACTCCCCGGCCGAGTCTAGTCCCCAGGGCATTTTGCCTCCTTTCTTCAACGTTAGGAGCGCTATGACCATGGACGAGTTGGAGTCGGCCTTCTTTGCTTATAAATTCCCCGGTTGGATTCGAGCTAGGTTGCCCGAACCTGAGGAGAAAGTAGATGACATGTTGGCAGATGGTTGGGAACCATTTTATTTGCGTCATTTTAAGATCGGTCTCAGGTTCCCAATCATGGGTCTGGTTGAGGAGTTGTGCACTCTCTACCAAATTCATCCGAGTCAGCTGACTCCCATGGCTATCAGGCTTCTTCTCTGCGTCGATCGTTTGAAGGAGAAGTACAACCTGGAATTTACGGCTGAGGATTTCTTTTACTCATACTTCGTGAAGCGTGAGAATCCGGAATTTGGCCGATATGTTTTGAATGCTCGGGCGCACGCCCAGCTCTTAGTCTTAGGTTTTTCTTCCAACGAGAGTCGATGGAAGGACAAATATTTTTTCGTCAAAGGTGTCACCCGTCTGGGGAAGGGGTTTGGTTATCCTCCCTTTTGGCGTGATTCTTGTAGGTTTTACTGCTTTTATTCTTTTTATCTCGGGCGAACGTTCTAGTTGACTGATTTTTCTTGTTTTCCTTTTCAGCTTACTTCGGGACAAAGAATTGCAAATCTTCTCCTCGGGCGCGGACTAGGAGTGAGGCCATCATTGCTCTTCCGGCCGAGTCTCGTGATTATAGGGCGCTTTTGGGTGAGCTGTCTGCCAGTCGACTCTGGGCTTTCACCAGAACAAGTGAGTTGACTGTTGTGTATAAAGTTTTGTCGGTCGAATGTTTGCTAATGCTTGTCTTTTTAGAGTTGTCCGACTACGTGATGTCTAAGCCCGAGGGTCAAAGAGCGTTGGCCATGCGGGCTATTATGCGCCAGATTCAGGCTGAGCAGGAGAAGGCGCATGTATCTGGTCCTGCTGATGGAGGGCCGGCCGAGGAGCGGGCTGAGGTTGCCCCTGAGTCTGTTCGTCCTCAAAGTCCTACTCTGAAGGCTGCTGAGGCTTCTCGCCCAAAAGCTACTGAGGCTGCTCGCTCGAAAGCTCCTGAGGCTTCTCGGAAGCCGTCTCGTTCCTCGGTCGCGAAGGATAAGCGGCCGATGACGGATGGCGCTGTTTCAGCCAAGAAACGCACCAAGCATGTCGGCCAGAAGCCTCGCGGCGATGGTCGTCATGTGATTGATTTTCCTGGAAATTCCTCTACCAGGGAGGTGTCGGCCGAGATGATTGCGGCCGCAGAGGGTTTTTTCTTCCCCCAGGATGAGGAGTGGCTGGAGTCTCTATCTTTTTCGAAGTTCCACGAGATGACTATCTCGAGTCTTTATAAGGTACGTTTGTCTTTTGTTTGTTTTCTTAGGTGGTTTTTATGCTTACCTTTTCGATTTTTAGGGGCTCCAAGGGGCGGTTGGTATGCGCAAGCATTTTATTCCTGTTTTGCGAGATAGGCGGGCTCTTGAAGCTAAGTACCAGTCTGCGTCGGTTGAGCTGAAGGCGACTCAGGAAGACCTGAGTAAAACTGTGGCCCAATGTGCTGAGGCCGTTAGTCGCGTCGAGAGGGTTGAGGCTTGCAACGCTAGGCTCGAGGCCTCGATTGCTTTGAAGGACGCCGAGCTCAAGCGCCAGGCGGCGGAGTTGGAAGAATTGAGGGCGATGAAGCAAGCCTCACTCGGTCGAATTGAAGAGCTTGAGGGCCGTGTTGAGAGTCTTACCATCGAGGCGGTCCAAACTGAGGTGGTGATTAGATCCTTTGCTTTGGAGCAAGTCATCAAGGGGTCTTTGACGCCCGAGTCTGCTCAGAGGGAGTTGGACGCGCTGGCTGCCCTGCGAGATGAGAGTTGAGCGAGTGCTGTGTATTTTGTTTTTATTTTTTTTGTTTTTTTTTTTTTTATCTTTTGCGTACTCATTGTAATCTTTTCTTTCAATTAATGAAATTTGGACTTCTCGTACTCTTTTGTCATATTATTCTTGCGTTTGTCATGCTTGGTTCTTTAGGTCTTTTCGACCGATGCTCTTTTGAGACTTGGCTTTCTTGGGTTGCCATTTGGGCAGTTTTGTATCGCTCATTGAGCGGTTTGTCTTCGCCCGAGACCCTCTAGATTTACCAGGGGCTTGCCTTTGGCAATTTTCGGGTTGCCCTTTAGGCAGTTTTGCATCGCTCATTGAGCGGTTTGTCTTCGCCCGAGACCCTCCAGATTTACCGGGGGCTTGCCTTTGGCAATTTTCGGGTTGCCCTTTAGGCAGTTTTGCATCGCTCATTGAGCGGTTTGTCTTCGCCCGAGACCCTCCAGATTTACCAGGGGCTTGCCTTTGGCAATTTTCGGGTTGCCCTTTAGGCAGTTTTGCATCGCTCATTGAGCGGTTTGTCTTCGCCCGAGACCCTCCAGATTTACCAGGGGCTTGCCTTTGGCAATTTTCGGGTTGCCCTTTAGGCAGTTTTGCATCGCTCATTGAGCGGTTTGTCTTCGCCCGAGACCCTCCAGATTTACCAGGGGCTTGCCTTTGGCAATTTTCGGGTTGCCCTTTAGGCAGTTTTGCATCGCTCATTGAGCGGTTTGTCTTCGCCCGAGACCCTCCAGATTTACCAGGGGCTTGCCTTTGGCAATTTTCGGGTTGCCCTTTAGGCAGTTTTGCATCGCTCATTGAGCGGTTTGTCTTCGCCCGAGACCCTCCAGATTTACCAGGGGCTTGCCTTTGGCAATTTTCGGGTTGCCCTTTAGGCAGTTTTGTATCGCTCCTTCGGTTGCGAGTGTTTTGAGGAAGATGGGTTATTATTTTTATTGCTTTAAGATGGGGCCTCGCCAGAAACCCTGCTTGGGGAAAAGAGTGCCCGTTACTACAGATATTGTTACATTAGAATTGATACCTCTTTAGGTGGTGGATGTTCCAGCTGTGTTCCACCTCTTTCCCTTCTTTAGTGAGCAATTTGTAGGATCCTTTTCCTGATGCGCGCTCTATTTGGTATGGCCCTTCCCAACTTTCGGCCAATTTACCATGGCTCTGATTCCTTGTGTTCTGAAAGACTTTCCTGAGCACCCAGTCTCCGGGTTGGAAGGCTCGGGCTTTGACCTTTTTGTTGTATCGCCTTGCTATCCCCATTTGGTATTCGGCTATTCTTCGCTGTGCGCTCTCTCTTTTTTCATCCGAAGTGTCTATCTCGAAAGCCAGGACTTGTGCGTTGGCCCTTTCATTCAGCCTTTCTTGGGGTGATAGGACTTCTGTTGGGAGTACTGCTTCTGTTCCGTATACCATCGAGAAGGGGGTTTGCAACGTTGAAGTTCTAGGGGTTGTTCTGAATGCCCAGAGGACTTCGGGAAGGGCTTCGGGCCACAACCCCTTGGCTCCTTCCAGTTTTTTCTTCAGCGAGTCTACCACTGCCTTGTTGGATGCTTCGGCTTGGCCGTTGGCTTGGGGGTACCTTGGAGTCGAGTAAGTAAGTTTTATGTTTAACTGGTTGCAGAAGTCTTTCAGAGTCTGCGCTATGAATTGAGGGCCGTTGTCAGTGATAATTTCCCTTGGTATGCCGAATCTGCAGATGATGTGCTTCCAAATGAATTTCTGTACTTCTTGCTCTCGGACTCTCTCCAGTGCTTCGGCCTCTATCCATTTTGTGAAGTAATCAGTTACCATTAGTATATATCTTTTTCGACCCTGCGTGGATATTGGAAATGGCCCGATGATATCCATCCCCCATTTGTCAAACGGCCATGGAGAGGTGATGCTGTGTAGATTTCCGGCGGGAAGGTTGGAGAAATTGGCGTGCCTTTGGCATTTGTCGCACTTTTTTACAAGTTCGGCCGCATCTGTCTTCATGGTTGGCCAGTAGTATCCGGCTCTGTGCGCTCTGAATGCTAGGCTTCTTTCTCCGGAATGGTTTCCGGCCGATCCTTCGTGGAGTTCTTTCAACACTAGCTCGGCTTCAGGGATGGAGATGCAATTTAGGAAGGGGCCGCCTATGGATCTTTTAAAAAGTAACTCTCCGATGATGCAAAACCTGGCAGCCTGGGCTCGTAGCTTCCTTGCTTCTGCCTTGTCTTCAGGTACTTGGCCATGATTGATGTAACTGATGATTGGGGTTCTCCAGTCACTTTGTTCTATGGCCAAAGTTTCTTCGTACTCAATGGCTGCTTTTGGGAGGAAGGCGTATACAATTGGTCCCGTCGGCTCGTCTTTATGCATTGATGCTCCGAGGTTTGCCATGGCGTCGGCCCTTTCGTTCTCTTCTCTTGGGACCTGTTTTATTTTGGTCTTTTGGAAGCGTTTCATAAGATCTTTGGCTATCTTCAAATATTTGGCCATCTTTTCGTTGCGCTTGGTATGTACCGTTTATTTGATTTACCACCAACTGGGAGTCGCATTTGATCGTTAAGTTGTGCGCCCCACTTTCTTTCGCCACCCTTAATCCTGCGATAAGGGCCTCGTATTCGGCCTCATTGTTGGTGGCTGGGAATTCGCATCGGATTGCTTGAAGTATTGGGGGTAGATTTGGGGGTCTGAGATATACGCCTAGGCCACTGCCGCTTTGCCTGCTAGCCCCGTCTACTTCTAGTATCCATTCGTCAGTTGAGGGTGTTATCAGCTGGTTAATATCGACCGAGTCTGTTTCGGTCGGTGGAGATTCTTCAAAGTCAGCCATGAAATCTGCCAGAGCTTGAGATTTGATCGCCCTCTTTCCTTCGAAGGATATATCGTGCTCGCTGAGCTCTAGGGCCCATTTCATTAGTCTTCCGGATTTTTCGGGCGAATGGATGGCTCTTCGGAGGGGTAGCGCAGTTATGACCGTGATTGGGTGACCTTGGAAGTATGCTCGAAGTTTTCTTGCAGCGAATATAAGGCTCAGGATCGCTTTTTCTAGGGTAGGATATCTGGTTTCGGCTGATGTCAGGGTTTTGCTTGCAAAATAGACTGGCTGTTGTTTTCCCCCAATTTCTTTGACCAGAACGGCGCTTACTGCAATTTCAGAATGTGCTAGGTATAAATAGAGTTTTTCACCGTCTTCTGGTTTGGCCAAGAGTGGAGGGCTGGTCAAGAAATCCTTGATATCTGCCAGAGCTTTGCTGCATTTCTCTGTCCACTCAAATTCCTTGGATTTTTTGAGAGCCTCGAAGAAAGGCTGGAATTTTTCTGAAGCTTTGGGAATGAATCGGGTTAGTGCGGCTAGCCTTCCAGTAAGCTTTTGCACGTCCTTCTTGCTTTGAGGTTCTGCTATGTTCAGGATGGGTCTTATCTGATCCGGGTTGGCCTCGATTCCCCTCTTCGTGACCAGATACCCCAAGAATTTTCCTGCTCTGACTCCAAATTGACATTTGGTGGGGTTGAGCTTCATGTTATATTTTCGGAGTGTCTCGAAAGCCTGGTTCAAATGATGTACATGGTGATTCGCGTCTTCGGATTTGACTAGCATGTCGTCGATATAGACTTCCATGGTTTTTCCCAATTTATCAGCGAACATTTTGTTCATGAGCCTTTGGTATATGGATCCTGCATTTTTTAGGCCGAAGGGCATTACTTTGTAGCAGTAAATCCCCCTCTCCGTGATGAAGGCAGTCTTTTCTTGATCGTTAGGATGCATCAAGATCTGGTTGTAACCTGAGTAGGCGTCCATGAAGCTTAACATCTCGTAGCCCGCAGTTGCATCGATGGTAAGGTCGATGTGTGGCAGCGGGAAGGGATCTTTCGGGCATGATTTGTTCAGATCTGTGAAGTCGATGTAGACCCTCCATTTCCCATTCTTTTTCTTGACGACCACCACATTGGCAAGCCAGTCTGGGTACTGGACTTCTCTGATGGATCCGTTCGCGAGGAGTTTTTCAACCTCTTCGTTGATAATTTTGTTTCTTTCAGGGGCGAACCTTCTGCGTTTCTGTTTGACTGGTTTCGCCCCTTCTTTCACATTCAGTTCGTGGGTTATGATTGTTGGGTCAACCCCAGTCATGTCCTTATGTGACCAGGCAAAGCAATCCTGGTTGGCCTTAAGGAAGCCTATCAGTTTTTCTCGCTCCTGGCCCTTTACCGCGGCTCCAATTTGCACTGTTTTTGCCACTTCCTGATCCAGGGGGACTTCGTCTACTTCGTCTTCGGCCGGACTTCGGGGTGTGTTCGGCCGAGACGGTAATTGCTATTCTTCGACCCCCTTCTTCAAGCAGTTAGCGTAGCATTCCTTTGAGGAATTTTGCTCACCCTTTATTTGTTTTATCCCGCGCGGGGTTGGGAATTTGATGAGTTGATGATATGTAGATGGGATCGCCTTCATATTGTATATCCAGGGTCTTCCGAGTATTACATTGTACGCGGACCTCGAGCTTATCACGAGAAAGGTTGTGTGTAGATTGATCCTTTCTGTGAATACTGGTAGTTCGATCTCCCCAATTGTTGAGGTGGCTGTTCCGTCGAAGCCTATAAGGGAGACGGCCTTTCTGTGCATTATTCTCTCGTCCAGTTGCATATTCTTGAATGTTTCCAAGAATAATATGTTGGCCGAGCTTCCGTTGTCCACCAAAACTCTTTTCACGGTTAAGTTTGCTATTGAGATTTTGATCACTAACGCGTCATGGTGCGGCGCGTCGATCCCTTTGGCCTCTTCTTCTGTGAAGGTGATTGAATAGTTGTCGGCCGTGGGTCCGTCTCTGATACTATAAATACTGAGGGAGTTTCTCAACTTTCTTTTTGCTGCCGAGCTGGTTAATCCGCATATCTCGGATCCCCCTGCGATCATGTTGATCACCCTTTCTTCTTCCGCGTTTGCGACTGGGTTTGCTTTTGGAAGTCGGCGATTTTTATCGGCCTCGGCCGCGATTTCTCGCCCCTTTTCGGATAGATATTCTCGTAGGTGACCTGCTTTTATCAGCTCGGCGACTTCTCTCTTAAGAGTCCAACATTCGTCGGTGTTGTGGCCATGGTCTCCATGGAACTGGCAGTACCGCGATTTGTCTTTCCATGTTCCTGCAGGGTTCGCTGGTTTGTCGGGCCATCTGACTCTGTCCCCCATCCCTTTGAGAATTGCAAGGGTTTCTCTTGTGGGAATGGTGAGTGGGTAAGGTAGCAATTCTTTTCTCCTCCGGCTGTGTTCGGGGTAATCTGGTCTCGAGGAATTGCGGCCGGTATAATCCGGTCTAGATGGGCCGCTGCGATCAGACTCCTTTAAGTCGTTTCTTGGTCTTTCAGTTCGGCCGAAATTTCCAGTACTGTTTCGGCCGCGGGAGCCTGGTGTATTTTGGGAGTTTCTATGATTTCTAGGCTGGAGCTCCTCTTCATATTCCATTGCGTCTTCGGCTCTTTCCAGAACTTCTTCAAAAGTGTGGGGTTTGATTAACTTTAAGCTTTCGTAGAACTTGGAAGTCTTCAGCAAGCCCTTGATGAAAGCTTTGGTGGCGCTCTTGTCTCGGCAGTCGGGAATGGCCATTTTGATTTCCTTGAATCTTCTTACGTATTGTCTGAGATTTTCAGTGCTCCCTTGTTTTAGATCATACAGATCATCTACGTCTTTCTCCTACTTTCTGCTATCTGAGAAGTGGTTCACGAATTTGGTGACCAATGATGAGTATGACTTGATGCTCTTCTCTGGTAGGGTCGAATACCACCTTTGGGCGGTTCCTGTCAAGGTGGAACCAAAACTCTTACACATAATTGCTTCTATATCTTCTTCTGGGATATTGCAAGTCCCCATGCGATTTTTGTATCCGGCGATATGGTCCTCAGGGTCTGTTGTCCCATCATACGGCTTCATGTTTGGGATTGTAAATCTTTTGGGCATCTTTGTTTCCAGGATCCATGATGTAAAGGGCATATCGAAATATCGCATTGTCGACGACCTTATCGTGATCCGTCTTCCTGAGGTTCTTTGTACTAAGTCTTTGAGTTCTCTGATCTCTTGGTCACGACGCCTTTCTCGGTCCTTACGGGTTGATTTTGGGCGTCCGGCCCCTTCGTCGAAACTGCTTGTATCGTGACGATCAATGTTTTTGCGGCCTTGCGTCGACCCATCACTTTCCTCTGATGTCTCCCCGTTAGAGTCCTCAAAGTTGAGCTTGCGTTTTCGGAGGGGGGAGTATTTCCGGTTCGGTTGCCGGGTTTTTTCCTTGGTGAGGTCCGTAGATTTCCTTCTAGATTCCGCTTCTTTCTTCCATTGTTCCTTCTCTTCTTCAGCCTTCTTCAACATTCTGTCAGGATTGCCAGCTGTTCCTCTGGTGTCTTCGGAACTTGGTCTTCCACGTCGACGGTATTAGGGTTTATTGGAGCCATGTCTGATAAGAACAGATGTGGAGAATAGTTGTAGATGGAATTTGGAATTTTCAAGAAACCTTAACCTTGTGTGTGAGGTTCGGGCCCCACGGTGGGCGCCAAACTGTGGTGCCAAATAAACCACAGCCAAATATCTGGCTAAGATTGCTTGAGAAAATAGCTAAAAAGCTTACAGAGATAATCTTACAGAGTTTCTCCTCTTTTTGGGTCCAGATCGGATCCCTTTACAATCATCCCTATCCCCTATTTATAGGAGATATTTGGGTCCTATTTCTATTTGGATTGGGACTCCTTGTTTCCCTTGAATTCGGTCTCCTTTTTGGGCTTGGTCTTCTTTTATCAGATGAGCTTGGTCTTCTTTTATCAGATGGGCTTTTGGAATCCTAAGCCTAGCATGATAAGTCTTCCTTTTCCGATTAGGCTCTGGGAATCCTTGTTCAGTTGGGTAATCATTCGGTGGGCTGGTGTGCTTTGGTTTGAGCTCTGTTGGGCTCGGTCGAGTTGGATCTGCATTGGAACTTTGGCCGTTTCGGTCGAGTTGATTCTGACGTTCCCAGGGCTTTTGGTTCCCTTTCGGCCGAGCGTAGCTTTTAGGGCACCTCTTCATTCTTCGGCCGAGCTTGGTTAAGGATTGTGATTGTCTTTGCATGTTCTGACCTTCGGCTATGATGTCTTATGGTTATTTTCCCACCACAAGATTCACTTCAAAAAATTCACTCCTGCTTACGGTCTTCGAAGTGAAAATTTTGCTCCCTTCATTCGCTTTATCTATTTTAAAACCAAACATGTCCATCACTTCTCTCCATCCGGCCTACATATATGAATGGAAATCGGAATTTGGAATTCACTTCCAAAATTCCACTCCTGCCTTGAAAGTAGAAAAGCCTACATCTATGTCTCTCCTTTCCACCATCATCCTCCGCCTTCACCCATTCTCATTCCGTTATTTTGAACCAAGTAACATTAATGGAATCATGATTTCTCTGCCAGTTCCTGCTACTTTCTACTTCTCTCCTTACCCACCCATACTTACCTACCCATACAAGGTTGAATGGTTATTAATTATTGTAAATATTTGTTTTCATATATTTAATATCCAATCATGAGTAGGAAATGAAAGTTGTACATAAGAGCAGCCTATGCAGTATTACTCTACCTAAAAAGAAAATCCCACCATAGTTCTAAAAATCTTAAATCGATTCTTTTAAATTTTTGGTTGGAAGGATAGAAAGTCTCCACCCTTCCTAGATGTAAAATGAATAAACTAACAAACGGACAACAGAAACGTACACTACTCAAACAATTACAATTTATCAATGGTGAAAATCAGGTAGTAATTCAGAGGTAGGCATTTTCACTTGCACGGTATGCCTAAAGAGTGACCGATGGCGTGCATTCTACAAAATGGAATACATGAATAAATTGACAATGTATTTTCACTTGATTCTCCAGTTTCCAGCAAATACGTATCAGATGTTACATGCAACAAGAAGTGCAGTGTATTTAAGTTTATTAAGACAAACAATTGGGTGATTCCTCATGGAAGAGATGGATCCGCTCTGAGCTTTCTGCGCCTGTGAATAAGATTTTAAGCATATAGGAGTTTTATCACTACCTTTGCTGGCAAATGCTTATGAAGTTTTTATAGGTAAATAGTTTTGCTTACCTCTTATTTCCCATTTGCTTCTCAAGGTGATCATGGCCAGTATCAATGTTTGAACCACAGTTCCACCTAACATTCCTGCCCAGATACCCTGATTCACCATTCAGCAAATTGAAATTTTCAGAAAAACAATCCAAAATATATAGACAGCATAAGGAGACAGGCACCATATATTTCGTTTGAAACCAGAACATAAGTTTGAATATTCTGGGTGTGTTGGTTGCTTGCTTACTCTGATATCATATTGCAAAAGCCATCCTAGTAAAACCCCAAGTGGCGCTCCAACAATGTAATAACTGCCTACGTTTACAAAAGCTACAATTGCTTGCCAACCTGAACCAACAGCCGCACCTGGAAAACAATAGGTTAGTAAATCATACCAAACTGATGTTTTTCCACCTGCAAATAACAAAGTTGTTCCAAGCTGTTCACCTGAAAGAACTGGTTGAATGCAATTGAGAAGAATTGTGAATGCCAACAGAGCAGCCAATTTATTAACCATTGTTATAACAGCAGAACTCGAGGTAAAGATCATTGCCAGTTTCTCAGGGATGGCTAAGATAATTGACCAAAAGAGCAGTCCAATCAATAAGGAGTTCAGAACTGACACTACAGTTGCAAATTTGGCGCCATTGGCGTTGCCTGCGCCTAGCTCATTTGCTACACGTACTCTGTACAAAGAAAATATTGGTTAAGAGTGAGAACAAGGGATAGATTTCGATGAGTTTACTTGAACGACCAAGCCAATTATTGGAAAGCATTTTCTCCCTATATGAAACACCTTCATTCCACAAAAATATCACCCAAAAAAAATTTTATCAATATCAATTCAATTATTGTGTTATAAATGGTAATATCATGAAAAATCTGAGATAAATATATCATATAATATAAACTCAAATATTTATCAAAGAAGATTCTCACAACTTATCTGAGTAGGTGGAAGAAAATACACAGATCAAGACAGTCAACAATTAAATAGCCAACACTAATCAAACTGAGGAAGTCAATAAGACAATTAATTGTCTGCAAAATGTACTAACAACCAAAAGTCTCATCACTGTAAAGCATATAAATTCAATGCAAAGTCTAAAACTATGCCCGTTGTAAGTGAAATGGAAAAACTACATTTCACATTCAAATCCAATAGTAGCTGGAGTTGAAAACTTACCCAGTTGCAGCCAAAAAACCTAGAGAAATCAACGATTCCCATGCAATTATAGTATTGCTGCAAAATAATAACTCACAAAAATTGCTATCAAATTTTAACTAAGAGCACAAACTGAAGCTATAAAAGATAAGAGCTGAAATATGAAACCAACCAGATGGAAAGAGCATCAAGGGCTATCTCAGTGTAGCTCATATAGCCAGACAATATAATCAATACCCTATAATAGAAGTTCTCCAACCTAAACAAACATATATAACAGATATAATCAACAATCTCCTTCACATAAGCAATTGATACTTCAATATATATAAAATGATCAAACCAAAAATACATACAAAAGCATAACCCCAGAAGCCAGAGAGAGTCTAAAAAAATCCCAAAGGCCAGTGAAAGCATGAGTAGAGAAACCCTTCCAAGTAAGAGGACACCCACCAAAAGCCACATACCCAAATAATCCTAAAACCGACAACCACCAAGAAAAATCGAGAGTAATGGCAATCCCAACAATCCCAACTCTTAATTTGTAAACAAAAACCCAACTCACAAGCACATGAACCAAAAGAGCAGCAGCAGAGACCCAAGCAATTACAGCAGTCTTCAGCTGGCACTGTAAAAACCTCTGCAAACTGAATTGAAAAGGAAAGCACAAGTGAAATGGTATCAACCACAAGGCAACAACCCCCGTCTGCTCTGCTACTTCGGTTGGCTGTCCAAGTAGTTTCAATAGTGGAGTTGCAAAAACAAACAAGGGTATCAACAGAATCGAGCATATGAACAGAACTATAAATGAGCGCTGCAGATATATGCCCAGCATGTGGTACTGCCGGGCTCCAAAAGCTTGGCCGCACAAAGTCTCAAGTGCACTCGCCATCCCTAACTGAAAAATCGAACCAAATTGAGTTCCGATAGGAAACATTGACCTGCAATTACTAAGTAGAAGCTATATTGGAAAATGTATGTGATTACCAGGAAGCCGAAAGTGATGGAAATAATGACGGTGCAGGCAATGGAGATGGCAGCAAGATTGAGGTCGCTGAGATGGCCAGCGAATGCCTGTGTTATGACAGTCAAAGAAAACATTGCAACTCGATTGAAGATAGAGGGCCCTGCAATTACCCATAGTTTCTTTGATTCTTGCCATGTTTTGTTCAGCACATTCTCTTGATGTTCTTCATTTTGCTTTGGGGTTGAGGCCAGAAGAGCCTTCTCTTCTTCTCTCATCTTGCTTTGAATCATCCACCACGGCCAGCACCACCACGACCTTTGGCGTATCTCCTCTGCACAACTATTCTGACTCCCATTTGGCAAAAATAATCCTTGTTTATTAAGGATTGTGATCTCAACTTCTTCATTGAGACCTTGAGATCCCAGAGTAACGATTGGTACAACTCATCTATACTGCCTAATAGAAAATTATTTTAAAGTAAGTAGGGATAAATTCCCTGGATTATTATAAAAGAAAAAAAAAATCTGTTTCTCCAAATATTTTATTTAGAATCAAAATTTTGAAAAATTTTATAAAATCATCCTAAATTTAAAAAAAAAATTGCAGTTTCACGGAAAATAAATGATTTTAAATAATTATATTTTTTTAATTATTTTAAAATTTTCATTTAGTAATTTTAAATATTTATTTTATATTAAAATATTATAATATTTTAAAATTATCCATTTAAATTTCAAAATCATCGTTATCCGTTCAACGATGAAATCACTGTCATTTTAATTTTAAAATAATTTTATAAAATTTTTCAAAATTAATAATGAAAAGTAAAACGTATAAAAGAGTTTGAGTGTTTGAAAATAATCAAAAGTTCCATCGGCCCTCATACTTTGCTACTTTTCTCGTTAGCTCATATACTATCAATTGGCCAACTAAGGTTAATTATGCCCTATCCTTGTTTTGTTGGAGCTAGTCTGGTGCCTGGTTTCAAACTCGTACGGTTTGACTTATGTTGTTCAAATTTTACATAAGTTAATACTTTTAATTTTAAAAAAAATAAAAAGTCACTCGATCCAAAAACTTGTTTGGATTGATGTATATGGATCTTTTAAAGAACGGTTTTGAGTTTTAATTTAATTTATATACCAATCAATTTTTTTTTTTAATAAATTTTAATACTAATATATATTATTTATAGGTTAATTTAAAAAATCATCTAATTTTTGAAAAATTTTATTTTAACATTTGATTTTACAAATCTCTAACAAACCATCTAAAACCACCCAAAATCAAAATTATTATTAGTTTTCATATGGATGTGGTATTTTTGTATTTTTGGATGGTTTTACTAATTATTTAATTTTAATAATTTTTAAATTTTTAGTTTAATAAATTTTAAATATTTTATTAAATAATTTAAATATTTTTTATTTAAAAATTTAAAATTTTACTAAGCTAAAATAAATTATTATATAGTTTATTATTTAAATTATTTAATAAAATATTTAAAATTTACTAGAATTATTAAATCAAAATTTTAAAAATTATTAAAACTAAATAATTAGAAAAAAAAAATATCCCACTTCATCAAAACTACTAGTAGTTTTTGTTTTGAATAAAATTGGGTGGTTTTTTGAATGAACCTTTTTATTTATATAATAGAAAAATATTTTTTATCAATCAAATAAAAATTTAACAAATATCATGATTGCAATTGTTAATATATATATATATATATATATATATATATATATAATTAGCATTGAAATTCAGTTGACAACATTTATATCACTATTTTTTTTTATTATAATGTAGCAAATTTTTAAAATTAAATTTACTTGAATATAAAGAAAAAAAAAGTCTACCATTATTATTTATTTTGTATATTCAAGTCTTTTATTAATGATATAATATTTGAATTGACGAACGAAACTTTAAACATATTCAACTTATTTTCTATAAAACTTTACGAATTCTTTTCACATTTAAGTTTTACACATCTTTGAAATTTTAATTTTTAATAATGTTTATTTACATTTTTAATTTTCATATTATTTATTAAAATTTATATTATTTTACTTAGAAATATATAATTTATTTGAGTAACTATTATAGAAGATGTGTTTTATATATATTATTCTATTCAAATTACGGATGTGGATGGTATACGCAAATTGATATCGTAGAGGATTAAAATAACATATAAAAAATTGGTTTTGAAGAAAATTAGCTATTATGATGAAATGTTGTTATAAACAATGACAGTTGTATGAGATTTTGTTGTACATGGTTGCTTTTTCAGGTTGCAGTTTAGGATTCTGCTTGTTGCATGTTGATCTTCGACAGATTTGTGCATGTGTGGTTATTGAAGGACGATTGTTATAAGGACAATACTGATACATACAAATTTTGGAAGAGATTTGTGACTTGTTCCCAAGTGTGACAATGTTTAAGAGTTGTTGTTTATTGTCGACTTGATGATAATTTTTTAATTATTTTATTTTACTTTTATGGGTGTTTTGATATTAGTTTAGGTTGGAGGGGTGTGATTTCTTTAAATGGTATGATGAAGTGTTTCTAAAGTAAATAAATAAATAAATAAATCATTCATGAGCTCTTAGAAAGGGTGAAATAATAGAATAAAGGAGGATACGGTGAAAAAATAAAAGTTTATGCTGTAATAGGATTTGCATTGTTGTTTTGAAGTTAAATTAGTGAAACATATTGTTTGCATTGGCTGAAATATCTAGGATGATATTATGGTAACATTTCAAAATGCAGTTATCTTTCTAGTTGCAGAACCTTGCAATAAGTAGTTTTATTTGTTATGTTGCGATTATATATTGCAGTTTTGTCAATCCAACGAACCTTGTCAATTTTGAATCTAAGATGACTATGTACATCAATGGTGTTGTTAGTATATGTGTTTACCAATGTAAAGCACTTTATTAATTCTGAGTCTATTTGCTTGCTTAGAATTAGGGTTATAGTGTGATGGTCGTTTGTACAAAACCTGATTTTTTTATTCACCTACTTGATCCTGAACTTTCACCTCTGAATCCATGCTCTAGGCTAGTGTTTAACCAGTTCATCTTCCATTATTCAACATATTCTTGAGTGGTTCCTCACTCTATGATGTGACTTTTCATTATTTTGATCTATTATTTTTCATTATAATTGTAAATTTGTGGTTCCAACTTTTTTTTTACGGTTGGATTATAGTAGCAGAGAGATAGTGAAATTGTAAATATTAGAAACAACAAGCTTAAAAGTGAATAATATGAGGAAGTATCTAAAGTGGAGAGTAAGTGGAGAGACAGAGGATCAAAACCAAATCTGTGTGTTGTGTTGTTCTTTCATAGTACAGCTTACATGCCTATTTATAAGTTATTAAGTCGGCTAATAGATTTCTCTAGATCCAACTATTTAAATCGGTTAATAAGTGACATATTGAAGTTTCTGAACTCCATTAGTAGCCTACACATTTTGAATTTTGTTTTATCATTCTTCTACGATGTTTTGGAATAATCTAGAAATCAGCATCAATTTTTATCACTCCTCCTTGATGCGTATTTCGGTAACTCCTATTATATTTCGTAATTGTTCGAACTTGTCTCTTGAAAGTGCTTTGGTGAATATGTCAGCCCATTGATTTTCAGTTATGTAGTAATCGAGCTGGATTTCCTTGTTGGCTTCAACTTCTCAAATGAAGTGATACTTAATACTAATATTCTTTGCCTGGCTTTGAAACACAGGATTCTTTTCCATTGCTATTGCAGATTTATTGTCGCAATAGATCTTGGTAGCTTCCTTCCTTGTTTCTCCCATGTCTTCGAAAATTCGTTTGAGTCAAATTGCTTGACTAGTAGCACTCACTGGTGCTATATATTCTGCTTCGGCTGTTGATTGAGCAACTGTATCTTGCTTCTTGGATGCCCATGAGAAGATACTGGATCCAAGTGTAAATGCGTAACCTGAAGTACTCTTCATGTCATCTACTGATTCTGCCTATCAAGAAGTAGTCTCTGGAAGCTTGGTACCATATCCCATAGTCTTTTATTCATTGCAGGTACCGAAAAATTCTCTTAGCAACTCCATGATGTACTTGAGTCGGATCTTGCATGAATCTTGATAGTAGACTTGTAGCGTACATTATGTCAGGTCTTGTAGCCATCAAGTAGAGTAGACTTCCAATCAGACTTCTATATTGTGATTCACGCGCCTTCTTCGATCCATATTCTTTTCTGAACTTTTCAGTATTAACCACATGTGTTGCTACTTAGTTCCATCATTCGATGGGGAAACATCTGTTCTCCTTCATTTTTACTCTTGTAATTCCAAGGGATTTATTATTCTTATCATATATTGAACAATGATCACTCTCGAAATGCAACAGTATCCCTGGTCGATCATTTGCCCTACACTTATCATATTTTGAGCTATATTTGGGGACCAAAAGTACATCCTTTATGTACCTCTTACCCTTTCTCGTTTTAATGGCTATGGTACATTTTCCAACTGCTTCCACAAATTCTCCATTTCCAATCCGTATTTTTGTCTTAATATTATCAAGTTTGCAGAATATACTCTTGTCCTTCGACATGTGATTACTGCAACCACTATCTAGATACCATATGCCTTTCTTTTCCTTTTTGGTATTTTGGCAGACATGAAATAAGTAATTTTCGCCTCATTTTTCTTCGCTAAAATTAGTTTGATGATTTTTTCTTAACCTACAATCTTTTGCCAAATGCCCAATTTTTTTATTTTTTATTTACAATTTTGGAATTATGGCTTTCCTTTATGCCAACAATCTTTAGCCAAATGTTCTTTCTTTTTGAAAATTTTACAAGGAGGAACATTTTTATTATCAGATTGTTGACTTTCATTATTTATAGAAATTTCCGCACCATTTTAGAGTTTTGAGACCGCAAATTAATTTTAGATTGAAAGGCATTTTCCAAATTATCACCATTACGCCTTTTCAATCTTTGCTCATATACTTCTAGAGAACCTATTAATTCTCCTACCGCCATTATTTCAATATCTCTAAATTGTTCTATTGCAGATATTACGGAGTCATATTTTTTTTTGTGAAACTTATAAATATTTTCTGAACTATTATTTTATCCGTAATATTACCTCCATAGGTTCTCATTTGATTAACTATTTCCTTAATTCTTAAAAAATAATCCTTAACGGTCTCACTATCTTTCATTTTTTTTTATATTTTCAAACTCACACCGAAGAGCTTGAAGTTTGATGGTACGTACCTTTTGACTCCCTCTAAACTCCTCCTCCAGAGTGGTCCACGCTTCTTTGGCTGATGAAGCTCCCATTATCCTTGGAAAGATGTTGTCTACCATTACATGTTGTAGGGAAAATAATGCTTGGCCATTTTTCTAGATATTTTCTTCCAGAGCCTTCTTCTGAGCGGCTGATAGGCTAGAAGTATCTTCCGGAACGCTATAGCCCTCTTCAATCATCTTCCATCAATTTTGAGAGCGAAAATAGCCCTCATTTTGGTGGACAAAAAATCATAATTTTTCCCATTAAATATTGGAAGGAAAATAAAAAATTTAGTAGACTCCATCATTAGAAAATAGCTCTGATACCACTGTTGGATTAAATAGTAGCAGAGAGATAGTGAAATTGTAAATATTAGAAACAACAAGCTTAGAAGAAAGCTTAGAAGTGAATAATACGGGGAAGTATCTAAAGTGGAGAGACAGAGGATCAAAACCAAATATGTGTTGTTGTGTTGTTATTTCATAATACAGCTTACATGCCTATTTATAGGCTATTAAGTCGGTTAATAGATTTCTCTACATCCAACTTTTAAGTCGATTAATAACTGACATATTGAAGTTTCTAGACTCTACTAGAGTCTACACATTTTGAATTTTGTTTTATCATTTTTCTACAATATTTTGGAATAATCTAGAAACCACTATCAATTTTTATTATTTATTAACTCTTGCCCGACGTGGACATATGGAACCATGTCTTAATGCCCGGAGCACCACCAGCTGAAGGTGAAGCGAGAATAGATGTAGACCTTTGATAGAGCGAAAGGAGAGCTAGAATGGATGGTAAACTCAGAACTAGTGGGAAAACGAGCACTAGAACCCTGTGGCATTCGCCTCTTGGCTCTTGGTCCTTTGATATCTTACCCCACATTTTAATCGGGCTAGTACCACTCATCACACTTGAAGATTTAGAGAGAATACGAGTTGAGTTTAAAATTTTTTATTTTACGGCTTCTTTTACTAGAAGAACATATTGCTTGGCACGCTTTTAAGTGGGAATCTTTCTACGTTGGCTTGTCCGAATATATTCAGATTTCTTGTCATGGTGATAGTGAGGGACTTATATGAATTCTGTAATATCCATTATAGAGAGTTTAACTCCAACACTATTTGGACGTTAGTGTGTATGAAGGTTATAAGGGACATGGGAGTTAATCAGTACGGATTTTTAAAGTTTGAAACTCTTAAACCTAAGCAATACTTACTAAATTTACGTTCAAGATGCCCACCTCTTGTATAAGTGCTTCCTAAGCATAAGAAGAAATTTAATTGCAAATTCTTACACCTTTTTGTAAGAGGCTTCACTTACGTTAAAGAGAAGCCACATATCCCACCATTGTTAGGAGAACCTCGTCTCTCCCTGTCTCACCTCAAGGTATGGTTTGAGTCCTGTGGTGGTGCAGAACTAACTCGTATTATGCATTAACTAGTTTTTAATGTATCATTATCTTTAGGACGGTGAGTCATTTGTTTTCTTATTTTTTTAAAGTTTAATTTTTGGAGGCTTCAATTGTTTTAATATTATTTATATATTTAATTTTTTAATTATTATTAAAAAAATTAGCTTTTATCTATATATATATATATATATATATATTTAAAAATATTAAATAGAATTTTTAAAATTTATTTCTATACACTTCAGTAATATTCACAATAAGTATATGAGTTATATGAGTTAGTAATATAAATAAATATATATATTTTATTTTTTAAAATGATTTATATATAAAATAACTTCCTAAAAAATTATTTTTATATAATAAATTAATTTTCATTAAATAAATTAGAAATAATTCAATTTTCATTTAAGAAATTTGTTTTATGGAGTAATATCAATTATAATATTTATGTTTATTACATTAAATCTGGTCAGCGAAGATGGCAGAAAAACAAACATGTGGTGTCATGTTTCAATGTTTTAGATACTGGAAATTTAGTGGAGATTTCTTTTTTTGGGAAGCAGGGGTGTCACTCTGCTACATGTGGCTGCGCCACTGCGTCTGATTGGACTCTGACTTAAAAAATATTACAGATACTATCTACTTTATTAATAAATATAAATCACCTAAAATATAAGAGTCTGGGTAGCGACACTGACTAAATCAACCCAATCATTTACCCTTTTTATTATTTTTCCCACGTGGAAGGAAATTTCCGGTCAACATCAGGGTGTAGAATTCCAACTCGTATAAACCAAGTTGTCTAATTGAATAAAAAAGGAATCCATGCACGTACCTGCCTTGCCTATTTCAATTTTGCTATAAAATCTGCATCCACGTACACAGTTAGGTAGATCAAAAGCAAACTGATCATCACAAGCCTCCCGTTCCACAACTCTCTACTGTCAACATCAACACACACCAATGTCTTCCACCACATCCACAAAGCCGAGCATTATCCCAATCCAAAATTTCATGGAGACAGACCAAACAACCAACGCTACCGATCAAGCAAGAAGAAGAAGCAAAGCTATCAAATTAATACTCATAATAGTCAACTGCATATTACTCTCAGTTGGCCAAGTAGGCGGTCCAATCTTCCAAAGATTCTACTTCGTCCATGGAGGAAAAAGCAGGTGGTTCCTCGCATGGTTAACCACAGCTGGCTTCCCTATATTGCTCATCCCTATATCCATTTCTTATATCAAATCAAGAAGAATTCTCATAACGCCTTATCTCTTCAAATCCAGTGCTTTTTTGGGTGTTATTCTCGGTGCCAACAGCTTCTTCTTCGCTTTCGGCTCAGCTTATCTACCTGTCTCCGTTTACGCTCTTCTCGGCTCAACTAACCTGGCCTTCACCGCCATATTCGCGTTTTTTGTCGTGAAGCAAAAGTTCACACCTTTCTCAATAAACTCAGTTGTTGTAATGACGTTTGGATCATTGTTTCTTGGTTACAACATGGACGGAGACCGTCCTCACGGAGAATCTCACTCCAAGTACGTGCTCGGCTTCGTTATGACTCTCGCCGCCGCTTGTCTTCACGGCTTCTTAATGACAGCTGTTGAATACGCACACACAAAAGCAGGCAAAGTCGTTACGTTCGACCTCGTCCTGCAAGTTCAGTTTCTTATATCGATGTTCGGCAACATTTTCTGCACCGTCGGCATGTTGCTAAAGACTTTCAGGGTATATGGAGAGAAGCTGAAAGTTTTGATCTTGGGAGAGGAATGTACTTGATGGTTGTGTTGATGTTGATAGTGATGTTGCAGTTGCTGGTTATTGGGACCTTTGGGTTGGTGTTTTGTTCGTCGTCTTTGTGTGGTGGTGTTGTGGCGTCTCTATTGGTTCCGGTTCAACAAGTGTTCGCCGTGGTTTTCTTGCATGAGAAGTTTAGTGGCGATAAGGGGATGGCTTTGGCTATTTGTGTTTGGGGATTCGTATCTTATCTTTATGGAGAGTATAAGCAAATGCAGAACAAGGTTAATGCAACGAATCCAGAAACGGATAATGCATCGGTTGAGAGAGTTTGACTTCGTAAAAGTTGATACACTCTCCTAAGATGGCCTATTTGCTGATTTTTTTGTTTTTCTATTTGTTGTATTCATTGGGTATTGTATAAGAGGTCCAAATCCAATTGTGCCAAAGGAGCCTCTCTATAACTTATTTTATTTTATTTTTTATTTCATTACCCTTAAATAAATTTCGATTTGTAAAACTGTATCTTCACATTTCAGCTATAAAAGAAAAATATATATATATTAGACAAGCACTCCATTTATTGTATTTTTATCACTTTTACTCTTTATTTAAAAAATTTTTTTTTAAATTAATATTAAATTTTATGTCGAATTTAATATTTTGGTGAAATTTTTGTATTTCATAAATCAAAATTGCATTCGTAAATTATTTTTATAATATATTCACCTATTTTAAGAAGCGAGAAAAATCTCTTACACTCTTCAATTATACTTTTGAGTTGAAATAAATATTTAAAAAAAATAATTCAAATTCAAACAAAAAAAATCTCTCAAATCTATGAACCCTAATTTAATGAACACTCTCAATTTTAAACATCATCAAATTTGAATATATTGTTCCTCTGAGATTTAAAGAATCATAACAATATTATGTCTGAATTAGATATGACCAATAAAGTAAAGTCTACAAATTAATCCATATATGAGAATTTATCATTACATCTAAAAGTTTTATTCTCGGACTCTTTTTTAATATAGTTATATTATTTAGTTTTGCATACTTTTATAGCACTTATTTTTATTGGGTTGTATTATAATTGAAGAGTTAGCAATTTTAGTATTATCTGAGATTTATAGTCAGGACTACCCTACGAATTAAGAACACTATCTTTGTATTTGAAGGATCTTGAAGATTCAGAGTTAAATTAATGATTCAAATTCAATATAATATAAGTGGCATATTGTCTTAATTAATCAAAATATTTATATTATAAAATAAAATTTTTAAACATATATAATTTTTTTAAATTTTATTTTATAATTTAAAACCTTTTATTTATAGTTTAATTTTTTTTAATATCTAACCACAAATTAAAATTATTATTATAAATATATACTATTTATAGTTTAAAATTAATTATTTTCATATTGAAAGGAGTTAAAAAAATTTCTACCGAATTTAAATTTAATATATGAATAAGATATGAAATTGGCAGAGGAAGATGATATATATTTATATACAATTTATTATGTTTATAGTACGTATTATAATTTAATTATTAACTTTTTAATTTATAGTTTTTTTTTAAATATTTAATAAGTGATTTTAAATTTATTTTTTGTTAATTAATTCTAAAATTATAAAATTTAAATAATATTTAAATATTAATTAAAAATATAAAATATAATTTAATAATATTTATAAAATAAATTGAAACTTGCATTATATAAGAAACAAAGAATATTTTCGAACTTGACACTTCACCGGAGTAAATGAAGCAACCAACCATTCATTCACAACATTTTCCTATGAAATGTTTCGTAGGAATTATAACTATAACTATATATTATTCGATGCATTTTTTCCTATTCATATGAACAGTACTCAGGTTGTGTTGTGTGCGCTTCACTTTCGTCTTCCACGTGTTCTTTTAACGTTCTCTTTCAGGTATGGGCAGAAGATGATTTTGACCATGTAATTTCCAGAGTCAATTTGTTTTCTATCCCCCTTTTTTATTTAAAAAAAAAAAAAAGAAAATTTGTTACAATTTAATTTCTATTTTTTTTTCCTGTAATATTTCGGGGAGTTCAATTTTTAACTTCCCCTACTGGAACATTATTTAACTTTTTGCTTCATTGTTATTTTTCGGATTGTTAGATAATATGCGGCTGATAAGGCCAATAATATTTGTTAGGTTAATTTGTATAATTTGTTCTCTAAATTTTCTCTCAATGGTCAATAACTTCATATTTGTAGAATTTTTATTTTTAATATTTTTAATAATAATTGAAATGTTTGTATATTTTTTTCAATTTTATTTTTATTAGATTCATGGTTTGAAATGTTCTTCGGTTTATCTTTAAGTATTAAATTTTATTTTTTGAAAATATATTTATAAAAATTATTTCTTAATTTTATAAAAAAATAATTTATGTTAATTATATATATATATATTTATATTTTTCATTTTTTAAAAAATGCCACTGTCAAACCAGGTAAAATAGCTATACAATCCTCTCCTGAACACCAATAATACTATCAATGTGGGTATAAACTATATATATTTTGCACATTCAATGGATATTATATAGAATTTCAATAAATTAGAAATTTTCTTTTAGTTACAAATTTAATATATTTCAAACAAATAATTACTATAAAATTCTAAATAATAAGTAAAATAATAATAATTTGATAAAAATAATCACAAATAAAAATTAAAATAAAATTATACTAAATATTTTTATATTTTCACCAACTTTCAACCTATTAAATTTTTATCTTAAATATATTAAAATTTTAAATTAACTCAAAAATTTATACACTTCATTTTGGTACCAAATTAAATGAATAAAAACTTCTAATATATAAATTAAATTATTATTACCATTTAATATAAATTTTTATAAATATTAAAATATTTTAATATACATTTTTAAATATAAATCGTACCGCCATAAATTGTTGCGGCTCCCTCACTAGTATGTTTTATTGAAAGCTTTGGGAGGGTAGTAGCTATTTTTATCTTTCGTCACTTAATAAATAAATAAATTTGTATATTCAAATTTAATTTAATAAAATGATTAATTAAAATTTAATTATATGTATTATTAATAATTTATTTAAAATATAATATTATGTAATAATTTTATTGTATTATTGAAATTAATGAAATAATAGGTGATTCACCATTGTGATTTAAAATGATATCCAGCGGAACAAGATTTAAAATTATTCCATAACTAAAATGATTTTAGGGAGAAAAAAAAAGGGAATGTTGCTTTACAATAATAATAAAATAACATAAAAATTACATGGGTTAATCATTCACTAACCACTCTTGACTTTTCATCACTCCACACGTGGCACTCACTTCCTTCCACGATAATGACAACGGATCGCTTTCTCAACTCCAATAATCCTCAACCTAGGCAGTCCAAAATCAATATCAATAAGAACTACAGACCAACTCCACATATAATTACAAACCACCATGAAAAAAACACTTGTACTAATAAACATAATTTCCTTAACAATAGCCAACTGCGGCACACCACTAATCATGCGCCTCTACTTCCTCAACGGCGGCAAACGCATCTGGTTCTCAAGTTGGCTAATAACCGCTCTCTGGCCACTCATCTTAATCCCAATCTACATCTCCTACCTCCACCGTCTCCGCACAAAACCACACCCCCAAAACCTTTTCCTCATCAAACCGCCTTTCTTCACCGCTTCCGCCTTCATCGGCCTCCTCACCGGCTTAGACGACTATCTCATCGCCTACGGCGTCTCTCGCCTTCCCGCTTCCACTTCTTCGTTAATAATCGCATCCCAGTTGGCTTTCACAGCCGTCTTCGCTTTCCTTCTTGTAAAACACAAGTTCACATCCTACTCTGTTAACTCTGTTTTCCTCCTGACGATTGGGGGCGCGGTTTTGGCTCTTCACACGGATGGTGACAGGCCAGAGGGAGAGTCGAGTAAGGAGTACGTGATCGGGTTTGTTATGACGGTTGGTGGTGCGGCTTTGTGTGGACTCACTTTGCCTTTGATTGAGCTTGTGTTTAAAAAGACAGAACAGGAGATGAGTTACTCTCTTGTGTTGGAGTGTCAGATGGTGATCAATTTATTCGCTACTCTGTTTTGTACTGTGGGTATGTTAATTCATAATGACTTTAAGGTGATTGGAAGAGAAGCGAAAGAGTTTGGACTTGGTGAAAGTACATATTATTTGGTTGTGGTGGCAAATGCGGTAATATGTCAGTGCTTTATAGGATCAGTTGGAGTTATATTTTATGCATCTTCTTTGATGTCAGGTATAGTGATTTCGGCTACGCTTCCGGTGACTGAAGTGCTTGCTGTTATTTTCTTCAGTGAAAAGTTTCAAGCTGAAAAGGGAGTTTCTCTTGTACTCTCTCTTTGGGGCTTTGTTTCTTACTTTTATGGAGAGATTAAACATGAAAGGAAGGTGAAGAAGAAGAAGAATGTTATTGAGCAGAGTTCAACTGCTTCCGAAATAGATATGCCTAAAATGGTTATCAATCCATAGTTATATTTATTTTCCTTTTACCCCATATCACCCAATATTGATGAGAATTAATATTGATTTATCATTTTTGTCTTTGGTGAGTATTTGTTTATTAAGTGGATTTGCTGTGAGAGCAGGTGATTAAGTGGGTTTGGCCGGACCCGCACCAACCGATCAATGTATTCAGTTTCGAAATGTTGGATAAAGACATATTAAAATATTGGACCAGGTTGAATTTTAAAAATAAAATTTAAATTAAATTTTTTTAAAAAAAATTATGTATAAATTATATAATATAAATTAAATACTGTTTTGTCAATTTACAATATTATAATTATTCATTTAAAATATTTTTATTCCTAAAAATTTAAATTAGTATTATTAAATTAATTAAATATTATAATAATAATTAAAATTTAACTATCCAATTAAATTCCATCAATACTATACAATAAGTATATGGAATTTATTTTATTTTATTTGCATTCTTAATTTGTGTTTATTTATTTAATAAATTTTATTATTATTATTATTAATCGGTCCGGTTCGGTCCCTAGAAGCATGAGACCGGACAGACCGACAAATATAATCAGTCCCAATTTTTTTGACTAAATCGGAACTGTTTGAACGGTAGACGAGCAATTTTCGATCCGATCCGGATTGGTCCTGGTTTGCTCCGAATCACCCCTAGAATTGATTAAGTGGTAGCGAGTGATAAAAGCCCTTTATCTTCTAATCATGAAAATAAATAAATAAAAATTATTATTATTATATTTTAAAAACAAGTGGAAATTATTTAAATTTAAAGTTTGAATTTTATTTATAAACTCATTTTCAAATTTTTACAAAAATAAATATTTAGAAAGTTTGTTTTTCATATATAGTCCGCGTTGAAAATTTTACTCTTTATTTGAAATTTTAATTTAAGCATTACCATTTTGATATGGTTTCATAAATTCTAAAAACTGCTCAGTCATTTTTGAACCTACATAAAAAAAATAAATAATCATTGAATCACAAATTCTGATTTCATATCAGAAATATGTGATCGTAGATCACAAATATATGAAGTGAGCGATGTTTGGAAAACTTTAAATCAAGAGTAAAATTGAAAGTATAAGTTATGGGGTGCAAATCAAACTTTACAAAACTTATATTTGAAAGAATTTAAAATTTGGTATATAAATAAAATTTCAAACTTTAAAAAGTATATACATAAAAGAAACCTAAAAAGTGGAAATTATTTAACATAGACTATCTAAAGTTTGAATTTTATTTATAAATCATTGCAAGTGAATTTATTTATTTAAAATATTTAAATTTAAATTAAAACTTTAATAATCTTATATATTAATATTACTATCTATATTTGTTCTGTGTATATAACCTACTGTACTAACTCAACCAACTCTAATTTTTGAATAAGTCAGAATCTTAGTATTTCGTCCAGCCCGCATGTAAAGCAGAACAATACCAAGTCAAGCTAGCGTTCCATTCTATCCTGCCTCGATTATGTAATATTATGCTATATTAATTTGTGTTTGGATTTGAAGATTTCAAAACAAAAGGTGTCATTACATTTGAAAACAGTATTTTTAAAAACAGATTTAAAAACTAGGTGCTATAAGCAAAGATTAAGAACGTCCCGAAACAAGGCTAAAGACCTCAAACAAGCTGAATTAACGTATTAGCGGATGTTTCGGGACGTTCACGGGAACAAAGCCTGTATCCCTGCAGCCAAATCAAACAAGCTAGACTAATGCATCATCATTAATTGAGACGTCAACAGGAAAAAAACCTGTGTCTCATAGTCAAGACCCAGAGTCACCACAATTTACACAAATAACAAGTAAAAGGAAATATTAATAGCAGATGAATAAAAGAGAGGTAGAGTTCAGAGAGTGCTCAGACTTCCTAAGCTGCTCCACAACAGAGCCCTAGTTTAATAGGGTCTGTTTTCCTCCTTAATCCCGATTTCTCTTAGGATTTTCCTTCAGCCGCTATTGCCCAGCTTGTCCTCTAGTAGATCTGAAAGTTAGATCTACCATTAACGACCTCTAATTAGCTTTTAGGTACATGTAAACTCCACAAGAGACTTTGTCAGTAACACAAAGAGACAAAGAATACAAGACTAGACCTAGACGCCTAATACTCTCTATTATGGTTTTTCAAGAAGAACAAAAAATCATCAAACAAAAAGGTTCCAAACATCTACAAAAGATCAAGAAAACCTCCCAGACTTATTGTTCTTCACAGATCGAAGAATAAAAGTCACATAGAAATAAGTAAATCACACAAATGCAAACAAACATTCAAGATTCGCAGGCAAAACCCTAATCTATATGCAATAGTCCTAGATATCATTTTAAAGCTTTGATACCACTTTGTAATAGAATTATAGAAGCAAAACTAAGAATACAAAGATTAGAAACACAAACAAGAACAACTTTATGTGCTTCACCATAAATGGCTACATCCACGGGACCTCAGCATAGCAAAGAGATGGGTTGCACTATGAATCAGAGTCTGTACAAGTCTATACAAGAGCAAATTACGAAGACTATACAAAAATCACAAAGAAACAAACAACATATTCTTGGAAAACATCTGACACACCTAAGATTTTAAGGTGTGAGCGGATGAAATTCTAATAAGTGTTTTCTAATTAAAAAATAAATAAATAAAAAAATATAAAATATAATATATTATTATACTCATGAAAAACATCACATGGACATCCCTCAAAGCTTTTTTTTCCACGACTGACTTGATTTGTTTGATTTGATTGGTTCTCACTGTAATATATTTTGGGCACATAAAAATCGTCATTTGAACACACATCTATGCAAATAAAAATCCTAGGGATGCAAATCTTGTCATTAATAGAGAAAAGATCTCATACATTTGGTCTCTAGTCTCTCATACGGGTCTTGAGGTTACCTGGACTCAGATTTGGACAGAGTTGTAAACTTTGTGCTAGAAATATGTCCAGCTTTGGACTTGTGTCATTATAGTTATAGCACATGATAGCAGAAATATTATCAGACAATGAAACAAATTCATCTAAAGATTTTTAGTGAAAACGATCAATTTTATTTCAATACATAAGAGAGATACGTAGATAATTAAAACTCCATAAAAACTTCTTGAGAATTCAAATAAGAACTAATACATATACCATTAGATCTATAACTAATCTTTGGAATGTACATACGTAATTCTGTAAAGCCGAATTTTTACGTTTTGTGACTTCAGGTAGTACTGACAATTTTGGGCTCGTGCCCGCGGTCAGGCCCGTACCCACCCGCCCGTTACGGTCACGGTCAATTTTTTTGGACCGTAAAAACTACGGGTTTTTCTTTGTCCGTGCCCGTTAGGGCTCGTGACCACACGGTCACGGTAAGGGTAACCCGCGGTCAAACCCGTTTGTTTGTTTATTTTTTTAAAAAAATAAAACGACATCGTTAGTTTTTTTTAAAAAAAAAAGTAAGAAAGTCTTCTTTCACTCGTCGATCACTTTCGCTATTCTCTTTTCATTTGAAATAGAAAAAATCCTAACTCTCTCCTGTCTTTTGCTCTTTTGTTTCTCTTTCATCTGAAAATTCACTTCCAAGACGAAGATTCATCTTTGTCTACTATTACAGTTGTTCTTTGCTTGGCGAAAGGAAGATAGGTAGTATTATATTGCTCTTTTTTTTTCTTTTTTTTTTTAAAGATTTCTGGGAAGTGCTGATGGAATTATAATAGTTATATTTGTTTGGTGTGACTCCAACTCTGTCTTTCACATCAGGTAAAATAATCAGCCTATCTACTGGATGTTTATAGAATTTAAATTTTTTTTTCTATTAATAGTGTACTGGTACTCGTGAACTGGTGATACATATCTAATTCAATTGACAGTTAGTGGGTTATATATATATATATGTATATTTGTCTTTGGATTCAATTGAAAGTTTGGATTCCTTCACACTATGTAATTGAGTGGGAGTGTATTGTAATGGTGCTCCTGTGTTCTTGTTTGTGGGATAGATTTGTGTTATTAGTTGATTATTAAGATGCTTTGAGTTGTGATTCATGGAGTATTCAATTATTATTTTTTAAATTGTTACAGTAAATGAATTCTTAGTATTTGGGTTTAGAATTTTTATTTTAATGTGGTAACAAGTATTAATGAATCCAATGTTGGATGCATTCTAATATTTGAATCCATGTTTTCATTTTGGTTGCAGAGTACAAGAATTCACTTTTATATTTATATTTATGATAGAATTTCTAGTGGTGTTAGTTTGAGAATTAGATAGCTGCTCTTTGTGATTGATTATTTGAACAATTTTTCAGGTCACTTGTGGATGACAATGGAGAAAAGCTCTTATTGATGATGGCTCTTGTAATATCTATATATTAGTTAAATGTATTTGTTCTTTCCATGGCGTGTATACTCTGGAGATTAATTAGGGTGCTTTTAGCTTAAAAATTTCACTTACTCTTAATGTTATTTGTTATGTTAGTTTTTATTTGAAGATACTATTTTTATATTAATTATTTTTATTTGTTTATATTATTATGTTTTTATTTTGCTTTCAAATTTTAATTACTTCAATTGGTATTGTAGTTCGAGAATAGGATTGAATGAAGAAAAATTACATAGTTGAAGAAATACATAAAATCATTACACATGTCAAAATTTACAGACTTTGACCATGCCTGCCCGCACGGTCAGCGGGCGGGCATGGTCAACTTTTCAAGACTCGTTCAAACACGGGCTTTTTTAGGCCTATGACCGTAAAAGCCCGTGACCACACGGGCACGAGTGGGCGGGCCACGAGCCAGCCCGTTTGAAAGTCTTCAGGTGTAGTTAGCCCAGTAGAAACAGTTGACCCATTGAAGGGTATTGAACCTATTAAAAAAATTATAAGTATACTAAATAATATAATTGTACAAATATCATAATTATAAATAAAATTAAACTTATAATTATAATTTGTCCAACAAATTTGTCGCGCCTCCATATCATATATAATAATTTTTTCGCTAAGAGCCCTTTCTGAAAATTCAATATAAAAAAATATCTTATAAATCATAAATATAAAATTAAACTATTTTAAAATAAATAAAAATATTATACTGTGTTTGGTTTATGTCCCAGATGGTGGAGACAGAGTACAGAAAAATAAGTTTGTATTGGTTCCCGTCCCAGACTCATTTGTTTCCGTCTCCAGAGTACATGACATAAATATTTGTACCTTCTCAAACCGAGGTACAAGTTTTTAGTACCATTACAAAAACTAATTAAATTTTTTAAAAGACAAAATAAACCTCATTAACCTTTCATAATTCCAAGTTTGTCCATAATCCCATCATAAACACAAAAATCCTAATTCGTCTTCTCCATCAGATCGCAGATAAAAAAACCTCTAAAAATTGAAAGTCGTTGGATTAACCTGATAGTAGACATAGTGGTCGATCAAGCTATGCTTTTCGCTCTCATCATTGTAAGTGTTTTTATTCTTTCCTTGTGGTTGGATCTCTTGTTTGATTGACTTTTGTTGTTGAATTTGAATATTTGTATGATGTGTTAGGGTTTTGTTTTGCTGTTATTCTGATCGTAGATAGTGGTTCAAATTCGGCCAAGTCACGCTTTTCGATGTCATTCTTGAAAGTGGATGGGAAGAATAGTTACAATGATTAGCTAGATTTAAAACCAAGGGCTAATAGGAAAATCCTACCAAGTCAAACAAACTAAACCTAGTACTCAGTCGTACAGTAGTCTAGCTAGTTATTTTTATGAATAAATTAGTCAATATTGAAAGCTATAGACTAATAACACCTGGAATAGCCCACTAAATGAAAATGAATATACATCTTGATCGTCATCTAGTTGGAGTAGGTGAGTCTTACTATAGGTCGTACATTTGTCAAGTAGAACTATATATTAGTTTGGTCAATGTTGTGGGGAATAATAAAAAGAGATAACCTAGAAATTACTAATTAAGGTCGATGGCATGACGACAGTATATTGAGAGGATGGTATCCATACCATATCCATATATGAGTATTCTTTAATATTCTTCATTTTATATGTGTTGTTAGGTTGAGATGCGTAGTACATGTTCTTACTATATTTTTTTCTTTAGGTGAGTCTTACTATACTTGCAGTGTGACTTTTTCTTTAGTACCTGGGTATGATAGTATTCAACTGGTAAAAATACCCGTTAAAGTTTGATATATATTTTTTTATAAATAAATTATTTTATTTTTAGAAATTGAATATTGTAGCTTTATTTATGCTTTCAATTGTTAATAATGCAAATATATGGGTTAAAAATTTTAATTTGTATTTATTTAGGAATGGATCCTGACGCATTGTTAAGATGCTTGACTTTATATGAAATGATAACTAGTCAACTGAAATTGATGGAGATGATTATGTTGGTTATTATTTATTCTCACCAGAACAAAATGATTAGGAGTGAAAGTGCTAGAGGTTGTAGGGCATTTCTAGTTCCACATAGGCAGGCTATGCTAGATTATATATTACATGAGGGGGATAGAAATTCTAGATGAGACTTGAGAATGGGCATCAATGCATTCAAACACTTGTATAGAATGTTGCAAGTCCATTAGAGACTATCTAGTAATGGGCCTGTGAGTGTTGAGGAAAATATTTGTATTTTCTTAAAGATTTTAGCAGAAAATGAATCTAATAAGGTAATCCAAGTAAGGTTTATGAGGTCCGGTGAAACAATAGGTAGGTATTTTCACAGCGTTCTTAGGGTAGTTTTAAGGCTTCAAAATATACTTTTTGTGAAACCAACAGCAGTCCCTAAAGATTGTCAGGACGGTAGATGGAAATGATTTAAAGGGTGCCTTGGAGCTTTAGATGAAACTTATTTAGAAATGGTTGTCTCTAGTGCGGATAAGTTAAGATAAGAGGTAGAAATGGAAAAATATGTACCAATATTTTAGGGGTATGTGATAGATATTTAAATTTTGTCTATTTGCTTGTGAGATGAGAGAGTTTTGCCCGTGATTCCAGAGTTCTACATGATGCTGTGACTAGAGCTAATGGCTTTCAAGTGCCAAAGGGTATGTAGGCTTAATTAATAACAATATAGCTTATGATTTTTTATATATAGCAAATAACAACTAATAATGAGTTCAATTTCTGTTAAGAAAATTATTATTTAATAGATGCTGGATACACGAATAGTCCTGGGTTTCTTACTACTTATAGAGGCACAAGGTACCATATTCAAGAGTGGACAAAGGATGGGAGGGCACCAGGACCCCACAAGAATTGTATAATAAGAGACACTCTTCTACGCGAAACTGTATTGAACGTGCCTTTGGGTTGTTAAAGAAAAGATGGAAGATCCTTATAAATCCATCTTTTTATTCTGTCAACACCCATGTGCAAATCGTTCTAACATGTTGCATCTTGCACAATTTCAATAGATTGAATATGAATTTTGACCCGACTGAACTTACTCCTCTTGCCCTTGAGGAATTGTCTAAAGGCAAAGATACACCATTTCCTCTAGATGTAGATCGTATGGAAACTAGTAATGAATGGATTCAGCGGAGGAAGAACATAACTACACAAATGGTTAACAATATATATATATAGTAATATTTAAGATTTGATATTATTTAAAAATTTAGATCTGATCTTATATTTTAAGTTGGGGCAAAGACTTTTGCCCTGGGTTAAGAATTTGACCCGTCTCGACCTAATTCGACTTGCCCCATTTCAAATTCGGGTCGTTCCACTTTATCTCATATGCAAGTTAAGATAAGTTCAAGTCCAGTTAGCATCCCATTCCGTCCTACCCTGCGTCTTATCCTATATTAGTTATTTTAAAAAAAATAATTTTAATTTATTTTTATATTACAAATAATATTAATATTTAAGTTATTCCAAATATTTTTAATATTGAATAATATTAAAAATAAATTATTTTTATTTTTTTTAGGAAAAAAATAAATTATTTTTATTAATATTAGATATATATAATTTTATTAAATAAAACAATAATTAAAGATAAAATTATACTACAAATACGTGAGACATATCTCAACATAGTAAATCGCAGCCGCAGAATAAGTTCTTATGGAACTTACCAACTGCCACATTACCATTTTTAATTATAAAATTAAAAAATATATTATAACTAATTATTTATTTTATATAAATGTATATATTTTTTAATATAAAATATTATTATATATTATATAAATATTATTTAGTAGTTATATGTTAGGATTTTGACGAAAATTCAGAAATATTCTGGTATCCAAAATTGGTTTGTAATTAGGAAAAGACTCGAAGACTGTTTTGGAAGTATCATATTTGATTAGAAATGGTATTTCCTAAGGTGGATTCTAATTAGGAAATAGATCTTGGAGAATTCTAAATAGGAAAAGGTTTTTTTAATGGTTTAGGATTACTTTGTGACTAAGTAACCTAATGCTATAAATATGGTGATTGAATATATTATTAGATATCCTGAGAGAACAATGTAGATCTAGTTGGTTAGATTTGGGAGGTGCCCCATGAGGGCCTGGGAACCATGGAGACCATGAAGATCTTGAGTTCTAGGATCGAGTCTTGTTATCCTGTGAGAGCCATATTGGGAGAGCTTGTGTGTGAGACTGTAACCAATGTAATTGGATTGAGGAGTGAGAGAGTCGTATTCTGATTGTAACTGTTGCTTTATTGTTATATAGTGAATTAGTCTCTCGTCGTCCTGACGGCCGTGGTTTTTTTCCCGTTTTGGGTTTCCACGTAAAAACCTTGTGTCTTATTTTCTATATTTATTTCTTACCTTGGGTATGTTGTTTTACTTTGTAGTTATCTATAATGTGCTGTATCACCATTCGTGCAATATTAAAAAATTATATAATAATTTCAGGGGAAAAAAAAGTCAATATACTTTTTATTTTATCTTGAAAAAAAAAAGAAAAAAAAAAGGGGGATTAAGGTGGGTTTTTAAAGAATTGCTTATAAATAAAAGGACTTTAAAAAGGCTCTTTACAATCATGCAAATGGAGTTTTTATATTTACCGTCTTATCCATTTAGATCAATCAGAGAGGCAATAAGTCTACATGGCCAACTAACTCCTTCGACTCTAATACAATATCTTAATATTTCCAACCTTATCCATTTAAGTCCCACCATTGAGTTTTTGTCATCAAATTCATGTGTTTTTTAAGCATGTTTATAACACTGTGAGCTCGCTCATGAATTATCACATAATTTAAGCCAAGCTGCCACAGTGGGATTCTTCCATTCATTTCGAACAGCATACCCATTTGCAAAGCATCACCAAATTATCACATTACTTTGCAAAATTATAAACTAGACTACAAATGTATGTATTTTTCTCCATATATTAGACTTTTCTCCACCCCTCCTGAGACTGATGGTTGTGGACCATGTACTGGTTGGTGAGAGTTCATTTTGGACTCAAATCAAATTCTTTGAGCTCAATTTCTTCTAATCTATCCTAATCATCACCTCTTAAGTTGCAAATTTACATTTGAATAGCAACCTTGAACAAACGTGTAAATAAGCTTTTCATCAATCAAGCAACAAAATATCTAGACATATTCCAGAAGAACAAGGACATATTCCACAAACATTAAATTTCTAATAATGTGACATTTATTTGGGGTCGTGCATGTTGTTTTCGGTAGGATAGGACGATAGATTTTGCCTGGTTGGTAATACTAATCCATTCACTATAATGACTATAACTTAGTGGATTTATCTATACCAATTTTCCATCAGGAAAAGTTTGTATCTCTTCTCTTATCATATCTCCAGAAATCTGACTAGTAGTTTGGATATCGTGTCTGCTTTGAAAAGCTTTCGGAATCACTATATGCTGAGTTCTCATAATTTAATAAAACTTGGACCACAAGAGATGACAATAATGAGGAGATTTAAGTGGTGAAAGTGGAAATTTCTCAAATGAGAGCTCTCGATAAGAGGTCCAAATTATCTGGTCTATGCGGCCTCAAAACATGGGTAGAAAAGTAAATATTTTAAAATAATTCGCACCTGGAAAAAAATTTATTTTAAAGTATTTCTTTATGTCTTATAATATAAGCATATTGATTTTACCAACTAAATTAATATATAGATGGATTTGTGTTTATTTTTACGCTATTCGTTTTGCTAGCGCGATCGAATTTATTTTACAATTTTTTAAAAAATTAAATTATATTATATTTTAAAGTTTTTAATTAATTAGAAAATATGTGTTATAATTTTTAAATATTTAATGATTTTTTATTTTATATAATTAAAAATTAAATATATTACTTAAATTGAAAATTAAATTTAAAATTAATTTATTAGTGTCTGTTTCTAATTTTAGTTTTTAAATACAATTTTATATTTTATATTGTATTTTTAATTTGTAAATTTATGTAATATAATTTTTTTTATAAATTTAATGGAGTATTATTTTATTTTGAAATGTAATATATTCAATTATCATAAATTAAAAGAATTAAAAAAAAACTAAGATCAACCACTACTATTAAATTGGATATTTTTTCAAATTTGAAATTTTCATAAAAAGAACCAAATAACCAAACATTTTGAACATATTGTTAAACAAACATGTTATGTTTGCTGAATACATTGATAAACCTGTATTTTCTTTTCATGTTTGGATATCATCCACATCCTTGATTGGTCTTCTTAAAACTCTTTTGTACTATAGTTTGAGTTACTTTGGTGAAGTTTCAAGGATCCAACAGTTGAGGATAGTTTTATTATCTTGAAAAAAGTCCTCAAATTAGCTACAATATCTTGTAACTCCTAAATTTCAAACAATCATAATAAGAAAACGTGATCACCTACCTTATTTTTCTCAACTTTTCAAACAAAACACCTTTGTTCTTCCCGGATAAAATTATCCAAAAAAAAGTTATAAAATTGAGTCACTCAAGGAATACGAAATCCATTGAAATACATAATAAAATCTAAAAGAAAAAAAAAAGTCATTAATTATTGATGGAGATGAACATTAAGATGATAAATCAAATCAAAATATAAAAAGAGATGAACTTTAAGATGATGGAGAAAGCGAATATTGATGGAGAAAGGGATGAAGCGTAAATTTTAAATTCATTAATTATTTCTATAAATAGGCTAAAAAATTAGTATTTGGATTGCATTAGAATATTAATAAAAATTCAAAAATTAAATAAATAAATATTATTTTTAATTAAACATGACATTGAATACTATTTGGATTGGATTAGATATTTATATTTTAATTAAAATAAAAAAATCTATGTATATTATTTTTAAATAAGTAATATCCTAATTCAATTCAAATAATATTCAATCCTAATTAAACATTTAATACTATTTTGATTGGATTAAATTAAGATATTAATATTATAATATTTAAAATCTGTATATTGTATTATTAGTTTAAAAAATTAGAAATTATTTGAATTTGAATTGAATTAGGATATTAATTATTTAAAAAGATAATTAAAAAAAACTCAAAAATCAGAAATAGTTTAAAAAACTTGAAATTATTTGAATTTGAATTGAATTAGAATATTAATTATTTAAAAGATAATTAAAAAAACTCAAAAATAAAAAAATATAAAATATTGAATACTGCCCATGCACACGATTGCATGCTTCCTCCTTATTATATTTATATAGATTTTATAAAATTTGATTAAATTTATAAATAATTTATAAAAAAATTATAAAATTAGGTTAATTTTGAAAAAGTTCTAAAATATTTTTTTATAATTTTTTTAAAAAGAAAAAATCAATTCAAAAATTTAATCCTCAATCACACTTTGTCATCCGCGATCACAAGTGTCATCCACAATTTTACAAAATTTATTGGTAAAAGTTTATTTTTATAACCTTTTCAGAACTAGTCTACAAATTTAAATCAAATTTTATAATGTTTATTTTAAAAAATTTGCTTATATAAATAAATAAATATAACCTAGCCACTCAAAACTACAGTATAGATTCGAGCCAATAATCGAGTTAAATCAGAAAAGTATATGATAAGACTAATCAAGTAATCTACAAAATTAAAGGAGAAACGAGAATCCTTGAGACACCAGTAGGGTATTTGTTATAGGCACTCTGATACTCAAATTAGTTTTGAATTATAATTAAAAAAAAGTAAAAAATGTAGAAGATAAAAAGACTTTTTGGAATCCATACGGGCGTATGAGAGTAGTTTTGAGGTAAGAGTTAGTCGGAATCGCGCCCGAAGTCTTGATTGTGATCTTAGACGATCGCCACAATAATAAAAAAAAAAGCGTGAAAGCAACTAAATGTTGACTCTAACAAAGGTTTGCTAATGGTAGTATTCGATTATGAGAAATGAAGGAAAAGTGCTTATTTATAGGAACATGAGGCAGTTATTGGATGTAATAACATGAGATCCTTCCGGAAATTTGGGATTCTCAGGTGACCACACATCTGATGGCTAAGAACATACTAAGCCTATAAGTCGTTAGGACGCTTGGGCCTAGGCTTGCCATTCCTTGGGCATGGACTATGGTTTTGTTGGTTTGACCGAGTCATTCAGAAATCGACCTATAAAAAATTTTCCGATCCATCTAAATAAATAGCATAGAGTAGATAGATAAGAATACTTGTCACGCATGAGTCATTTAAATAAATAGAAATTGATGGTTGGAAGTCATGATGGAAATATTAAATTTACATTATCTTGTTATTATTGCAACCAGTTAGTCAAGTAGACGACTTGTTTAGTTTCGTTTGTCCAAATGGTTGGATCAATTTTGTATTAAATTTTTTGTAAGAATTTTTTTATGTGCATAAATGTTATGTTTAAAATTTGGTTATATTCCGATATCGTTGTATTTCGGAACTGAACAAGTCACTTAAACAAATAACATGAGAAGTTAGTCAACAAAATCTACAATTTCAGAATACTAGATAGCTAGACCATTAGTCATGCAACTTGCAAGTCGCACAGTTGATTGCCACCACTAGCTTCGCGACTTGCAAGTCGCGCAGCTAGTTGTCTACCATTGAAAATTTCTAGTTTTATATCGAACTTCAAAACATCTGCTCTCCTTCATTTAAACTTTCATTTATGGCCATGTGTTCACTTTTGAATATACTTCATCTATTTTTTTTTACTTACTACACTTTCTATTTACACACACCGCAATGCTTAATTTTAACGGTAAATATCTTTAATTATACACAATTAAAAGTTATAATAATTTTAGATTTAGAAAATAAATGTTAAGACGAATAAAATAAGATCTCACTTGACTATATTTTTCTTTATACATAAATAACAACATGCGAAATAAGATTGATGGATGAATAGTGGTTACTATGCAAGTGTAGCGATTAAAAAAAACGGAGGAAATATTATTTATTTGTAATTTTCAAATATTTTACTGGACTGGTTATGTTTTTAAATATCGAAAACCCTCTGAAGTGTTCATAAAAATTCAGATTTGACTAGTAAATATTTTAGACTTTTTTCTCCTTCGTTCGAACTCCGATTTGAATTCTGTTGGTGGCTATGGATTTTTATCGATATATTATTCATGTATAATTTTTAAATAATTTATTGATTCAATTTTCCTACCAGATTTCGAAAATCTTCAAGTGTGTAAAAATTTCAAATGTTTACAAGCGGACAACTTGCTGCATGACTTGCAAGTTGCACAGCAAATTTCCTGTCCTAACATTTTAAAAGTGAGTTTTAAAACTGGACGACATGCAAGTCACGTGTGATCGGTGTTCACCAAACCTTGACTTTTCGAATGTCAAACGTTTGAACTCGTTTTTTGGACCTAATATTTTTTGAAATGACTCTTTTATCTCTTATGTCTAATGATATCATGCATAATTTGAATTAATCCGAATTACGTTAAGTATTATGGGTCATTACTTGTAGAACAAGTAATTCATGTATATGCATCCTTTCATGAAAGATAAAATGGAATAAGCTCTGGAATGAATCCCTAACATGATTTATGAATGCATGAGTGTGTGTGATTGGTAGGGATGTCTTGATTGTATACTTTTTTGATGTTGAGGGCCTTAATGAATCCCTAAAGCGCATAAATATGCTTACAAATATAGTTGTAATACCTGTAACATTGTAAAGTTTTCAACTTTTAATAAGTATGCAAAAAAACCATCCTATTTTGGGAAGCCGAATCTTCTTAATTTAAAAACCTCTTATTACATTGTCATTAAATTCATTTAAATTATTCAGAGAGTGTTATTTGCTCATTAATGGACTTATCTAATTTTTTTTTTTACTATTCCAAAAGTTTTTTTTAACTATTGGATGTTTGTATCTAAATGAAATGAAGTGTAAATTAAACTATATATGTCTGAAATAAATTGGATAATACGTGAATGTTGATTTGACGGTCCGGGTCACTCGTCATGGTGTTGGTCAAGGGTGGGAGTTCGACGCCACAATTAGACCTAGTCTCATAGTAAAGGAATCGGTCAATCCATCCCATCCCTTAGTTTTTTTTGTCTAACTTATTTTTTAGCCCTGACCTTACCTGACCTTAAAATTAGAAACCTTGTATAATGCAGGATCGGGTCAGGGTCAATGTTTTGACCCTCTTACCCTGACCTGGTCATATAAATAGTTATAACATTTAGCTAAATAATATACATTAAAATATATATTCTTCACTAAAACATCCTAAATATAAAATTTTTCTATATTACCTCAATTATACCACCACCTTTTAATGAAACGAAAACATCATTCTAAAACTAAGGGAAGAGTTTTTTATTTCGTAATTGAAGCAGCAACAATATAAGTATCAACATCATAGTCGGTGGTAGAAGGAAAAGAAAAAAGATAAGGATTTTATTTAAAGCAACAAATTTTACTCTATTTTATTTTTTAAGTTGAAATTAGACATGTTTGATAGTTCAAATTTAATTGATGTATTATATATATATATATATATTAAATTTTGTTAAAATATTAATATATTAGACCGAAATCCATGGTGCCCTCAGGATCAGGGTTAGAGTCATACCCTCTCTATTTTAAAATTGAGTTAGATCGGAAAAAGGTCAAGAAAATTTGACTAGTTGCAGCTCTTAACTCGCTCCTAATCCTAGTTTTGGATAAGGTCTAGTCACAATAGGCCCAAAAAATATTGTAGTGGTGGGACTCCTTGTGAAATCGCACTCGATCCTCATAAAGAAATTTGCTTCTTCATTTGCTATCATTCAAAAAAATATTTTTTATATAATAATAAATATTAAATAATATAATTTTATATATTTTAAAAATATTATCATTTTATTTTTGTTATCATCCAAATAATATTATATATTTTATATGATAATAATAAAAAAAATTACCATAATTTATATTTTATTTAAAAATATTATATTTTCATTTTTAACTCAACTTATTAAACTAGAAGTATAAAAAATCTCAGTAACTAATCAATTTAAAAAAAAAAAATTATATCAAAATTTCTCCAAAAGTATATTTTTAATTCATACTAATATTTTAAAAATCTTTTAACATTGATGACATAGTCAATGTTTTGTTGAATCAACGATCTAAAAATCAACCAAAATCACACCCCCAAAGATATGGCGCTGAGTTGGTCGTGATCCTCCACAGCTAAAGACAGCACTTTTTTAGATCTGTAAGTTAAATACAGATTTATTGAAGTAAATCATCATTGAAATGCTGACTGCCACTTGTCATTTCACTCACCCGCATTGTATCATACCAAAAAAAACATTACTACAACAATAATACTCACACATGCCCAATATCAGACCTACACTACAAAACACCAACACCAACTATATCTATATAAACCACAAAATCATCCTCATCTTCATCAACACTTCTCAGACCAAGTTTCCTTCCCATCATGTCAGAAATGGAATCCGACTCCAAATCCACCACCATGAACAGAGCACTTCTACTAATAAACACACTCCTCCTATCAATAGGCAACTGCGCGGGTCCACTTCTCATGCGTCTCTACTACCTCCACGGTGGCAAACGAATCTGGTTCTCAAGCTGGCTATTAACCGCCGGCTTTCCAGTCATCTTCATCCCGATCTACATCTCCTACATAAACCGTCGCCGTACACAACAAACAACACTATTCCTAATAAAACCACCTCTAATAGCCGCTTTCACAATCGTCGGAGTCCTCACAGGCGTCGACAACTACCTCTACGCGTACGGCGTGGCCAAGCTTCCCGTGTCGACTTCCTCGTTGATAATAGCGGGACAGCTGGCTTTCACAGCTGTCTTCGCTTTCCTGCTTGTCAGACAGAAGTTCACGTCTTACTCCGTGAACTCGGTCTGTTTGCTGACGATAGGAGCTGCGGTTTTGGCGCTTCATACGGACAGTGACAGGCCCAAGGGGGAGTCCAATAAGGAGTATGTGATTGGGTTTGTTTTGACGGTTGTGGCTGCTGTTTTGTACGGGTTTATTTTGCCGTTGATTGAGTTGGTTTATCGGAAGACAAAGCAGGAGATTAGTTATGCTCTTGTCTTGGAGATTCAGACTGTTATGTGTTTGTCTTCTACTGTTTTCTGTACTGTTGGTATGATCGTCAACAATGATTTTAAGGTGCGTTTCTGCCGTCGGCCGATCCAATTCTATTCAATTAATTATTATTATTATGATTGATGGAATGTTTATTCAATTTATTGGGGAAAAGACCATCTTAAATGCGACCTATCTAACTCTAAACTCCGTCATTTAATTTTTCATGACGTGGTAAATTAATATCCATGGTATGGTAGGGCATAATTGTCTTTTTCTTTCAGATTTAACTGAATGTTTCAGATCGGACATCAAATTCGTGTCATAAATGATTACCATTTTGGGGTCCGATTGGGTTATTTCAATTATTTATTTTATTTTTTTATAAATATTTAATAATTTAAATAAATTCAAATTTGAATAATTTAATAAATATTAGTATTTTTTAACGATAAACTATTTATAATATAAAGAAATTATAATAAAAAATTAAAATAAATAAATTCTAATGCATAAAAATATTTAAAAAATTATCATTTTTTTCCCTTTTTTCAGAAATAAAATAAAATTAATAGAAATATTTATTATAATCTAGTTATCCATTTTTTTTTCCTAATTTTTGTCAATTCTAACTTTTCGAATTAAAAAATTATTGGATTAGATGGGTATAAAGGGTGTGAGCTGAGCAGGTGCTACCTACCTACCTATCCTAATGTCCCATGCCTGTCAGACCATCTTCATGAGCATAGTTAAAACATACTAGTATATGGGCACTATTTTAAATGGTAATAATATGAAAAAAAAAAAAAAAACATTGATTCCACATAAATGGGCACTATTTTCAAAAACTATTATTTACTCAAATGTATGTATTTTCTTTCCTTTTTGGAATTTGTGTCCCGTAAACAAAAAGAGTTTGGTCAAGTCGTGTGGGCAAGGTCTCGTGAGAAACGGCCATACAGAATCTGTGAAGAAGGACCACACTCTCCAACTGACGTATTATTATAATCGTGCAGGTAATTGGAAGAGAAGCAAGAGAATTCGGACTTGGTGAGAGTAAATACTATGGATTGGTGGTGGCAACTGGAATAATATGGCAATGCTTCTTCGTCGGAGCTGTAGGTGTCATATATTGCTCCTCTTCTTTGCTCTCAGGTATTGTTATTTCAGTTACACTCCCAATCACCGAAGTCCTCGCTGTCATTTTCTACAAAGAAAAATTCACTTCCGAAAAAGGAGTTTCCCTCGTACTCTCTCTTTGGGGCTTCGTTTCTTACTTTTACGGAGAGATCAAACTCGAAAGGAAGATGAAGAAAAGATTAATGGAGCAGAAATCAGCCTCACCACCACAAACTGAAATGCCTCCCATTGCTTAATAATAGCCATTTGGTTATAGTATACTGTATTCAAAACTACTTTAAATTGTTAAATTGGGGGCATGATGATGATGATCCGTGTGGAAGATGAAGTGCTTAATGTGATGGAAAGTGAATATAGAAGTTGTCGAATGAAGGAAGTATGATTATGATGTTTGAGAGACTGAAAAGAGAGAAGCTCTTTTGCATCACGATTATAAAGTTGTGCTTTAAAGTAACTACCACTACTGAGTTTTGCGTTGACTGTTAGCGGAGCATCCACATCACTCCAAATTACTACACTTTCCTCATAAGCTTATTCATTTCTTTGGAAATTTCTATCTAGCATTTTCCATTTCATATTTGTTCTCTTTAACCATGCCACACAGCACAAAATAGTTCAATTTTTTTTTTAAAATAATCTAGATTCTAATAATTAATCATTAGAGAATCGAAAAAAGATTAAATTAAATTAAATTATTATATGATATAGTCAACTGGTGGTATTATGAATTATTGAATAATAATAATTATTGTTATTATTCAATTTTATAAAATCTCTAATCGTTTCATGGCGATTAGATTTCTATCCCATATAATGTTTTTAAATTTAAATATTCCTATCTATAATATTAGTAAGATATGATATTACTGGGATGGAATATCACCATATGTTATTCTTAACAAAATTAAGTAGAAGTTCTCATTAAACTATTAAACCGTAGATATGTTAGGAAAATCGGGCTCGTCGCAGCGGAATTTATCTCGATCAATAAGTAAACAAAACAAAAGACAAGAAACAAAATATTAACGCACCAAGATTACGTGGAAACCCAAAACGGGAAAAAACCACGGACGTCAGGACGGACAGAGATTTTCACTATGTAGCAAAAGATATTACAGTCACAACTAGAAAACACTCTCTAACTCAATTACAAGTCTCACCCAAGCTCACAAGAAAGAAACTCACACGACACTCAGGATCTCTCAATTTGTGTCTCTACAATTGAAGACTACAGCATCATATTTATAGTGAACAATGATTTACTTACCAAGTAAATCATAATAAACTAGGAAACCTATTATTACTAGAATTCCTAAAAAGAGGAAAAAGATTCTTTCCTAATTGCAATTCTAATAAGCCATAAATACAATTCCTAATCAAATATAATACTTCCAAAACAGTCTTCAAATCTTTCACTTCCAAAAGAGTCTTCAAATCTTTCTCAGCTTCCAAATAAAAACTAGTATATTGAATACCAATTTTTGTCAAACCCTAACAAGATATGTATGATATCTAAAGGAAACATATGAATGTTTATTTGAAATAATTTCATCAGATAATCTGCTTTTGAGATTACAAAAATAAAAAATCATCTAAATATCAGTGTTTAATCTCATATATAGCATTTGGTGCATTTCTATAGATTTGAGGTCTTCAGAGTATATAAGTATCGAGTGAGGTCATTCCGAATTTACTACAGAGTAATTATCAGATGAAGCAAAAAGATCTTTTTAAACCGTTTTTTCAATATCGATATCGAGAAGCCACTTGGTAGTTTTTATTTTTTATTTTTTCTTCTAGCCAGGATGTAAAATAATTTTATGCTTGCTTTCATGTCTCTAATATTAGGAAGCGGAAGGATTATCATACTTCCCATCTTTCATAATTGGAAGCAGATTCACATTATACCATCTCTCTAGTCCTTAATATCGGGAATCTTGTGGTTTTTCCTTAATTATTGAAATCTTTTTACATTTGAGTTATTTTTACAGGTATGGGATTAAAAAGACCTGGTGAATTTTAAGGCAAAATGCTGTTATAAGAGCTGTGAAATGTTCATTTTACTTCTTGACACAAATATTTCACTATATATGCATTCTCAATATATGCATTGTCAATAGATTCTAATGCTAACAAGGTGTAGACAATGAAGATTTTATTGTTGTGAAGGAGTATTAGATAGAACACATTTATTTTTTCATTTAATACTACAGCAAAAGACAAGAAACCTAGCGTACAAGTCAATATGAGTAGTGATAACATTAATGCCAACAGGCAAAATATTGATATTACTATTACTATAACGGATAATCTGTGCCCTTATTTTGATCTTAATGAAACTGTTGTACATGAAATGTTTAAAGAATTGAAAAATAATGAGGATGGTGGAGATATATTGTAGGTAGAACATGATAAGGATGAAATCGATGATTTGAACTATACAAAGAATTGTTCGGATGTGAGCTCGCAAAATGATAAAAAAGAAAATCAACTCAAGTCGTCAGGTTGGATCAACTAACTAGAATATTAGTGCTAACTATTAATCATTCAAACATAATGTCATAAAGACATTTTTCACTCCCATCCAGACTAATCCACCTGAAAAAGGGAGAAATTTAAAAAGAATCCAATTTTAAAAATGGTGGTTGAAAATATGATTAAATCTATATAAAATATATTATTTTTGAATTTAGATTAAAGAATTTGTCATTATTTTTATATACAAATAATTTAATTTGATAATTAGTATTTTTTTTTTAAAATTAAAAAATATATATAAAAAATAAAAAATAAAAAAAAAAAGAAGAAAAGAAGAAAGAAGAGAAATTGGACTCACAATTTTTATACTGAGAATTGATCACTATCAATAGGAGATCAAGATCGATGCATATCCTGCCCATTTTTTTCTGGCGGATTCTGTGGCATAAATATTCATACATTATCCACCATGTACATGAAAAGCTGGTGGATAGTAATCTATTGTTTCGTGTGATTTTCCAATTAACATAAATTATAGCAAATTGCACCCACCAAGTCATTAGAGTTGTTCAAACTACATACTTCACAAGTGCGAAAAAATCTTCAGATCGGTCCTACTAGTTCAAAATTCAAGATATCAAGCTAAATTTAATAATTAAAAGTTATAATAAAATAAAATGCCGGTCGTTATATTAAGAATGTGAACATGAGATTTTATAACAGCAAGTGTGTGTAAACACACGAGACTGTCCCTATCGTGACCTGCTGGGTCAAAGTTGGCAACCTATTCATAGTTATAGTAATATTTTTCTTTTTCTTTTTTCAAATTTTCCGGCTACCATTTTCAATTTCAAGAAGTGGTCACACTCACTTGTTTACTTGAGATAGACTAGTCCAATAATAAAATACAAAAAGTTCATATATGTGTTACGTATTTTCTCCAGAAGCCAAATCCACTGTGATGTTGCAACAGGATTCTAACACCATCAATTGCTTTCTAAACTAAATGTTAAAAAGCCTCAGCTTTAAAAAGTATGTCAAATGCGTGACGAATGTAAGTGTGAACATTTTCTTCCTATTACTGCAGTGATGTTTATATGCGATATATATATATATATATATATATATATATATTACCACTGATAAAAATAATAATCAAATTGATATCAAATTATGGTTTCAAATTTAGTTTAGGATTAAAGTGTTCAAACATAAGTTTATTTTTTTTAAAAAAAATAAAATTAATTGAAATTAAATTATTATATTTAAGTTAATTTATTTGTAGAAAAAACTTTGAGTGAAATAATTTTTTTTTTCAAAGCAGCTAGTTTTTATAATTTTTAATTAAAATATACATTTAATTGTTATTTATTTTAAAATTATATTATAAATATAAATATTAAATATTATATTAAAATTAAAAATAAAACAAACTTATTTCTTTTTAGTTTAAGATGTAAATAAATCATTTTAAACATGATCTTTTATGTTATGAACTTTTCCTATCACCTTTTTTTTTTTAGGTGGGGTTATTTATTTTTGGGTAACTACTAAAATTTTTCAAGTTTTGAAACGTTTGATTTTCTTTCACTAGTTTTTAAACATTGTACTAAACTGTCCCCATTTCTAAAATCAAAGTTGTTTTCTGTTAGTGGGAGCGGTTTGGCACAACGTTTTGAAAATGGTGGCGGAAAATAAACGTTTCAAAATTTGGGAGATTTTTGGTAGTTATCTTTTATTAATTCTCTAAATGGTATTGATTTGAGGACATGTTATGATTTAAAAATACAAATGTGGTATTGTTAAGGGGTTTTTCAGAATATAAAAAATTAAGTAAAAATTATTTTAAATGAATTTTTTAAAGTTCAAAATACAATTATAGGGCTGTTTTGAAAAACATACAAAAACAAACTTTTAAAAGTTTGGTTTTCACTCCATAGGCTGAATTTCCCAAAATACTCTAAATTTTTACAATTCATAAATTCTGTGAATTATGCTCACAGTCTGAGAATTACGGCCATAGTCTGTAAATGGCCTATGGGGTGAAAATTAAAGTTTAGATTTGCAAAATTTTCAAAACAGGCTTATAATTGTATACTAAACTTTTTTTTCCTAAAAATTTGATAGATCAACGTTTTTTAATATTTTAAATAAAAATTACATAATTCATACAAATAATTATATTTTAATTTTTTTTATAGTTACGAACTTAAATAAAAATATCAATAATAAAAATTAATTATCATTTATAAATTGTTGTTATTTTTATTCATATATTTGTAATTAATATGAATAATTTACAATAAATATAATAGAGAAAAACACCCAATAAAAAATATAAGAATATTTTATTATTGTTTATTGAAATTTTCCGTTACAATATTTATTATTTTTATTAAATACATATGATTAAAATTCTATAAAAATAAATTCATTTATTCACCATCATCAAAAATAAATGATTAATTTTATCATTTTTACTAAAACTCATAATCATAAACACACTTAGAAATTTATAAAATTAATTGGCATATAAAAAAATACTATTATCAAATGTATTTATATAAATTTATATGAAAATAGATTTAATGTTCTCTATTCAGATTTAAATTTCAAAATATATGTTAACAATTTAAATATTTATTATTTAATTTCAATTTTAAAAATAATATTAAAATTATTTATTTTAAGTATTTAAATTTGTTCATTTGAAAAAATAAACTACAAGGTTAGGCACAATTTTTCCTAACCATATTTTGTGCTTTGTTTTTTCGGTTGTATTGAGTGAATTGAGTAGATTTATGTATCGGAGTGATTGGATCGTATTTGCGAATCAAATAGTTTATAGTTACGCATATTCAATCTAAGTAGTAGATGAATTGTGTTTTTAGATTGCCACGTAAATGAAAAGGTTAAATTTTACTCTCCAAATGTAGTAACTGCAATTGGTTATCTATAATATGTGGCAAGAAAAAAAATATACAATATGAGGTTGAATACGGAGTTTTAAATATTCTATCTCACAGCCAAATCAGTCGAAACAGTTATATTTTCTTATTTATCTCTTTACATATTTTTTTAATTTATTTTTAAAAAAATAAATAAAACAATTCATGAAAAGATAAATTCTTTTTTCAATTTTAAAATCATTCTATCATCCACCTTTAAAATTCATATTTAATTTTCTCATCAACAATCAATTTTTACATTAAAGATGCTCTTACACAGATACTGGTGGGATTGTGCACAGTTGGACGTACATAGCTCCCATTTATATCACTTGTAGGCCTCGATTAGATGGGCTTTGAGTTAAAGACTGTCACTACCAATTTTCGTTAAAAACCAGCAGATGAATTTATTACATATGATACCTTTGTTGATTGAATTATTGAGGATGGTAGTGTGGCTTCCCGATAATCACATCGAATCTCACCAAATAACAAAACACTTCAATCTCCTTCATATCTTCAATAATAAAGCCATCCATATCATGTGAAAAGCTTCTCATTTCATTGAACACATTTTCTACAATAACAACCATATTACAAAAAGCAAATTCGATGTGAGAATCATAAGTTAATAACAATCTTATGTGATATCCGACCTGGTGCCATCAATGGACAATCAGCACCAAGCGAAATAATACACCCATATGTGAAATCATATTTCACTTCATCAAATAATCACCACACTAGTCCCCACAGATAACTCCTCATCCACATTCATCTCACACATACAATAATCATATCCAAATATATTTACCAATTTATCAATCTTCCATGGAAAAAAAAAAAAAAAGACTACTAACACCAACACCACCTTTTATCCAAACCTAACCATCACCATTCCTCACCATCCATGCTCATATGTCTCCTAACTACAGTCATAATCTCTCTAATCTCATGTTATACCGACCACGAAGCCTCGAAAGGCTTCAAAATCAAAATCCTAAGCAAATCCAACAACAAATACTTCAATCTCATTTATTTACATATAATAATAATAATAATAATAATAATAATAATAATAATAATAATAATAATAATAGGCACCTGTATCATCCAAAAAGTTTATCATTTCGTCAAACAGTTTCTGTAATATCCGAAAATTTTTGGTAATATAATATAATTTGTTATCCGTTGAATCGGTTGGAAAGTTTTTGAAAATTTTATTTTATGTTAAGGGTTTAAATATAAAAATTTAAAAAGTTTATGATACTAGTTGGATTTTGAAAAATTTGAGGGTTTTATTGTAATTATGTGTGTTATATAACATTTCTTGAACCTTCTTCCCTGCCAACGAACACACACACAAATCTGTTTTCATTTTTTCACTGAACCGACTTTCTCTTTTGTCTTCTCTCTTTCATATCTTTCAAACTGTTTACCCGATTCGAGTGATTTTTGTGCCATTGGATTCGTCTCGTCGAGAACTTCAAAGATCATATGGCCGTTGTACTCGACGTCACGTTAACACATAAGGTACCTACGACTTCTTTATTGTTTTCTGGTTGCTTCCGATCCTCGTTTGGAGAAATGGTCGCCATCATTGGAACCAGGAAGCTGAGAAGTTCTTAAATCACCTTTCCATTTACTTTGCCGCTTTTGTTGATTTCCAGTTGTCTGAGAACTCAAATTCTTCCAAATCGGTCCTAATAGTCTCGTGAGCTTATCCATACTTCGGAATCCAAGTAGGTTCTCTTATTCATACTTAATTGGATTGATTTTCGAAACTGTGATTTAAATAATGTTATTAAGAAATAGTTTTGAATATTATTGTTATTGCTGCTGATATGAAATGTTTATGGATTAAATGATTTTGTTATTGAAAAGCTGATTTTGGTTACTGATTAAGAATATGCAGAATTTGTATTTATGGAATGTGAAATAATGTTTATTGTGGTAATTATTGTGAATTGCTATCAACCTGGGATTTATGTTTATTGTGGAAAGTGGTTATGGTGAGATATCCCTATGTGGATATGTTGGTGGGGGTGAGCGCGTGACACGAGAGTGGGAGGGTGGACACTGCCTCCTTGGGTGCGAGTCTCTAGATTCGCGTAGGGTTGTGTCATGTATGGTTCACGGGCACCGGTGATTTTATATTTTGTTGTATCAGTGTTGATAGCATGGAAACTTATGATTTCGATATGGTAATTTGATTTGCTGTTACTACTTTATTGATTTGAGAAATTGGATTTGATACAGGTTATTCGAATATTTGATAAATGTGAAAAGGTTTTGGACATGATTATTGATTATTACTCTATTTATGAAACTATTTGAATAAACTGAATTCTATAGATTTGTTTTCTGAATATCTGGTTAAGTTATAAATAGAGGATTGGAATCTACTGGGCGAGTAGCTCACACCTACTCAATTATCATTTTCAGGTTTAACTTCCTTGGCTCAGCTATGTGGAGCAATTCTGTTGTTTATGCTTGTCCGGATGAAGACACGTCTCAGGACTTGTCCGGATGAAGACACGTCTCAGGAATTTATGCATTACAGGCTATATTTATTGTATTGAAAGTTGGAGTTAGTGGTGATGTAATTTGATGGAATTTAATTTATATACCTGGATGTTGGATGGAAGGTGGATTTATTTTATTTATTTGGACTTTTTGACTATTCATGAATTTTGTAGTCCCAGGATATTTGATCAATTTTTATTCGTTCAGATATATTTTATTATTATTTTCTTTTATTTGACTTTTCAAAAGCGCGATTCTAACAATGAATCCATAAGAGGCAAATCAGATGTGTAGTCTCCACATTTGATGAGTGTTTCCAATTTGAGACTTTGTTCTACTAATTTAGTCACAAACAAGATTTGAAGAGCGACAAAGTGTATTCTCACTACCATCAACATCATCAAATGAATGTACCGTCATCTAATTCACTTCAATGGACTAATTCCTTTTCATCATCGTCTGATTGGAATATTTCAACATATCGTTACATAAAGAGATAATGAACCTTTTGCTCCTTATATTTGGGGCACTTTACAGAGAGTCAGATAATAAAAAAATAATTTAAAAAGTTAAACCGGTAGAGTGTACTAGGTATAAAGAGCCGGAAATTCAATATCCTGCTGTAAACAAGTTTTAACTTTTAAAATTATTTGGACAAAGTCATGGATATAATATTAGTTATGAATAAAACTAATAATATTTTTTTAAATATAAAAATTATTGTTTTTTACTCAATTTTTTTTCAATCATCTCTCGTTTGGAATTTTTTATTATTAATTTACCATTTATAAAAATATTTAAATTTATTAATTTTAAAAAAATTAACTAAAGAGACAATTGAGTTACTTTTTTCCATAAATAATGCCACCAATTATTTTAATATTTAAAGCTTTTCAGTAATAATTTGAAATTTTAAATTGAAACCGAAAAGATTTAAAAAGTTGGGAGTTTTAAAATTGGACAAATATTAAAAAACCAATAAAAATTTTAAAATAACTGTAAATATATTCCACATCACATTATAAATGATTTTCAAACAATTTTCAAATTAGATTTTTCTTTAGTTTGATGAAAAATGTTAGTAGGTTTACTGCTAACATAAAATGTGTGGACTTATAAAAAAAAATCATTTTGAAATATTTTATTAAAGAGAGAAAATGATTTTTTTTTTTTTGAAAATATGTAAAATTAGATCTTATTAACTTTTTTATTTTAGTCTAGACCAACCTTAAATTTTTTTGACTTTTGAACTTTTTTATAAAAATATTATAAAATTAAACTTTTAGAAAAAAAATTGCAAAAAATGAGTTTTTTGGTGTGTAATATTAGGAAGCAAAAAACTTCCCGATACTACACAACAGAAAACTAGACATCAATTTTGTATGTTTCATGGTATTACACACCAGAAAATAGACAAATTTGATGTTTAGTTTCCTGGTGTGTAGTACCAGGAAGCGAAAATTCGCTTACAGGTACTAGATACCAAAAAACCAAGTGTCAATTCGCCTATTTCTCGGTATGTAATACTAGAAAACTACTGGATAATTTTTTTTAAATACTAAAGGGTAATATGGTCATTTTGGTATATTTTTTTCACAAAAAAAATTCAAAAATTTAATTTTGTAAAAATTTGAATGTTGGTCCAAAAATATAAATTTTTTAATAAAAAATCTTAAAAGTGCAAACGACCTTTTTTTTTTTTTTTAAGTATTACTAGTGATAGTAGCGTTGCATTGTGTATTATATATATATAAATTTATATATTAGAAATATATATCATTAAATTAATAATTTATAATGGATTGAAAATAAATTATTTATATTTTATTAATAAAAATATTTCTAATTGTGTAATTAATAATTTAAATTATTTTTAAAAATAAAATATAATTATTTATTAAATTATCGTAATTTTTGTTTTATATTAAAATTCATTCACTTCAACTTTTTCTTAACTTTTCCTTATTAATCTCTAATGTAACTTTAGTGGAAGAGAATTGACTTTTCCTTATTAATCTTTAATGTAACTTTAGTGGAAGAGAATTGAATGATGACATTGTATTAAGAGTAATGCTACATAACTACTTTTATACCCTACTTTTGTTGCCTACTTATCGGTGACAATTTATGATTGGATGATAAATAAAAAAAAAAAATACGATAAATGCTAATTACAATCATCTAATTATTAATTTACATGTATGAGTAGGCATTAAAAAATAACACTATTTTTTTAAGTATAAAATATCATGTATTAGTGAAATGAATTAATAATAATAATAGAAAATTATTTTAATATTATTAATATTAATATTCAATTGAAATAATTAAAATATTTATACATTTTAATTTGATCCATTATTAAATTGAACTAATAAAATGGTTAAAACTATATTAGACCGAAATTGATTAAAAATTTATATATTTAAATTTGTCCATTATTAAATTAAACTGATTGATTTTGTTTATAATGTAAAATTAATTAATGGAAATGAATAAATATATATATTTGACTATTATTAAATTAAAATTGATTAAAAAAGTTATATATTTTAAATCAGCCGTTATTAAATTGAATTTTATTTTTGATATGAAATGAATTAAAATAAATTCAGAGCCATTATTAAATTAAAATATATTCAGAGCCATTATTAAATTAAAATTAAATGTATTTTAATCTCGTCCAGTACTAAACTGAAGGAGGCGAGAACAAACTCAACATTATTATGTATATATATAGATACCTTAAGTACATATGAAAACAAAATAAAAAAAAATATATTTTTAATATAATTATTAAACTTAGGAATATATGGAAATAAAATCAGATAGGTATAATATATATACATATATATTTAATATAATAATGTGAGTAATGGTATATTTAATATTAAAAAATAATATTTATTAAAAAAATTTTTTTTAAATTGCCATCCAAGTATGGCTAGTCAACCTCCATAACTTTTGAAAATCATGGGTATCTTAAAAAATTAGAAGTAAATTCTAAAATACAGAAATTTATTTAATTTAATCATAATTTATTTTATTTTTTAAAGTTTCCACCATCCTCGACTCTTGTATCGCTTTCCACCAGGTAATCTTGAATATAGGCCAACAGCCAAACACAACCCAAAAACACAAAACACGCCTGCCTGCATCTGATGTTGGAGATGGAATCGGAATCGACCCCAGCCATGAAAAGATTCCTTCTAGTAATAAACATAATCCTATTAGCAATAGGCAACTGCGCCGGCCCACTCGTCATGCGTCTCTACTTCCTCCACGGCGGCAAACGCATCTGGTTCTCAAGCTGGCTCGAAACGGGCGGCTGGCCCGTCATCTTAATCCCGATCTACATTTCCTATCTCCGCCGTCGCCGCAACCAGCCCTCGGCGAAGCTTTTCCTCATGAAACCACGCCTTCTCGCGGCTTCAGCAGTCATAGGAATGGCCACCGGCTTCGACGACTATCTCTACGCGTTCGGCGTGGCTCGGCTTCCGGTGTCGACTTCGTCGCTGATAATCGCGGCGCAATTGGCTTTCACGGCTGTGTTCGCGTTCCTCCTGGTGAAGCAGAAGTTCACGTCGTACACGATTAATTCGGTATTCCTGTTGACGATAGGAGCGGCTGTTTTGGCGCTTCACACGGAGAGTGATCGGCCCGAGGGAGAGTCGAATAAGGAGTATGTGATTGGGTTTGTTATGACAGTTGGAGCCGCCGCTTTATATGGGTTTATTTTGCCTTTGGTTGAGTTGGCTTATCAGAAGGCTAGGCAGGAGATTTGTTACGCTGTTGTCATGGAGGTTCAGATGGTAATGTGTTTGTTTGCTACGCTTGTTTGTACTGTTGGTATGCTCTTCAACAACGACTTCCAGGTACGCCTCTCTTACTATCTGTTAACTAAATCAAAATAACACCATCATTTTAAGGGTAAGAAGAGAAGAGAAGAGAAGTTCAATTTATTATTTATTAAATTTAGAATGGTATTTTATTTTGAAATATTTAAACGTGGCATATATCTACTCCGGCTATATTAGTATTTGATCCGATTTTTGTTGAGTAGATTAGATTCGGATAAAATGAATTCAGTATATTAGTGTATTATTGTTTTTAAAAATTAAAAAAATTATGAAAAAATTTAGAATACAAATATTATAACAAAATTAATAGGTAGCTCTGTAAATTAAATATTTTATTATTTGATTTCTTATAGAATTTGTTTATCTTAATAGTAAAAAAATAATTTGGAAACTAAAATTAAAATGGCAAATAGATTTCATCAGTTGAGTTCCTAACTTAACTACACACTATTTGATGTAATGAATCACATTCATATCTGTGTATTGGAGTCTCAATATTGTAAATTGATTTTCAACAATTAGAAGTAAACTAAAAGAAAAATAATGTAGATAAATAAATTATTAAAAATAAAATTAAATAAAATATTATGAAAATTATATTTTTTTTGACATCAGTAATTTTAATATATATATATATATATTCTCGAGTCAAACTCTTTTAAATACAAATTCTTTATATTTATTTAAAAATTAAAAATTAGAATAATATTTTTTTCTAGTACACTAATTTTTTCATTTTGTTTTAGTTTTATTTTTTATTTTTGAAATAATTTTTCAATTTTAAATAAATTATTAGTAATAAAAAATAAATTATATTAAAAAATTATGTATTTTATATTTTTATAATTTTTAAACATAATTTTGAAAATGAAATTTTTAATAAATATTTTATATTAAATTAATTTTTTATTTATAATTTTAATCTTTAATTTTTAAATTAGAAATAAGTTGAGTGAACCATATTAAATCCAAAATAAATAAATAAAATGTTTTGAGATTGTGATTGTGTAAATATGTTTTGTTATTGCAGGCAATTGCAAGAGAAGCTAGAGAATTCGGGCTTGGAGAGAGTAAATATTATTTGATGGTGGTGGCGAGTGGATTAGTATGGCAATGCTTCTTTTTAGGGGCCGTAGGAGTCATATTTTGTGCTTCATCTTTGCTATCGGGTATTGTGATTGCAGTTCTACTTCCCGTGACAGAAGTCCTTGCTGTGATTTTCTATCATGAAAACTTCACATCAGAAAAGGGAGTTTCTCTTGTGTTGTCTCTTTGGGGCTTTGTCTCTTACTTCTATGGAGAGAACAAACTTGAAAGGCAAAAGAAGAAGGAATTGGACCCAAATCCAATTCTATTGGAAACACAAAGGCGGAATGATCCATGATGGACTTATTTATTCAGTCTCCTCTCTTCAATAAAGTTGTCGATGAACGTGTTTTAGGTTTCGTTCATCTCAGGAATTAAGATCTACAATTTAAATTAGCCTTTAAATTAGAAAAATTAAATAAATGGGATGTAGATCAGAAATTGAAAATTTGTGGGTCACTAATGTAATTCTTTAAGATGTCATTTGGTTTGAAGGTCAAATTTATGAATAGTATCGTATTGTATGATGTATAATTAATACAATTCACATTTATTTTGATTTATTTGAGGGATAATGACATTTAGCCCTTTGTATTTGGTTGTTTGTCCTGTTTAACTATGTGTATTTTGTATTCTACCATTGAATCCCTTTTAACTTAACTTTTTTCTACCATTCCGCCCCTTCGGACCAAAAGTATAACACATGCGCATGACGTGGTACATGCTTTAAATGTCATAAATGTAACGGACCGTTTTTAGGGTTAGTAGCCGGAGTCATAATTTAGGGGTTTTATTGGAATTTGTCAAGAGTCTTGTACTAAGTTGCAATTTTTTCTGAATTTTGGGGGGGTTGATATTGGTCACCTTATAAAACTATAAGTAACCCTAGTTTCTCATTCGTGCCTCCTTTCACGAATTAGATTGAGAGGATACGTTGAGAGCTACAGAGAGAGCTCGATCGAGCCCCACCGCAGTCTCATTCCGGTAAATTCCATAAACTTCTGTTCCATAAGTGTAGCTCCATCCGTATTTTAACGTCGTTGCTCTGCAATCTTCGTGTAGATTTTGTTTTACGATTCTGAATCCCATTAGGTTTCCGTTCGGGTACTATTTGAGGTCTCGAATTCCGTAAGTCTATTCTGTCCTATTCTCGAATTAGGTTTTATTCTGTTAGTCAGGCTTCTAATCTCGTTGTTCTGTCGATCAGGTGTTATTTCGTCGGGTTCTATTCGGTAGGCGTCGCTGATTGCAGTGACGCTGTAGTCTGAGTTGTTCGGTACATTATGTCGTCTCGAAGAAAGTTATATTCGTAGATGTTTTTTTTAAAACGGCTGTCTGGTTCGGTTAGGGTAAATTCTATCGAATTCGGGTACGGTTAGAACACTATAATCTGTGAGTAACATTTCTGGTATCGTTCTGTAGAGGATCAGGAGGAAAGAACTGCTCGAGCTGAGGAGTAGTCATCTGTTATTTGCGTGTTGTGTATTCTGTCGTTTGTTAGTAGCTTGTTTTTAGTCCGATATATTGCTTGATGTACTGTTTTAGGTTGCTGCATAAGTCTGATTGAATGTTGTTAGTCTACCCAAAAATTAGCCTACTTTATATATATACCCGAATGTTAATTTATTTCGTATTGTGATTATCAAATTGTTGAAATAATTAATTAATCGTTGAGCTCGATAACTGGACTGTTAAATACTGTAAATAACCGGAATAATTGCCCTAGGACATCTTCAAGTAGAATCTATGGCATGCCTAAGAATAAAGGATCCTCACATTGTTTTTATCGACTTGAAGTGTCATTACTGATACTGAATTGATCGGCTTCGCCCTTAATGAATTACTGATACTGGGCTTTGGCCAATACTGATACTGTACTGTTGTATTCCATTTTCTGCTGGTTAGCTACTTGTGTAATATTCTAAAACTATAAAGTTAAAATTGTGTTGTCTTGGTGTTGCTGGTTGTTTTGTGTGTCAATTCGACTGTTAAATGGTTGGATTAATACTGTCTGTTTTGTATGAATTGGAATTAATGAACTGGTCACAACCTGGTTGTTATCGGGATGGGTTTAAATGATTAAAATGGACAAACCGGAGAACGAGACTAAGTTAGCCGAATATATAATTTCTGAATTGAAACTGTATAGGAACCTAAAAGTGAAAATTAGTTTCCTGGGACGGAACCCCCGAAGACGTAATCCTAGCGCCTTACAAATTAATAAAACCTTAACCCGCGAACTGTAGAAGCCTATTTTTGTATGAGAATGGAATGTATAGAAGTGTATTAAATGGACTATTGAGTTCTGGCTAATGAAAGAAATAAATAAACTATTAATTGATAGGATGTTTGGAATGTTGTCTGATAGGTAGCCTATAGAGCCTTGCATTGTGTGTTCCCATTATTAGAGACGAGTCTAGGCCATCGTGTAATTGTATCTTTGGAACGTGAGCGCTAACTTAGAATTATTCATAGTCTAACGTCTCCTTTATTTTCTTCCTATTTTGTAATCTGGAAATAAAACCCCAGGTTGAATGCAAGTACTCCGATTGTTTAGGCGTTGTCTCATACTTGGATCGCGGAATACATCGTTAGTACTTTCATGTAGTTTCACTATTTTATTTCCAGACATTTGTATTGGATTGTTTTGGGACTGTTATCGTTGGTTTTGTTTTGTACTTGCTCGATTTTTTATATAATTAGGTTTCTTGGGATTTTTGGACTGTATGATTGATTTATAGTTTTTTTTTATGAATTGGAATAAATTTGGGATTTTGAATTATTCAACGGTTAGTATTTCTGCATTTGTTATGTGGCGTCAGGCTCTTATCCATTGTTCTACCAGAGTGGAGGTTTGTCGTTACAATAAAAATTTTCATTTGATCCCTTCTATTTGAACTTTTTATCATTTAACCCCCCGTAATTTAAAACAAGATGCTGCAAAATATTTAAAATTTAAATAAAAAAGTACAAGGGGTTAATGAATAAAAATTTTAAATATTGGGGATTAAACGACAAAAAGGCAAAATGTAAGGGGTTAAATAAAAATTTATTATAACATTTAATATATGTGACATGTCACGTCACGCACATGTGGTATACTTTTGGTCAGACGTAGTGGAATGGTAGAAAAAAAAAAACAAATTGAATGGGTTAAGTAGTAGGAGGTAAAGTACCAAAGCTAAGAGCATCTCCAATGCAAAGGTCCCAACTCTAACCCCACCAACTGACATTTCAAATTATTACAAAAGTGGGATTCTCGTAAATAATGGTACGTCCCAAGTTGAGTCCCAAGTTGAATTATTTATTAATAAAATATTTTTAAAAACAAATAAAATTCTCTCTCATGATGTGACAATAACTATAAAATAAAATAAAAAAGATAATTAATAAAGAAGTGGGACGATCCATCTCCGAGGGACGGTCCAACTTTTTCTTCAACCATACAATGGGTGGGACTTCATATGAGTCCCAAGTTGGGTGACACCTAGAAAAAAGAATGTCAGTTGGGACTCTATTTTTAGCATTGGAGATGTTTTAAATGGAACAAATAGCCAAATACATGGATTAAATGTCATTTATCCCTTTATTTTATATTTATTTAGGTCTTGTTTAAATCCACTATGAATTAATGCCTAATTGTTTAAATTTTTAAAAATTAATAATTAACCAATTAGTAAAAGTTGTCTCTAAAAACTAACCAATTAATAATAATAATAATAATAATAATATCACTTTTATATCACTTCGAAACTATGTATTATTTTTACATAACTATCTAATTTTGATTTAAAATGTGATTTAAATAATACATACAACTGGGATTTATAAGAAACTATGTATTTTAAAAACAAAATCACATATGACTTTTAATCATTTAGTGACTTTTAAGTTTATTGAAAATAATACTACAATTAAATTAATAATGCCTAACATATATATATATATAAATTTATTATTTTATTTAAAATTTTACTAAAAGTAATATTTTTAGTATTTTACATAAAGAAATTAATTGACATTATTATTATTTTGGTTAGTTATTGAAATATAATTTTTCAAAAATGATGTTAAATTATTAATTAAATGGAAAAAATATATTTTATTTTATTTATTTATTATAGTGGTCCAAGTAAAAAAGAAATTTCGGATCCAAAATTGACAGCCGAATACAAGGAAAGAGACCTAAAAATTTTGAGTGCTTCAGACAAAAACAATGGTAAGGTCTCACAAATCGATTCGAATTTAGGTCTCCTCCAGATCGTTTTGTCCCTATGACCTCAAAGAGTCGTGTTCCAAATTCCCCCTCATTCGTTCAAATATATTGTACACAAAACCACATCCAAAATCTTCAAATGACAAAAGTAAGTAAACACTATCCTGAGCTCCATATCCTTTATTTAGCTGATAGAAATTTGCTTAAAAGCAGCTGGTGTAAAATTTACATGCGTACGTCAACTTTAGTCCATATCACCATTAATGTTAGAATCTAAATGAATATTGAGTTCCTAATTGTGTGGAGATTAAATTTATCAAAATTAGAAAAACAAATACAAAAGGTAATAAATAAATGTGATTTCCTCCGAAATATCAATTAAAATCTCTAAAAGTAAGAACCCTCTTATATTTAAAAGATATTGAAAAACAATTTTAAGAAATACAGTTGAAATTCTCTTGAATAAAATTCTCCAAAGCCATACTAAATAAATAAAGCGGTCACGTGGAAAAAGACTCAAATTAAAATTTAATTCATAACCCTCTCAATTGTAATACTTTACTCATAAAAGGGTTATGTATTTAATTTTTTCTAAAATGAGACTATTTAATCATCTCATCCCTGCCTGGCTATGAATTTTTATATCACCACAATTTGGCACCCACTATGAGGCTTTGAAGATCTTATCATAGCCATTCAATAAGAATTAAGCAGCATACCACATTTTTTATAGGTATCGATAAAACTAAAAAATCAATACCTACCATGGAGGAACAGATGGCAACTCAGCTAGCATAAGTTAGAGCACAAAGGACAGTACTAGGATAACTAACATCAAAGAATGAAGCCTTGAAAAAGCAGCTTGATTCAGGACCAAAATCTAGGTTATTTGATAAAAATAAGCCAATGGCCTGCCCAAGAAAAAAGTCTACTAAGGAACAAGATACTCGACTTTGACACTAAGGATGAAGAACGATAAAGGTGATGGCTATAAATATTATTTGGAGAAGAACATTTCCTCTCGGACCCACGTGAGAGACGGCACGGGAAGTTTAGAGGAACTCAACATGGAACCCTAGATTTCAAGAAGAATGGAAGAAGGATCAGTCGGAGGATTGGATAGAGAAAAAGTGGGTGGAGCTTATGAAAATCCTAAAGAAGACGGGTATGAAACTACATCTCTCGGAAAAGCCACCATCATATGCGTAAGTAACCATTCACAATCTGGGGATCATACACCACATGCCCAAAAAGTTCTCAATATCTCATTGCAAGTAGTTTGATGGGAGTATGGACCTGAAGGATCATGTATCAAAGTACAAACATCGGATGAGCACATGACATATTCCAAAAGGATCTTATGAAGTAGTATTACGCAAGACATTCAATTTGAGTCTAACGGACCCATGTAAATATGGTTTTCATCACTGGCGCCTGATAATCGCTTGTGGAACTAATGACCAAATTTATCAGTCACTTATCCCATATTAAGAAGTCAGAAATGTACGAGGTAAATCTGTATAAGTTTTTCCAAGGGAATGAGTCCTTACGAAAAATATACGAAGAGGTTCAACGAAATAAAGGCATATATACAAGGCTGTAAGGAGAAAATCATGGTTGCAACCTTTATTAAAGGGTTGGTCAAAGAAACAAGAGAGCACATAGAGCTAGTGAGGAAAAAATCCAAAACTTTCTCAAAGCTCCTTGGTGAGGCCGAATGATGGATGACATACAAATAAGACTAGAAGAATAGATCAGATGAGGGACAAAATGGGCCCCATCCGGAAGAAAAAGTTAGAGTCTAGATAACGGATGCTTCTGACAAACAGACTGAGAAATCAGGACTACCCTATCTAAAACTCCTGCGGTCATTCTACCCTCGTGATATCAAAACCAAAGCTTTTATACCTTACTCGTTGAATATGCCAGCCAAGGAAGTGGTAGAAATAATGAAGGGAGCTGACAAGAAGAAGGTAGATGTTCTATGATACATGATAAGTATTTTGATTTCTATGAAGATAAATGCCACACTGCTACGCTCTCTAAGTCGAAATCCTCGCACCTTGATTTTGAAGAAGAAATCTTAACCATCCTAACAAACTAATTATATATGTCATAATTTGTATTAGCTTTTATATAAAATCTCATGGAGTGGAGTGTCATGCACCTCCCAACCCCCTTTGCCTCTGTTTCTAGCGTGAAAAGCAGAACAAAAAAAAAGAAACTAAAAAAAATCTCGATAACAAATAACCTCTTACTTTAACAATAAAAAATGCCACTATATCTAAAATAAAAAATCTCCTAAATAAATAATAATTCATTTCCAACCATCCTTAAAACTATGCAAATAAATGAGTTCAGGATCAAGAAGAGGACAATATGCAAGAGGAAAATATGCAAAGAAGGATAAATATGTACATCGTCTTCTTTATCATTAATTCAGAGTCTATATACAATGTCAATTAAGAGTGTATATTCATCATTGACAAGTCATGGTCGCATAGAGACCTATCATTTGGCAGAACGTGGTCGACTAGAATCTCAAATCTTCTGGAGATCCTTTCGCAAGAATCCTGAGCTACTCTTCTGCCATACTCTTATATATAAGAACCTTTCCATCTGATTTCTACTTAGTAAAACTCTATCAAAATTACCATTTATTGGTGATTCTTTTCTTCCTAATTTTCTTTTAATGATTTTGTTTCTCCTACACTCATAAAATCTATCAAATTTTTATTTTCCCCAATTTTCTTTATTGTTTAAAACTCATCAAATTTTTTTAATTAGACTAAGCTCAAATATTATACTATATCCTCCATTTTTTTTTTATGGATCCATTGTATTTTTAGACTTTTTATTTAAAAAATTATATTTTTGGACCAAAATTAAAATTTTTATAAAATTAAAATTTTTTAAAAATTTTTGCAAAAAATAGACGAAATGACTATAATACCCCTGCTTCCTCGGTCTTGATTTGATTTCCCGACAAATCAGACCGGGAAGTAAAACTACACCGGAAAAGCAGGCAAAATATAACTGCTTTTCGGTGTTCTGCTTCTCGGACCGGAAAGCATGACACCAGGAAGCAGTTATATTTTGTCTGCTTTCCCGTCCACCAAGAAGTTCATTTTTACATAATAGATGAAACATTAGCACAGTAAAGTATTCCTCCGGTTTTAATAGGTGAAATATTAGTTTAGGGAGATGTTGTTTATTTATTCATAATATAGATTTTTTAAATATTAAATTATTATAATTTTTAAAAACATTTATTGTAAAAGAAAATATTGATAGCGTGTTTACAAATAATAAAAATAATAAAAAGCAGAGGAAGAAGTATATATTTCATTCTTGTATGTATATAAATTTTTTTTTTTTTAAAATACTACCTCCGTTTCATTTCAGATGTCGTTTTATATTAATTGTATGATTTCATTTAAGTGTCGTGTTTTAAGGAAACAAGAAAACATTAACTATATTTTTCTAAAATTGCCCTTAATTAATAAAGAAAGTATTATTTACTTTATTTTATTTTTGACTATTCAAACATTAATGAAAGGAGGAAGCATTAATGTACCTTTGCCGCCTTATTTTCCATGTGTAAAATTTTCTGCGATGAAAAAGGATAGAGAACCGATGGAGGGGAAAGGCACTTGGGAGTAACTATTAAGATATGAGAAAATTACACACAGAGGGTCGGTGAGTTTTGGCATAATTACCTCTATGCTGAGTTTTGCAGTTTTTTACCATAAACATGCATGAGTTTTGAATAATGTTGCTGAGAAGTCTAACCGCATTAGGTCAAACTTTTGATCCAATTAAGTGCCAAGTCATTATGTGAAAATACAATTTTGCCCTTCCTCTATGTGTCATACATTTTTAACCGATGGTTTGTTATTCCATTATAACCAATGGACAATAAATGTTAATGATTATTCCATCATTATTTTCCTTTTTATAATATAATAATTATTATTTAATTAAAAAAAATAAAAAGTCCGATTGAAATCACACCATTTGATTTTTAATATTTTATTATGTTACTTTATTTTATTTTATTATTAAAACATAATTTTGTATTTATTTATTTATATTATTTTTAAGTATATATATTTATTTTATATAGCTCAAATTAATTTATAAAAATTAAATTTTATTTATTTATTTAGATATGAAGCAATTAAATTATAACTTTTATATTTTAATGATTATTTAAATTTTATTAATAAAAAAGTATAACTTAATTTAATTTTTAAAATATTTTAATTTATCAATAAAATTTTTATATTAATAAAAATTATTATTTTTGAAATAAAACAGAAAAAAATTTTACTACATAATAAAATGGAGGTTTATAATTATATGTTTATATAAGTAAAATTAAAAATCCTAAAAAATACTTTAATTTATTTGAATAAGATTTTGATAATTTTTAAAATGTTAAAACAATAATCTTTCTATATTTCTAATTTGAAATGTTAATAATTAATTTTTATTTTTATTAAAAAATATAAATATGTACATATTTATCAATAGCTTTTAAACCCCATTTTAAAATTAACTTTTAAAATAAAATATATTTAAAAATTTATAATATATTTAAAATATTTTTTTATAAACTAAAATTAATTTAAAATTTAAAATTAATACCATGATAATTAATTTAAATATTATGTTCATAAAAATATTTTTTTATTAAAAATTTAATTAATTATATTCTAGTTAATATTAAATAATTTAATAAAATATACACTATAATTAAAAAGTAAAAAAGACGAGAAAACTATCGAATATTATTGAATTATTTAATTAAAATTTGTAATATTTTAATATTTTTTTATTAATTTTAAAAAATAATAATTAATTTAAGAAAAAGAAAAATAACCTGTAAGAAGAAGAAATGGCAAGGAAAGAGTCGGTGATGGTGGGTGTGAGAGAAGATGGGTGTGAGAGAAGAGAGAAGATGGTGGGTGATTATGAGAGTGTGAGAGGAGAGAGGGGCTCGTGGTGGCTGGCTGGAGAAGTGAGAGGAGAGAGAGGGTTGGTGACTGAGAGTAGCACTGTCAAAATAGCCCGGTATTCGTGGGTAACCCTTAACCGCCCGCGATTTTTTAAGCCCGACCCGCACCGTTTGAAAAAGCGGGTTTAAAAAAGCCCGCCCCGTACGGGTACAGGCTGGGCACGGACTTTATGTTTGTACCGTGGGTATGCCCGTACCCGTAAAGGAAATTTAGAAAACACGCTTTTTACCTACAACTCGCACGCACACAACATCACACAGACAAAATAACATAATAAGTAAAGAAACACACAACCTAATTTCACGATCCTCTCACCGCTCGACTAGCCACGAACTTTTCTCAGTCAATATTTTCTCACCATCATCTATCACTCTCGCTGTCTTCACTGTAGGATATCTCGTCATTTGCTTATCAGGTAATTATTTTTGCAATTTGTGAAAGGAATATGTATTACACCGATTGAGTCAGAATAATCCTGAAATAAATTTGTTCATGTTTCTTGTGCTGACAGATTGTATTGAAGTTGGATTTGTACAATCACACAGAACAACTGAAGAAAAGGTTTTGATTTCACGATCAACATCACACAGACTCTGTCAGGTTTAATTTTCTTTTCAATTATATCAACATTGAACTTCAAAATTAGAATTACTATTGAATATAACTTTCAATACACCACTCCACTCTTTGCATTTATTGGTATCTTGATGTTGTTCGTATTTCTGTATTGTACTATTATGCCTAATTAAACAAATACAAGAATAAAGCATGGTCACATGGATTTGAAAAGAATCAAGTTTGGTTTAGAGTTCATGGTGGAGATTTGTTGAGTAGTTGTGGTTTTATATGGGGTAGTTGTGTTGCTTTTCAGATCTTCTTAACAACCATAGAAATGTTATAAAAGGAGTCTTTTGATTGAAGTTAGGGGCTCTGTTGACCATGACTTCACAGTTGGTGAAAAGGACTTGATGATATAAAAATAAAATTACTTTATTATTTAGGGATTTTAATTTGTTTATTTATTTGATTCAATGAATCAACAGGTTCTCACCATGAATGATGATAGCCAATTATTTTGTGTTTTGTGTGTGTCTCTGCTTCTGGATTTTCAATTGGTGAGACGCATATTCAGTCTTCTTTTTGAAAGAAATAAAAAATAGATTTTTTTGTTGTAGTTAATACAAAAGAGAGAATAGTGGAATCACCATAAATCCATTAAAGATTTTTATTCCTTAAACTTTCTTCATCGGGGTTCAATCAGCAGCCTATTCAGGAAAGTTAGTATTTTTCTTATAGGTTGATAGTTCTAAGTACATTTTGTTTAGGTGAGTTTTGAGGTTCAATCTCAGCATATTCAGGAAAGTAAGTATTTTTATTATAGGTTCATAGTTCTAAGTATATTTTGTTAATGGTGAGTTTTGAGGTTCTAGGTTATTATTATTATTATTATTATTATTATTATTATTATTATTATTATTATTATTATTTTCTGATACTATAATTGGTATGTCATGTTCAGCCTATATGTATTTAATGTTTGTGTGCATATGGTTTATGTGGATGGTGATTTTGTTTGATGTTAGTTTGTAGTCTATTTGTCAGTATAGGTTAGGATCAAGTGTTATTGAGATATGATATTCTATCCGTGTCTTGAGAGTGATGTTTATTTATAGTCTTGTAAACATGTATATCTTTATTTTAATTTAAATGAGATTTGAGCATGATGTTTTGAGTGAATATATTAAAAATCTATCTATAATTTTGTGGTCTATTTGTCATTATAATTGTCCCTTTTGCAGGAGCTAGAAGGTGAACAAGTTTAAAGTGAAGGTAGGTTTTGGATGAAGGCAAAGAAAATTGCAGAGGAGAAGTTTGATTTCAACTACACATCCTTGTTGCTAACTACTAACTATTAGTAGTTATGCAATTTTGTTTGAAGGTGTCATATTTTTATTTATAAATTTATATATATTCCTTAGAAAGGAGAATGTTATGATACTTGTATTTTTACTTTTGTATTTCAATTTGTGAGATGTAGAATGATTTTACTTCTAACATGTTTGCTAAATGTTTATTCATTTGGAACCTCTTGAGTATGATAACTAGGTTATTTTCACTTATATACTTAAAATGCTAAATGAGACTTTTGTTATTGTTGAGATAGGGGACTATTGTAATTGTTTAGATAAAACTTTTACGGACCTAATATTAAGTAGAATATCAAACTTATATAGTATTTATATTTATTTAATTATTTTTTTTAATTTACTGTATTATTTACGGGTCTGCCCGTACTCACCCGCGGGCTTGAACGGACGGGTACGGGCAGTAAAAATATGTCCGTGTGTCAAACGGGCTTTTATGGACATATACCCGTAAAAGCCCGCGGGCTGAACAGGCCGGGCATGGGCAGGCCCGGTCAGCCCGTTAGACAGTGCTAGCTGAGGGAAGAGAGAGTAATGATTATTTTTATATTTTTAAATATATAAAATGTAAAATTACTAATATGCCCAGACACCTCAGAATAAATTTCGGACACATAAGCGACATGTTAGCTGTGACGTGGCACTTAACCGGGTCAAAGGTTTGACCTAACGTCTCAGCAACATTATTCAAAACTCATGCATGTTTACCGTAAAAAAAACAGCAAAACTCGGCATAGGCGTAATTATGTCAAAACTCACCGTTCCTATGTGTAATTTTCCCATTAAGATATTTAATGAGGGTTGGACATGAAGTTGTCAAGATAACAATAATCAAGGCCCACTGGCCTCTAAAGATCAAGGCCGAAGAAGTCCGAAATCATCAAACGTGCCTATAGTTTCATGGAACAAAATTCTCATGACTTTCTATATTCTCTATAGTAGACTATTGTCGAGAATCCTAAGGACAGGTTGCTATAAGCGACCTGTAAATCCCCAGAACTTAAACCTAGTATGAACAAGAAAACCATTCCAAATGTTAATAACGAAGCTCTAATGTTACTTGTCGGCTTCCCAAGTAGAAAACCCAGAGCGCACTCCCCGCAGACAACATATACAGGTTATATTTACTGAACAAATTTTCTTGAAGTGACAGATTTGTGAATTAAATGTGAGGAATGAAGAAAACGGACTTACACTTGCCATGAGATACACCAAATACAAACACACGCCGTAGAAAGTTATGGTCAGTAGATACACAGTTTCAAAATGGAGATCCAGAAACAATATCCAAGAAAGATCTATCGAAATAGAGTGACTTGTTATCATTCATCAATTCTTGGTACATACAGGACGAATGGTCAATAACAATTGATCAAATCCAGAAGAAGAATGTTGGTCCACTTTCTTCAGGCCATTTTGATTCAATTCTGTCTAGTACCATTGCTAATAACACTCTTTCAGATTTTCTATATTGTCGTCAAGCACACATCCTCAAAATGCCCTTTGGCAATTCTGCTGTTGTTGTGGCTGCTGTGTAGACCTAGGTAAACAGACACAAGCTAGGTTTATAGAGAACATAATTATGAACTGGGTAAATGAAAGAAATTATAGTCACTTACAGGATTTGGTGTTTTGCTGGCCGGATCGAGTTGTCACCACAGAGGTACTGCATGTAGTCCCTACCACCACTTTTCCCTTTTCTGACTGTCTTCCCTTCTACTATAGTCTTACTCTTATCTACTCCTTTGCTTTTCATAGGTTATTATTCCTTCTATCTATCTACTTTATAACTAGTATTTGTTTGTGTTGAACTAGAAGGATTTAATTTCAAATTGCACGTGTATAAGAATTTCACATCAACTCCATACGGGTTTTTGTTTAAAAAGGGTTCAGTTCACACACATCAGACATTTTAACACGTTTTATTTCTAAAAAGAAAAGTGCTTGATGCACACAAAACTAAACCAATTTTCATACAATTGAAGGCAGCAAGTAATCAAAAACCAATCAACCATATATTTAAGTGTTGTAAAAAAGAAACTTTCATACTTGATTAGAACCGGTCATTGATACATAGCTAAAATCACATCATTACATGAATGAAAGATATAACAGCATACTACCTAGGGTAATTCACAGGAGGTTCCAAGCTACTAACCAGGATGCCAAGATCTATGTCCTTATCTTCAAACTTTTTTATGAAAGGATGGCTCTGGAAGAGTGAAAAACAAAACGTTCAATATCACTACTTGTTTGTTAATAAAAGAGAAAAATACAGTTCTAACATTGTGAATTTGACTTTATAGCATGTAAAGGATTATCACTTAAAAATTTTATTTCATAGCACATTGAAAAATAGAGTATATTGTTCAAGATCAATCGCTGCTGGTGAACTGAAAATTGAGCTAAAAAATTGTTTCATCATGCAACATATTACTTACCAAGAGTTCCAGTGATGATGACCTATTTTGCGGATCTTTCTGTAGGCTGCATATGCAAAAGGACATTTAGTTAGACACGATGTATGTGCCCAGTAAATAAGTCTATTGTCACTTGAGCATTGCTCTAAATTTAATCCAAAAAATGAAAGTATGAAAATACCAGGCAGATATAAATGAGCAGAACTCTGGTGAGAATTGATCTGATGGAGCAGTGGGTGGAGGACTTCCCACAATTGCCTCTAAAAGCTCATAAAAGGTTGGCCAACTTTGCTGGTTTTCAGATTGCATATATGGGAAACGTCCTATAGCACACTCAAGAACTACCATGCCCAAACTCCATATATCACTGCTATAATCATATGTGCTTCCTTTAATTCTCTCTGGCTAGAGAAAAAAAAAAAATATTTATTATAAATCATGGTTGGCATGGAACTGTACAGAACATTAGTATGGAAACTGATCCTACCACTCAAAAACTGCAGCAAAGAGAAGAAAAAAAATGTAGAAAACCAATTCCATGTTACAAGTAAATACAATAGAGAAATAGTTCCTCATACCGACATATAGTTGTAAGTTCCCACAAATGTATCTCTTTGACCCATAGTGGTAGCCAGCATTGCACTCACGCCAAAATCAGTAATTTTTACTTCTCCTTTATGGTTCACCAGTAGATTGGATGGTTTTATGTCTCTGTGTATAACATGCCTTTCATTGTGCAAGTACACAAGACCTTGTAAAACCTAGAACATGTACAATCGATTCACTCAATAAAATGAAAGAGATTGATTAAGATATCAATATAACTTATTGTAGCATCACATTTAAATTGACAATAAGGAAGCTAATAGACCTGTTTACAGACAACTGCAAGATATGGCTCAAGAATCGTTTTAACTTGTCTAATGACGTCAACCAGCGATCCACGGTCCATGTATTCCAGAACAAGAAAAATGGCTCCATTGTGATAGAACGAGTGATAGCAGACTACAATTTGAGAACATTGGGACGCTTGGTTAATTTTCAGCTCCTGCACAATTTGTTTGCGGATATCCTCTTGTATGTTCATCTGAATGACCTGTAAAAAGACTCAAGAAGCATACAGGGGATTAGACTTCATGTAAATGAATTAGGAACTATTTCATGTTGGAAATAAAATAGCATAAACATAATAAATATGGATAAAGGATCCTGGAAAAAGGCACATAGTAGATAGCTCAGTTAAACAACAGGCTTCAATTATAAGCTAAAAACATTAGGATACAATAAAAACTAAAACTACCTTCAATGCAAATAGTCTTTCAACCCACTTGTGACGAACAAGTTGCACCACACCACCACTTCCCTTCCCAATTACTTTGATTGTCTCTAGATCTTCCAAGGATAGCGTAAAGTCTAGCTCCTTTCCATTGGAAGGCTGTTGAAACAAACTTATATGATTATCTAAGTCAAGCTAATTGAAAGGCTTTCAGTCTGTTAAAACTAAACCACACATGCATAAGAGCTGGAAATATTGATCCCACAATACAAGGATCATAGAGTTTATGTCTTCTTGGATCATAAAATGTATCATACCATTTAGCTTGAAGAGTAACAAAGAATTTCAATAATCATCAATTAAATATAGCAGCCACACAACTTCAAAGACAGGGCAGAGTATATATTTTCAACTCATCAGCAATAAACAGATGATTTCAATTATCTTTAATTAAGAATACCAGTAACATAACCTCAAATACAGAGTTAAATTCATTTCTACTCATCAATCAGAAGTTGGGGTTCACTCATTTCAGTTCATGAGCTTGAAAAATAACATTAAAAGAAGAAGCTTACACGAGATCCCTCCTCTTCAGAAATGAGGCGTAAACCCTTATGATTTAAAAGCAAATCGCCATCGTGAAACGTCCCACTCGCAGTCCTAACAATCATTAACCAATCGTTTCGTTCGCATCAAATTAACCAAAGAAACCCCAAAATATAAAGATGAAATGACTTACAGGAAAGAGGAGATGGGAGCTTCTTGAGCTGGGACAGCGAGCTTGAGTTTTTCCAATGGTTTCTTTATCTTCATTGTGGCTAGAGCTGCCAAGAGTGATTTTGATTTCTTTTTCTAGGGTTTCATTCAGCGAGAGACAGAGAGTGATGAAATGTGCGTCACAGTGTTTTAACTTTCAGTTTCATTTATACCCTTTCCAATTCACTATTTTACACATTCTGGCATCTTTCACGTATGTAATTATTTTAATGCAATAAGGGTAATTACGTGAATTAAAACGTAGAGATGGTAATTAAAAAACCACGGGTTTCAGCAGTAACTGAATATGTTTCTCCTGAAGAGAGTGACAACACAAAAATCTCTAATCCGTCAGACACGGAAACGGATGATCTCTTTATCTTATTCTTTGGATTCTACTTCTTACCACCTTCTTGTCCATCAACAACTAATATGTAACTAATTATGATTCACCCAAAAGAAAACAAGGAGTTGTATTTGCATCGGTTGTGAATAAAGAAGTTTTAGACGGTGATACTTATTGGATGTAGCAACTTGGCGGGTGGCGAGAGGCGTTGAAATGGATCAAGGACCGCGGACGGATCATGATTTTAACGGTCAATTTAATATGAACTACATTAAAATGGTCCGTTTAACGGAATGACTCGAGTTGTCCGGTATATGCTTCTCTCTATTATTATTTTAAAAAATAATTAAAATATTATTTATAATATTATAAATTTATAATATTAATTTATATTAATTTTAAAAGTAATATTAATATTTTGAATTAGATTTTAATTGTTTAAAAAATTATGTATATTAGTAATTTTATAGGTATATTATCTGAATTTTTTAAATTAAAAAATATATATTGTATCTAAATATTAAATATTAATTTATTAATACAGTTAATAAATTAATTTATTAGTTCGACAACATTTATTCAGCATTTATTCAATTTGAAATGAATCAGGTTTTCTTTTCCATTAATTTATTCAAATTTTTGTTTTTCATTTTTTTTATTCATAAGTTTGTTCAAATCCTATCTCTTTATTTTCCACCAATTTTTTTATTTAGATTTGGTTTCATGTGTTGTCTTCATTTTAGTGATTTAGTCATTTGTTTCTCACAATTTATTCTACATCTCGCATCACTTCCTCCATGTTCTATCCTTCACGACCAATCGTAAATGTTAGAGTTTTGGAGATAGAGGCTAGCCGTTTTTTAAATGTCAAATTGATGGTCGCGGTGGATGAATCGTTTGTCAAACTCTGTTGTAAATGGCGTTATTGATGTTCTGATATCTTGATTTGATTTTTTTTGTTGTCTGCATTGGTTAAAAGGATATTGGACCCACCTTTGGTTTCCCTCCTCAATACAATGTGTTTAATTTTTTTTATTTGTTTATGTTCTTAGTTCTTTTTGTCGTTTTGGATTTTTCACATGCATTTGGAATCTAGTTTTTTTTCGATTGTTTTTTTGTTGTTGTGTTAATTTGCATTGGGTATGGAGAGAAAGATTTTTTCTTTTGACATATTTTTTTTTTCTTTTGTTGTTTAGTTATTTGTATTCATGAAATTGGAGTGACGTTTAGGTTAAGTCTGTTTATATATTGATTTGTGTGATTGGATTTGAATTTGAAATATATGATTTTTGGAAATAGATGTGTGGTTGTGAAGTTTAAAATATGTTATGTTTCAGGGTTTAGGGTGTCATCATGGGTTTTATGATACAATGAGGATATTTTACTGTTGAAGATGACATTGGTACATAGTCTATTTATGGATAAAAATTAGTTTTGCTCCTTGCATTGGGGAGAAGAGCATTGGACCTATCTCCGGACTTCTTCACTATAAGGTTTTCACTTTTTCTTTTATCTCTTCTTCTTGTTTTCTTTATTTGTTTTATGTTCTTAGTTGTTTTGTCGCATTGGATTCTTCACACCCAAATATATTTGGCTCATCACACTATTCTCTTTCAGGTTGGTTATAATTGTTTTCTTTTATTTTTAGTGTAAATTAAATTCTTTTGGTTTATGAATTTGATAACTTTTATGAAAATTTTTTTTAGTGAATTCAATGTAGGACTGTAATAAGGATAGTGAATATGATGTTATGATTATTGTCAATGTTGGACATGTTTATTAGTAGAGAATATAGGTTTTGTGACTGACTTTGTGGTGTTATATTCTAATAGTTGTAAGGTATGCAAATGGATGTTGCAGCGTTAAGTAAGCCAAGTATATTGCGGTCGAGTATATTGTGTGAGACGTCGTAAATTGTTAATAAAGAAAGCTTCAGGGCATTTTGGAGAGAAAATCTGGTTACAGTAGCGCATTGTCTTTTATATTCGTTTGTTAAACATACGAACATTACAAGAGTGAGAGTGTTTTTTTATACTTATTGATGTTGTTATTGATTTTGGGTATGAATAGATTACTACTAGTTTGTTTAGCTTTATTTTTAATAGTTTTTGTAGTCAGCGATCGGCGTAGAGAAAGAAAGAGGAAGTGCAGATTCTGGTCTTTATGTACTTTGTAGGTGGCGGGTTGGTTGGTATAACTGCTGCATCCGCTATATATCCGTTGGATCTCGTGAGGACACACTTTGCAAAATAAGTAAATTAATAGTGATCAAGGTGAGTATTGGTTTGATAGGTGTATGCAAATTAAAATATTAGTAGAATTTTGTAGGATATTTGATCTGGACAAAGCTTCTATACAATCTTAATTAGGATTTATCACTAGCTCGATTTGGCTGGACATTGCAGAGAAAGACTATCTACTATAGAGGGATTTGACATTCATTTCATATTATTTGCAAAGAAGGAGGATTTTTTGGCTTGTATAAAGGACTTGGAGCATTGGTATTTTTTGTTGTTCCTTTTTCCTATATATACCTTACTACTTTATTTTTCTAACTTAATTATGTTTAACTTCTCATTATATAGAGTTGCTATGTTTGGGACTGCTTATGATTATGAAATAATCACTTATCGGGTGGTGAAATGTCAAACATACCCCTCATTCATTCCAAATTTACATTCATGCATATTATTGTTTTATAGGTAAATTTAGAATGGAGAATGGGCATGTTTGGAATTTCATCATCCCATAAGTGATTATTTTACCATCAAAAGTAGTCTCAAACATATATAGTATTGGGCTTAGGTTGACAATTAGATTTTCTGTTCACAAGTCTCTAAGATCATATTGACATTCTCAGAAGTAAGAAAAATCCATTAAAGATTTGTTATATTTCGTCTGTCTCTAGCTCTTATGGACGATCTTTATGAAAATTTTATTTAAATTGTTATAAGCCTGATGATTCCCCTATTGCGGTCAGTCTTACTTGTGGCAATCTTTCAGGCATTGCATCATCAACTGGTACTTGATTTTTTTACTAACATATCTCATTCTCCCTTTTAGTAGTGAGTTCTTACTCTGCTTTTAGTACCTTGTGTATGCAATTTTGTGATTTTTTTTTTGTTTTATTTTATTTTATTCTATAACTTTATGCTTTTAATTAAAATGGACATAGTTGAAGCAGATAATAACATATCCAGTCTCTTCTTATGCATTGTCTTTGTTGGTCCAATTGTTTTTGTTTATCTCAGACCTTAATAAGAAACATACACAAGATAAGAAAATAAGGATAAAATATAAGACACAAGATTTTTACGTGAAAATCCAAATCGAAAAAAAAAAAAACACAGTCATCAAGACGACAAGAAACTAATTCACTATGTAATAATAAAACAACTATTCCAACCAAAATATCTCTCTCACTCCCCAATCCAAATTATATTGGATCTCACACACAACCTCTCCCATATGACTCTCACAAAATAATATGACTTAATTCTAGAATTCAATATCTCTATGGTCTTCATGGTTTCTAGGTCCCCATCGGACACCTCCCAAATCTAACCAACCAGATCTCCTGGTTCTCTCAGAATATCTAATAAGAAATACAAGCACCATATTTATGGCATTACGTTATTTAGTCATAAAGTAATTCTAAACCATTAAGAAAACCTTTTTCCTATTTAGAATTTTCAAGGATCTCTTGTTACTTATCAGAATCCACTTTAGGAAATATAATTACTAATTAAATATGACACTTTCAAAATAGTTTCGAGTCTTTTCCAAATTACCAAACCAATTCTGAATATTGGGGTATACCCGAATTCTCATCATAATCCTAATAAATTGGAGGTCTTTTTGAATTATTTTTAGAAAATAGTGAGTTTTTCGAATTTTTAAAAGTGGGTGCTTTTCCAATTTTGTTAAATGAAAGATTTTTGAATTATTTTAAAAAAGGGGATGTTTTGAAAATTTTCTTAATTTAGATAGAAAATATCTAAAATAAAGATTTAAATAATATTATGGTATGCTCGGACACATGCATTTCATTTGAAATATTGGAATTCATTCCGATTATAGAGAATTTGAATTTCAAATTTCAATCAAATTCACCTAAATTCATTAACCAATAGTACGTGGGATTTCAAATTCACTGTAAAATTTAGGGATGATAATTTTTGCCCGATCCGCGGAACTGTTCTACCCCAAAGTGTCCTAACCTGACCCGATCTGTCACGTACATGAAATAGGTTAAATACAAGCCGCTCTGCCCCGCATTTAAGGCAGGTTAAGTCCAAATTTGGTTGGTGCCCTGCCTCGCCCCGTCCTGCAATCGCCTTCCTATGTTAATTAGTTTCTTAATTTTTTATTGTGAAATTTTTTTAAATGGACTTTTTAAAGTTCAAAATACAATTATAGGTCTGTTTTGAAAAATATACAAAAACAAGTTTTTAAAAGTTTAGTTTTCACTCCATAGGCCGAGTTTTCCAAAATATCTCTGAATTTTTACAATTCACAGATTTTGTGAATTACGTTCACAGTCTGTGAATTACGGTCACAGTCTGTGAGTGACATATGGAGTGAAAACTAAAATTTAGATTTGCAAATTTTTTAAAATAGGTCTATAATTGTATATTAAAACTTTTATGGCGTAAAAACAAAATTTTCTCTTTTTTATTTAGATAATTTATTATTTATTTTAAATTTTTAAAAATAATTTTAATTTACTATCATTATTAGATATAATATAAATATCTAAGCAAATTTAATTTTTGTAGCATCAAAATAATATTAAAAAATTATTTTTATTAACACCGATAATATTTAAGTAATTTTATTAAATAAAAAATTAATTAAATATAAATAAATAATAAATTAATAATAATTATTAAAATGGTTATATTATATTTTGTTTTCCAAATAAATATTTGAATTTAAAAATCAAATTTTAAAAATTCACAAATACTGATATTAAAATTAAAATTAAAAAATTTAAAAATATAAAATTAAATTCCTTGCATGGAATAAAATCATGGTTCTAAATAAATCTTTTGCGAATTTTTCCCAAATGAGATATGATTATGGCACGGTTTTTAATCAATTCTCAATGGATTTACTTGCAGATAAAACTGTCAAAATAACACAAGATGGTATTAGATTCATTTACCACAGCTACCCCAATTCATCAAAACCAAACCAAACCAAACCAGAAAGAAAACATTAATAACACCATAAAACAATCAGCAGAAGTGAACATGGATCCTCCTCAATCCAACAACACAACATTGAAAAGAGCACTTCTACTCATAAACATCATCTTATTATCAATAGGCAACACATGTGGCCCACTAATCTCCCGTCTCTACTTCCTCCACGGCGGCAAACGCGTTTGGTTCTCATGCTGGCTCTTAACCGGCGGCTGGCCTCTCATTTTCCTCCCAATCCTCACTTCATACCTCCACCGCCGCCGCACTCACCCGACAACAACCCTCTTCTCCATCAAGCCACGTCTATTCATCGCCGCTGCACTCATCGGAACTCTCACCGGCTTAGACGACTTCCTGTACGCGTACGGCGTGGCTCGGCTCCCGATTTCGACTTCGGCTTTGATCATCGCGTCTCAGCTGGCTTTCACGGCTGGCTTCGCTTTCCTTCTCGTCAAGCAGAAGTTCACGGCGTACTCGATAAACGCGATATTCCTGCTGACGCTGGGAGCGGCGGTGTTGGCTCTTCACACGGATGGCGATCGGCCGGAGGGAGAGTCGATGAAGGAGTATGTGGTTGGCTTTATGACGACTGTTGGAGCTGCCGTTTTGTACGGGTTTGTGTTGCCGGCGGTTGAATTGGCGTATAGTAAGAGTCGACAGGAAATCACTTACGCTCTTGTGATGGAATATCAGATTGTTATGTGTTTCTTCGCTACTCTTTTCTGTACCGCCGGGATGGTTATCAACGGCGACTTTAAGGTACTCCTCCGCCATCAACTTTTATTCGATTAGTTCTTAGATGTTGACACGTCAGATTTTCGAAATTTTCTCTGTTGCTCGCTATATTGATTGGTCAGTTAAAAGAAAGTAATAAGCCATTCAGAGTAAAATCAATCTCACATAAAACAGAAGTTGGGATCACGGGAGCTGACTTAAGGGTTAAAAAAGACAAGTCGTGAATTTTGTTTCTGATATCTCTGTTGGTAACTTATGGTGCATTATTATTACTCACGTGGGTCGAGCATATTTTTAAATTTATGTTCCTTTTTAAGTAAGATTAAGATTTTTAAAGTAGTATGTTTTTATTTTTTAAATATAAATAAATACAAGATATCTTTACTTTTTTCAAAATATCAGCCACTCTCTCTCCCCCAACTCATTCTAATCACGTGTAAAAGTCTTAACCTAGGTGCTGACACCACCGAGTATTTACCTAAAAGGGATTTGATGGCAGTTTTAGGTATTCAATAGCGGTATTTAGACAGTCAGGTGGGGACGCACCTAAACTAAGAAGTCAATTCTTTAAAATAAAAAATTAAAACAAATTATTGTAATTTTTTTTAATAAAAATTTTAATTATATAAGATTATATATTATTGATTTAATTATATTTTTATTTATTTTATATTAAGTAATATTATAATTAATATAATAATTTTTTAAAATATTATATTTTATATTTTTAATAATTTTTTTATAAATATAAATTACTAGTAATTTTAAAATAAAGACCTTCACTGCTTTTAACACTTTTAAAACCTTTATTTTAATTAATTTTTTTAACATTTAATATTGATTAATTAGGAATATTGTCCTAACATAACTAACTTTTTCTTTTTCTTTTTTTAGTGATAATTGAGAATATTTTCAAGTCTTCAACAAAAAGAATACAATTCCTTAGAAGGAATTTATGATAGAATAGGGTAGTGATGGGTAGGTATAGATTCTATCCATCTTATATCATTTCATTATTATTCGATTATAAATATTCCATTTTATTCAAATAACAGTTTTTACTTTTTACTAATCTGAAAATTTATATATTTCATTAAATGGTATAAAAAATATTTATTTTAATTTAATTCACTAAATTATAAATGCAGATAATATTTTCATATTATATATATATATATATATATTAATCTTCGTTTTTTTCTCTTAAGAAAAAAAAAATCATATTTAAGCAAACTTTTTTTATAGGAAGACCAAAAATAAAGCAAAATTGAACTGAACGGTGTATGTATAATGAATTGCAGGCAATTGGAAGAGAAGCAAAAGAGTACGAGCTTGGAGAAAGTATATATTACTTGGTGGCGGTGGGGAGTGCATTAGCATGGCAATGCTTCTTCTTAGGAGCAATAGGAGTCATTTTTTGTGCGTCATCTTTGCTCTCAGGTATACTTATTGCTGTTGCACTTCCGGTGACCGAAGTCCTTGCTGTTATTTTCTACCATGAGAGATTCCAAGCAGAGAAGGGAGTTTCACTTGTGCTCTCTCTGTGGGGATTTGTTTCTTATTTCTATGGAGAGTACATACAGAACAAGAAGATGAAGGAAAAGAAAAGAGAGGAGCAGCATCTAACTTCACCAGATACAGAGATGCAGTCCCAAGTTACGCCTAGTTATTATTAAATGCTTCATTTATCTATTTTGCTGACTTTTACTGATTTTATTTAAGAGGACATGACTGAACTGCACTATTGAGTGTGAGTACTGCATCTCCCATGCTAACTTGATTGAAGTATAGTTCAAATAAATAAAGGATGTGATGGGTGGTATCACACCTAAATTTAAAAGATAGAAAATTTTATAATTGACTTTTTAATTTTTTTTAATAGAATATTTTAATATTTCAATTTTACTGGGTAAAATATAATTAATACACGTCAAGTTAAGTTGATTACGGTGAAAGACTTTTTAGATCATGTCTTTTTAGATCATGTCTGTACATATCAGTTTCATATTCTCAATGAATATACTCTAAAAGTTTTTTTTTTTTTTTTTCTGATTTATAAAACAATTACTATTAATTATTTTTTAGATTTTTTTAATATTACATTAAAAAAATTAAGAGCCATCTATATCTAACACATTAGAGTTGATGATTAATTGTACTGTCAATTGTATTGGTTATTCACATTCATGTGTCAATGAAACAATCAATTTTAGTATGGGAAATGCTCTTATAATACTACTTATAAAGGTATCAATGGCTTGTTCTTACACGGCTAGAGGAAAGCCAATAACATTCACCATCAAAATCAGAAACTAGTTAAATTGAAATGTTCTAAAATAACTTGTGTCAAATGATGTCAAATCAGGTTTCAAAGCAAATTTTGGGCAACCTCACCAGAACTTGTCCCGTCTTCCATTATCAAGTGCCTAGCCTAGCTAACGCTCGAGAGATAGCTGTCCATATATACTGATAAGTGATATATGGATTATCGAAAAGAGGAGTCAAGTTAAAGTTTCACTCTGCTTTTCGATTAAGATGCAATTGATTTAACATCTATCTGTTTGAGAACCTCATCATGACAATATTTAGCCTGGAGTACTCTAACTCATAAATATCTTCCAAATAAGCTTGAGAAAGAAAAACATCACTAAAACTTTTCATTTTTCAAATTCCCAGTCCACTGGAAGAAATATTAGAACATATTTGTGATCCAAGGAACACTCATTTTCGAATAAGGCCCACCGCAAATAAAATACCTGCATAATTTTTAAATTTTCTAGTAGATCTTTGCATAAATAGCATTAGCTTGGAAAGCATAAACTGAAATTTTAGCTTGTACAAATCAGGTTAAAGTGATGAAAAAAAAAAAAAACTTTAAGTCTTCCAACCTGCAAGCTTCTATTTGATTTGATAAATAATAAATGAAAAATTTTCTTCTTCTTTTTTTTCTCGCATTATGACGGAGGGGCAGACCCAGATACTTTTCTAACTTCTTTGAAATCTTGAAGACGCTAAAAGAACTTAATTGATTAGCAAACTCAGAAGAAACATTGTGTAAGCCATAGAAGACAGTCTTTTCAATCTTAACCGAAAATTCAGAAGCTTTTGAAAATCATCTGCAACTTATAATATGCTAAGCATTTGAAGTAAATTGGCCTCATCAAAAAACGTTGCGTGAGCCATAGAAGACAGTCTTTTCAATGTTAACCCAAAATTCAGAAACTTTTGAAAATCATCTGCAACCTTATAATATGCAGAGCATTTGAAGTAAATTGGCTTCATCAAAAAGAGATATATCATTTGGAATTTTATCACACAATTAATATCGAATAAAATTAAACTAAGCAATTAATATATCTTGTAACGAAACAATACATGTTATATAAACTAAATTCTTGGTTCTAGGGCACATTACTAAAAAAAAAAGTTCCCTACAGCTACACTAGAAAGGAAAATAATAAGTAATTTGCTTTTAGATCTTCGTGGTCGGGAACCTAAAGGTTGCTTTCTAGTCTTAAACACTTAAAATGTAACGGACCGTTTTCGGGCTTAATAGTTTCTGTCGAAATATAGGGGTTTATTTAGGAAATTTCTTGAATTCTGGTTAAGTTTAAAATTATTCCGAGTCAGTGGGGTTAATTCACAATTTTCTGGTGTTAGAGGGGGTTAGTCGGTTAATCGGCATGTTATATATATATGTATTTAACGTTAGGGTTTCTATTAGGGTTTCATTATCACTCTTCAAACACGTAATCGAGAGGCAGTGAGACTTCTGTGAGGAGGCCAGCGAAGTGATTCCGGTTTAGAGTTTCGTCGTATTTTGGGTAAGTCTTTTCGTCCTGCTCTGTTTCGATTTGTCTGTCTTCTTGCATCTTTCCGGTCCTGATTTCGGATTTATTCAGGTGTTGTTCTGTTCTGTCCGCGGCTTGGTTAGGGTTAGAGCTCTCTCTCTGTTCGTAATCCTCTCATTCTCGGTAAGTTTCCTTGTACCATTCTAGGTTTTTGCCCTCACGAAAATCGTTCTATCAAGGTTTTGAGTGGGTTCTGCCATTCAGGTTCATTAGGTCGGGAGACTTTAAGCGTTCGGAATCTGAGTTCGTGAGGGTAATCGTAATCACGGTGGTGTGAATCATGGTAAGGGGGTTAGGGTTCGGATATGAGTTTTAAGGGTTTTTGGTCGAGTTGGTTCTGGTCTATCGAGCCGGCGTTCGAATCATTTTTCGCTTCGCTGAAAAAGTACCAATCTGTAGGAGCACTGGACGAAGAGGCTGATCAAGCAGTGGCTTAGGACGGTTTCTGCTCGGACTGTCGTGATCTGTGGTTAGGTTAGTGGTTCGTTTTTAGTCCGAAATATTGCTTGCTGTATATTGGTTGTTTATGCATGTGTCGTGTATTGCTGGTTTGTAAACTGTTACCTACACTGCCATGATTAACCATGATATTAATAAACGATAAACATTCTGTTGATTAATAAATTAACGATATAGGACTGCACTGTACCCGGATTTCATAAAATTCATACACTGAAATTGATAATTGGTACCTAAATAATCTGGTCTAAAAAGTTAACAAACGAAACTGTGAGTTTTGCCCTTAGTCAGTCTATTGGTAGAATCTATGGCATGCCTAGGGATAGAGGATCCTCACTACTGAAATAATTGGCTTGAAGTGCCTACACTGATTGTAGTTGAAACTACTATACTGATACTGTTTACTGGGCTTCGGTCATACTGTACTGCTACTGTAATCTCGTTTTCCACTGTTAGCTGCTTTGGGCATAATTCTGTTAAATAAATGGTTAAATTGTTATTAAGAATATATTCTGGTTGCTGGTTTGTGTTACTGGACTGTTAATGGATGGTAAATAGCTGTATTTGTTGCCTGAATTGGGCTTAATTAAGTGATCACAAATTGGTTGGTATTTCGGTCGGTTGTAACTATAATCCTAAAGGTTAAATAATCGGACTTAAACTATTATATACGGAATTTTAATGACGAAACCTCCACAGAAAGCTTAAACTAAAAGCGGAACCCCCGAACACTTATTCCTAGCGCCCTATAAGAATATTAGGATCCTAGACCGTGAATTTTAGGAGCCTATTTTAGGATGATAATTGAACTTGAACGAATAAGTAGATAATTGATATTTGGGTTCGACTAAAAGAAAGATAAACAATAAACTGCCGAATGATAGGATCTTTGGTGTGTTGATTGAAATAGTGGACTCTAGGGAGTCTGTAGAGCCTTGCATTGTGTGCTCCCATGTTTAGAGCCGAGTCTAGGTCACTCTGTATGTGTATGTTGGAACGTGAGCACTAACTTAGACTAATTCATAGTCTAACGTTTTTCTTTATTTCTTCCTATTCTGTAATCTGGAAATAAATCCCAGGTTGAGTGCAGGTACCCCGATTGTTTAGGCGCTGTCTCATTTACGGACCAAATGCATGCATCAGCATTCTATGTTCTTTTATTTTATTTCTGTTAGGATATTTTCGTACATTTGATTCATGGATTGTATTTGGGATCCCCGATTGTTTAGGCGCTGTCTCATTTACAAACCAATGCATGCATCAACATTCTATGTTCTTTTATTTTATTTCTGTAAGGATATTTTCGTACATTTGATTCATGGATTGTATTTGGGATTTTTATTTGAGGACTTGTATTGAACATTGCTGGACATTGGTTTTGTTATCTATTTTTGGGACTGTTGGACTTTTGGACTAAATTACTACTATTTTTTCGTATTTTTTATTTATTAGACTGTTTGTTTCTGTATTTGGTCGTGTGGCGTTAAATTTCTAACCATGGTTCTACCAGAGTGGGGGTTTGTCGCTACATAAAATTAGTTTATTATTTTGTCGGCTTCTTGGTAACATATTTTCTATTTTGAGTTTTATTATTATTTTTTTTAAATATAAATTTTTGTAACTTTCTTTTGACTAAATTTCTTTAGAGATGAAATTAAAAAAAAAAAAAAAAAAAGCCTTGATAAAGTTCAAAGTGGATAGAATTGATGGTAGCTGCAATGTTGGTAAATGATTTATATACTTCTTAACACTAATATTTCACCCTCCCACCAAAAGTATATTTAAAGTTGAGAATAGAATCAAATTTGGAATTAAACCATATACTTGTTTGCCACCACTTTAATTAGAGATATAGGTACATAAACAATCATAATATACATGTGGCGATGGATCACATCCAAATACATCACATCTTTTTGTTTGTTATTATTTGAGAAGATAAGTGATCTATCCTACCGGTGGAGGCTAAATGGATGAATAATTGAGAACATAATAGAAGATGTTTTATTATGCAATCGTAATGTATTTATACATAGTAATCAGATAGATTGCATCAATTTGAATTACAAATAGTAGTTCCATATATGTTCTGTTGGGAGGGTGATTTCCTATCAGATTTGGTGTGATATAATTGATGCTGGCTATCTAATTCTAAATATGAATATTTTTATTCATACCCAGAAAATATAAAATGGGGTAGAAATATATCGTGGCTAATACTAATTTTAATGACGTACATTGTTGTTGTTTAAAAACATATTTAAATTTGAATAAAGAATAACTTTCATACCATTCTAAGGAATGAAAAAAATTAAATTTGATTGTAATAAATATTTTCGAAGTGTTTTTTTAATTGGATATATATATAGTATTAAATTTGGGTATAAGTGAAATATATAATAAATTAATTAAAAAATTCTATAAAATAGATATTTGAAATTTAAATTTAAATTTTTACAAATTTAAATTAAAAATAAAGCAATTAATGTTTAATTTTATACATAAACTTTTAAAAATTTAAAATTTATTTTATAAATCAAAATTTTCAAAACACCTTTAAGCACATAAATAAAAAATGCAATTCATATGAATTTCAAGGAATATTTTTACAAATAAAATCTATATTTTGAAAATCAAATTCATAAAAACCAATAAGTAAAAGTTAAACAAAAGAAAAATATATTTTTCAAATATGAACTACTTTTTAAATTAAACTTTTGGTTACATAAAGATCTAAAAACAAAATTATTTGTAGAAGAATATTTTCAAAGAACAAATAATAAAAAGAAATATTTTTAAAAAAATTAAATATATATTAAAAATTATCTCTAACTCTGTAAGAATAATTTAGAAATAAGTAGGTTAGATGTTTTAATTAGATGAAGAAACAAAATAACAATTATGTATTACATAATACTTAAAATAAATTTATTTTGACTTTACTTATATCAATTATAAACTTTTTTTTTTTCTCGAAACCATAAACATTTTAGTAAACACATCTTATTAAAGTAATTTATAGATATTTATATGTAGTATTACTTTTTTATTTTGACAAATTAAGAAGTTGCATTTTTTAAATTAAAAATTAATTTAAATAATTATGGACAGGTGTGAAACAAACAAGCCTACGCAATACCATTCAATGAAAAATAGTTTTGTTTGGACGCGTAAAAGGAGGATATTATTACCATATAAGCATTCTCCATCCCAATGAAGGTAAAAACAACACAAAATGGACAGTCCTACTCCTAGTCCTGAATCCAACAAGAAAATGTTGAAAAGAGCACTTCTACTCATAAACATCGTCTTATTGTCAATAGGCACCTCCTGTTCCCCACTCGTCTCCCGCCTCTACTTCCTCCACGGCGGAAAACGCGTTTGGTTCTCATGTTGGCTCTTAACCGGCGGCTGGCCCGTCATTTTCATCCCAATCCTCACTTCCTACCTCCACCGCCGCCGCACTCACCCCACCACCAACCTCTTCTCCATCAAGCCACGTCTATTCATCGCCGCCGCTATCACCGGAACCCTAACCGGCTTAGACGACTTCCTCTACGCGTACGCCGTGGCTCGGCTTCCCGTCTCCACTTTCTCTTTGATCATCGCTTCCCAGCTGGCTTTCACGGCTGCCTTCGCTTTTCTCCTGGTGAAGCAGAAGTTCACTGCTTACTCGATCAACGCGATTCTGCTGCTGACGCTGGCAGCCGTGGTTTTGGCTCTTCATACGGATAGCGATCGGCCGAAGGGAGAGTCGACGAAGGCGTATGCGTTAGGGTTTATGTCGGCTGTGGTGAATGCGGTTTTGTACGGGTTTATTTTGCCGGCGGTTGAACTGGCTTATAGAAAGAGTAAACAGGAAATCAGTTACGCTCTTGTGATGGAATATCAGATTGTTTTGTGTTTCTTCGCTACTCTTTTCTGTACCGTCGGAATGATCTTCAACGGCGACTTTAAGGTACTGTTAAACTTGACTCACTTCCACGTGTACGGTTGACTTTCTTTGTTTGAATTCAATCTCCAAGTCACACATTGCAGGCGATTGGGAGAGAAGCAAGAGAGTTCGGGCTTGGAGAAACGAAATATTATTTGGTGGCGGTGGGAAATGCGTTGATATCGCAATGCTTCTTCTTGGGAGCAGTAGGAGTGGTGCATTGTGCATCTTCTTTGCTCTCAGGTATAGTGACAGCAGTTGCACTTCCCTTCACAGAAATCCTTGCTGTGTTTTTCTTTAGTGAAAAGTTTCAAGCGGAGAAGGGGGTTTCACTTGTACTCTCTCTTTGGGGCTTTATTTCTTATTTCTATGGAGAGTACGTCAACGAGAAGATGAAGGAGAAGAAAAAATTGGAGCAGATTCCACCTCCACTGCAGACCCAGTTAGTTGCCCATAGTTCTATTTAATGCTACGTTTAATGTATATTGCTGACTTTAATGTGTGGCCTTGTAATGTGTATTGAAGGCCTGATACTTTCAGAGAGTAATTTAATAGATTGTAAGTTTACGTGGACGGGCTGCATTATACTCCCTTCATCCGAGTAAGGAGTGTGACACCTACTAAAATATATTTGTGCCATTGGAAATGTTAATATTTGTTACAAAATAAGCAGTAAATAAATAAAGACAGTAGAAGATGAAATTAGAACCAACTTCGCGTACTTCCTAAGAACAAGAAGTAAGCGGAGGAAACAATGATTAGGCAGAAGACACTCATCTTCAAAACAATGTATAATCAAACTCTTAGTTTTGATAGTGTTGATAAACAATAAAAGCAGAGGAGGATCAGTTAAAATAGAGAACAGAGGAGGAAAGAATTGCTTTTTATATGTAAAGGGTGTGTTCCTATTAATTTCTGATACAACCATTACAAAGTCCACTTAGCTTATTTATAGGCTTCTTTAGTCGGTTTACAACGTCGGTGTTCAACACCAACCGAATTTATGTGTGGCCATAGAAAGTTCTTCTAGATTAATCTACTTCTCCATTTTACAATAAGATTCTGGAAGATTGTTTTCTTCCATTCTCTAGAATCCTCCAGAAGATGTGCATCAATTTTTAACACTCCTCCTTGATGCACATTTCGGTGACTCCGATCATAGTTCGTAGTTGTTCGAACTTGTCTCTTGGAAGTGCTTTCGTGAATATATCAGCCCATTGATCTTCAGTTCTGCAGTAGTCGAGCTGAATTTCCTTGTTGGTTTCAGCTTCTCTAATAAAATGATATTTGATACTTATATGCTTAGCTCGGCTGTGGAAGACCGGATTCTTTGTCATCGCAATGGCTGACTTGTTGTCACAGTAAATCCTCGTGGCTTCCTTCTGTATTTCTCCCATATCCTCGAGAATTCGTTTGAGCCAGATTGCTTGACTAGTAGCACTCGCTGCTGCTATATATTCTGCTTCGGCTGAAGATTGAGCAACTGTAGCTTGCTTCTTGGATGCCCATGAGAATATCCCAGTTCCAATTATGAATGCATATCCTGAAGTACTCTTCATGTCATCCACAGATCCTGCCCAATCACTGTCTGTGTATCCTTGTAGTGAGTAATCTTTAGAAGTTTGGTACCATATCCCAAAGTCTTTCGTTCCTTACAAGTACCGAAGAATTCTCTTGGCTGCTCCATAATGTACTTGAGTTGGATCTTGCATGAATCTTGATAGCAGACTCGTAGCATACATTATGTCGGGTCTTGTAGCCGTCAAGTAAAATAGACTTCCAATTAGGCTTCTATAGTATGACCCGTCCGCCTTATTCGATCCATCTTCTTTTCTAAATTTCTCAGTAGTAACTAGTGGTGTTGCTACTGGCTTGCATCCACTCATCTTGAACTTCTTCAAAAGTTCTAGTATATACTTTTTCTGAGATATAAATATCCCAGATTTTTCTTGATGGATCTCAATCCCAAGGAAGTAATGCATCAAACCCAAGTCTGTCATCTCAAATGTCTTCATCATGTCTTCTTTGAAGTCCATCATCATCTTCCCATTGTTTCCTGTATAGATAAGATCATCAACATATAAGGAAACGATGAGAATATCATTACCTTGGGTTTTGATGTAGAGTGTTGGCTCGCTTTTGCTCCTCCTGAATTCGTGGCTTGTAAAGTATTCGTCGATTCTGCTATACCAAGCCCTCGGTGCCTGCTTTAACCCGTACAAGGCTTTCTTCAGTTTGAGGACTTTATTTTCTTTGCCTTTGACCACGAATCCTTCTGGTTGCTCCACGTATATTTCTTCTTCAAGATATCCATTCAGAAATGCTGACTTTACGTCCATCTGATAGATCTTCCAACTCTTTTGAGCACTTAGAGCTATGAGTGCCCTTATGGTATCCATGCGAGCAACTGGAGCAAAAGTTTCATTGTAGTCAACCCCATACTGCTGCGAGTATCCTTTCACCACTAGACGTGCCTTGTGTTTCTGAATAGTTCCATCTGAGTTAAGTTTCGTTTTGTATATCCACTTAACTCCGATGGTTTCTTTATCTTTCGGAAGATCCACTAGCTCCCAAGTCTTATTTTTCTCAATCATCCGAATTTCTTCTTCCATAGCTTTTACCCATACTTGTTGTTTGAGGCAGCGTTTTCTGGCTCTACAACTGTAAAATTGCACGTCTCGTATATTTCTGATAGTGGCCTCGTTCTTCTTGGAGTTGATAATGGTGAAGAATCTTCTGGAACTTCTTCTTCTTCATTAATTTGTTCTTCATTATCTTGTTCTATCGTTGGGGCTGGAATAGTTCTTCGTTCTACTTCCTCCGTCTCCCAATTATATGCGGCATCTTCATCAAACTGGACATCTTTGCTGATGATTATATCTTTTGTCTTTAGGCTATAAACTCTATATCCTTTTGATTGAGTACTATAGCCTATAAATATACCTTTCTGAGTTTTGTCGTCCAGTTTGCTTCTTTTTTGCTCTGGAATATGTACGTAGCAGATGCTCCCAAATACTCTTAGATGCTTGGCTGAAGGCTTCCTCCCGCTCCAGGCTTCTACTGGTGTCTTGTCTTGAATTGCTTTAGTAGGACACCTATTGAGTAGATAAACTGCAGTGTAGACTGCTTCCGCCCAGAAAGTATTGGGTAAGCCTTTCTCCTTGAGCATAGATCTAGCCATCTCTATCACTGTTCTGTTCTTTCTTTCGGATACTCCATTCTGTTCCGGGGCATATCCGACCGTAAGTTGGTGTTGTACTCCTTCTTCTTCACAGAATCTGTTGAACTGACCGGAGATGTATTCCTTTCCTCGATCACTTCTAACTGTCTTCAACTTTTGTCCGCTTTACTTTTCTACAAAGTTCTTAAACTTCTTGAAGATGTCGAAGACTTGTGATCTTTCTTTCAAAAAATACACCCATGTCATTCGTGTATAATCGTCGATGAAGAGAATGAAGTACCTGTTTTGGTTGTGTGATGGAGTCCTCATTGGCCCGCATACGTCTGTATGAACAAGCTCTAAAGGCTTCTTTGCTCTCCAAGCTTTTCCAGTTGGAAAAGATTGTCGGTGCTATTTTCCGAGCATGCATCCTTCGCATACGTTGTTGTTTTCAGATATGAATGGAAGGTCTCTCATCATTTTCTTCTGGTGGAGGATCTCTAGGCCATTAAAGTTGAAATGCCCAAACCTTTTATGCCACAACCATGATTCATCTACTTCTGCCTTCATAGCTGTATCAACGTTGTACCTCCATTCGATGGGAAAACATCTATTCTCCTTCATTTTTACTCTTGCAATTTCAAGGGATTTATTGTTCCTATCATATATTGAACAATGATCTCCCTCGAAATGCAATGAGTATCCCCGTTCAATCATTTGCCCTACACTTAGCAGATTTTGGGCTATATTTGGGACTAAGAGTACATCCTTTATGTACCTCTTACCCTTTCTCGTATTAATGGCTATGGTACCTTTTCCAACTGCTTCCACGAATTCTCCATTTCCAATTCGTACTTTTGTCTTAATATTATCAAGGTTGCAGAATATACTCTCGTCCTTCGACATGTGATTACTGCAACCACTATCTAGGTACCATATGCCTTTCTTTTCCTTATTGGCATTTTGGCAGACATGAAATAAATAATTTTCATCTCCTTTTTCTTCGCTAAAATTAGCTTGATGATTTTTTCTTAGCCTACAATCTTTTGCCAAATGCCCAAATTTTTTGCAATTTTGGCATTGTGGCTTTCCTTTATGCCAACAATCTTTAGCCAAATGACCTTTCTTTTTGCAAATTTTACAAGTAGGAATATTTTTACTATCAGATTGTTGACCTTCTTCATTTTTAGAATTTTCTGCACCATTTTTAGATTTTTTAGACCGCAAATTAATTTTAGATTGAAAGGCATTTTCCAAATTATCACCATTACGCCTTTTCAATCTTTGCTCATGTGCTTCTAGAGAACCTATTAATTCTCCTACCGCCATTGTTTCAATATCTCTAGATTGTTCTATTGCAGATATTACAGAGTCATATTTTTCTGTGCAACTTATAAGTATTTTCTGCACTATTGTTTTATCCGTAATATTATCTCTATAGGTTCTCATTTGATTAACTATTTCCTTAATTCTTGAAAAATAATCTTTAGCGGTCTCACTATCTTTCATTTTTATATTTTCAAACTCACACCGAAGAGCTTGAAGTTTGATGGTGCGTACCTTTTGGCTCCCCTGAAACTCCTCCTCCAGAGTGGTCCATGCTTCTTTGGCTGTTGAAGCTCCCATTATTCTTGGAAAGATGTTGTCTGCCATTGCCTGCTGTAGGGCAAATAATGCTTGGGCATCTCTCTGGATATTTTCTTTCAGAGCCTTCTTCTGAGCGGCTGATAGGCTGGAAGTATCTTCCGGAACACTATAGCCCTCTTCAATCATCTTCCATAAATTTTGAGAGCGAAAATATGTCCTCATTTTGATGGACCAAAAATCATAATTCTCCCCATTAAATATTGGAAGGGGAATAGAGAATTTAGTAGACTCCGCCATTATAGAATTAAAATACTACGCCCAGTAGATGACCGAACGTAGCTCTGATACCACTGTTAGTTTGTCTTTAAAAAGATGATATAGAAAATGGTATAAAATTGATAGTGTTGATAAACAACAAAAGCAGAGGAGGATCAGTTAAAATAGAGAACAGAGGAGGAAAGAATTGCTTTTTATATGTAAAGTGTGTGTTCCTATTAATTTCTGATACAACCATTACAAAGTCCACTTAGCTTATTTATAGGCTTCTTTAGTCGGTTTACAACGTCGGTGTTCAACACCAACCGACTTTATGTGTGGCCATAGAAAGTTCTTCTAGATTAATCTACTTCTCCATTTTACAATAAGATTCTGGAAGATTGTTTTCTTCTATTCTCTAGAATCCTCCAGAAGATGTGCATCAATTTTTAAAATTCTCCATTTTATAATAAGATTTTGGAAGATTGTTTTCTTCTATTCTCTAGAATCCTCCAGAAGATGTGCATCAATTTTTAACACAAACTAACTACACCTGGAAGTCCAAGTGTCCACAACAGTTGCCTTAAAATTTCCACGTTTTATCTTTCTCGTTAAAAACAACCTTCCACTTATTAAGACAAAAATTGGTTGAAGAAAAAAAAAAGAAAAAAAGGGATATGGTTAGGTACAAATCCGCATATATGTGGGTGGGTTGATGATAAAGATGACTTACTGTCGGTGTATATATAAATTTACCAATAAACTTTTTTTTTTTAATTTTAGTAGTAAATTTAATTTCTTTCAAAGTGGTGTCACTTGACACCACTACTATATATGTGGGTCCCAAAATATATATATATATATATATAAATATATAAATTTAAGAATCTAATTTGAATAGTTTTTATACTAGGTCTCATGATCAATTTTTCGCAGGTATTGGTAAAGACTTTATTAACAAACTAACCAAACTATTTGATGATAATATTTGCTTCACGTCAATCTAGCTGTTATTTTCAAATTAGTGGGTGTAGAAAAATTTAGAGAGCATATGTTTGATTCAGTCTCCTTTGATATAATCCCCCCCGAAAATGAATATACAAGTGGCATTATCTTTAAATAGTATAGTTGATCCATTTGTGATTTCAAAAATACCACAAGAAGTCTAAACATGCGGGATAGCTAATTTTAACCAAATACATTCTCGACTTATTTCATGTAATGCCAAAATCTCAACATGATTTGAAGATTTAGTTAGCTAAGTTTGTTTCATGGATCTTTATATGTAAAAATGTAACCCGTTTGAGAATATTTTTTTTTGGGGATCCAAAAGATATCCAGCAGTAACATAACCAATTAAGCCCGGAGATTTATTAGAATTTGTAAATAATCCTAGAGCTTTATTTTGTTTAGGTGATGAAAAATTCGTTTGATCTCATGCTACTATCTTTGAGTTGGTTCAAAAATAGGACTTCCAAGCAAATTCATATCAAAATAGATATCCAATCTCGTACATTGTACCAAAAATAATAAAACACCGATTGCATTTTGATATGGTACTTCTTGAGCAAATATATTTTCATCATCTTCTTTCGGTTGGATTGGATTTTTCTTGGGATCAAGTGATCTAACAACCCCTGGTGTACTTAATGGAAGGAAACTATCCGCATCCAATCTTTTCAGAAGATTCTCAATGCATGTTGATTGATAAACCAGTATGTCTTTTGGCTTATGCTCAGTTTTCAGACTCACACAATATTTAATTTTCTCTAAATCTTTCATGTCAAACTCTTTTTTTCAAATATTCAACAATTTGTTGGATTTCTTCAAGAGTTCCAATTATATTCATATTGTCAATGAAAATTGCTATAATAGAAAATCTAGAGCATTATTCAGAGAACATTCTTTTATCAAATATTTACTAAGATGATTATATCACATTTTGGTACAAGTTATAGTATTGTGGTTTGGATAATAATAGGAATGATAGGGGCATTATTGTTGAGTCTAAACTTAAAGACAATGTGGTGAAAGTGAAAGAATGAGGTTGTGTCTATCTTGATTCGGCTTGTGCTGGGATGATACAATTAATGTTATAAGTATTTATGCTCCTTAAGTAGGTCTAATGGGGCAACCAATGATAAATTATCGAAGGAAATGGATGAGTTAATGTAAGAAATACCATATGATAAACAAATATTCATTGGTGGAGACCTTAATGGGCATATCGGTAAATGTAGTGATGATTATGGTGGAGTTCATGGGGTTAAGGGTTTGGAACCAAGAATGAGGAAGGAAAAATATCCTAAATTCGCGGTTGGTTATGACCTGGTGCTGATAAACACTTGTTTTGAAAGAGAGAGTCTCACTTAATCACTTTCAAGAGTAGACGTACTCAAAGTCAGATAGTTTTCATACTTACTTGCAGAAGAGATAAGAGTAAGTTTAAGGATTGTGGGGTCATCCCAAGTGAAGAATTGGTAGCCCAACATTAGATAGTGGACTTGGATATCAGGACCAAAAGTAAATGAGAGAGGAAAAAGAAAATTGTTGAACCAACGATCAGATGGTTGAAAGCGAGACATATTATCCTGATCACTTTTAATGAAGAGTTACTAAAAGAGGATGTTTGGAGCTTAGAGACTCATGTAGAGGACTTATGGCAAGAAATGAAAATGAGTATTAACAAAGTGGCAAGTAAAGTCCTTGGAGTATCTAAAGGGTTGGGGCCTCGGTCGCAAGATACTTGGTGGTGGAATGAAGATGTACAAAAAGTTATTAAGGCTAAAAGGGAGTGGTATAAAATACTACCAAGTGTGTCAGATAATGTGGCATTTAAGGATTATAAAAAAGCTAAGACATAGCTAAAAAAAAGGTAATTAGTGTGGCCCGTAGTAAAGCATTAGAAGGTCTATACCAAAATTTTGGAAATATAAAAAGAGAATAATGTATCTACAAACTCACAAAGTTGAGAGATAAGAAAAATAGAGACTTAAGTCGATTTAAATGTATCAAAGACCAAGCTTAAGAGGTGTTGACAGTGGATAATGAGATAAAGGAGAGATGGAAATCCTATTTTGACGGACTTTTCAACTCAGGGCATGGACAAGACTTTCATAACCTTCCGGCAACAAATGAAATTTCAATTGATATAGGAGTATCGGACAAAGTGAATTAATGAAAACCTTGAACATATGAAGGTTGGTAAGACATGTGGTCCCGATGGTATCCCTATAGAGGTTTGGAAGAACCTTAGAGAGTCGGGAGTTGTCTGGGTAACAAAACTCTTTAATGCTATATTGAAAGGACCTAAGATGCCTTATACATAGATAAATAGTACTCTTGTACTGATATATAAGAATAAAGGAGACATCCAAAGTTGTACAAAATATAGGAGAATCAAACTCATGAGTTAACAATAAAATTATAGGGAAGTGATAGAGCATAAGCCAAGGATGATTACAAGAGTGTTAGAGAACAAATTTAGCTTTATGCTAGGGATATCTATTATGGAAGTCATTTTTCCCCTAAGAAGATTAATGGAATTGTACAAAGAGAAGAAGGAAATATCTCCACATGGTGTTATTTACTTGCAGAAGGCATATGATCGGGTGCTAAGAGAAGTATTATGGTGGGTTTTGGAAAGGAAATGAGTACATGTCAAGTATATTAACATTATCAAGGACATGTATGAGGATGCATCCACTACTATAAAAACAAGTGGGAAAACTGAGACTTTTCCCATTACCATTGAATGACATCAATGCCGTATTTGTTTACTCTGGTTATAGGCGAGATGATCAGAAGCTTACAGGATGATGTACCTTGGTACATGTTATTTGCAGATGATATTTTTCATATTGATGAAACTAGTGTGGGAGTTAATTGTAAGTTTGAAATATGGCGAATGCTCTTTAAGATAACGGTTTTAAGTTTCGCAAGAGCAAAACAAAATATATACACCGTCAGTTCAGTCTAAGGAAGAAGCAAGAGCAATATATGAAGTTAGATGGAATCTTGGTTCCTAACACTAAACAATTTAAGTATCTTGGTTCTATATTCCAGAATGATGGGTGATTGGATGATGAAGTGGAATGAGGCATTAGAGGTTCTCTGCGATAAGAAAATACCGCTTAAGATAAAAGGTAAGTTATATAGAACTATTGTACGGCCAGCAATGCTATACGAGAGTGAATGTTGGGCATCTACGAGACAACATCTCCATTAATGAATGTGGCAGAAAAAAGAATGTTAAGATGGATATGTGGACATATAAGGTTGGAAAAATTAGGAATGAACATATTAGACAAAAAAATCCACGTAATGGAGGTTAGTGAAAAAGTAAGGTGTGTTAAGGAGACTTCCTCCTGTTGTAGCGCGTAAATATGAAAATTTATTGGTCGAGTGGGTTAAAGGGGGTTGAGAAAGATCTAAGTCTACTTGGAAGGATTTGGTGCATAAAAGACTTGAGTGAAAATATAAAATCCATGTTGACGGAAGTTTCTAAGACTTGTAGTGACTTCTTCCTTTTATTTTATTGAGGTTCATTGTTAGATGATTCATACACACCCAACTAGTTTGGGATTAAGGCGTTGTTGATGTTCATGATGATTGTTTCACATTTTCCAATTTATTTGAATACATATAAGGATTTCTTAAATTTTATGTAATATAAGTTTCAACATCTCAATGAATGATCAATGAAGAGCAATCATGGTGAGGATAACATAATCCCTTTGCAGATTCCAAATCATATGAAAAGATAGAAAATGAAATATTTGAGTCACACAGACATGGTGTACTACCTAAACATGCATCATTCATGATATTTTCTAGCAGTAACTAGACATAATATTTGATTTAATAATATGTCTAGTGGTATTCTAGAAAATATCATGAATGGTGAGGATAATGGAGTCTCTAGTGGCTGAAGCGATGATATTTGCACAGGAGATGACACCGTAACATTCTTTTCCGAGTAGAGATTTGATGGCGTCAATGAATTCGAAGTCTCTAACTGTTTGATTTCGAATTGTGTCTCCATCTACATTGGTAGATGTTCAACTCTTGACAATTATTTATTTTTAAAAAAATTAGCAAAACTTGATAAATAAACATTACAAATGTGTATAAGTAGTAATACTGACTCGTACGAAACAATCATGGAATGTATTCTGAAGAGAGCAATACCGAGAAGAGCATAAGATGTGCTTTTTGACATAATCATGAACAATTTGCTCTGCATTTAGGCATTTTTGCAATAAAAACGAAAGTCACAATAATAAAATCCTTGGATTATTAAGATTGCTTAGCTTCGAGCTCCAGAATGTGAAAGAAAGCACCATGAGAAGTTAAGCTTTTGGATGAAATGGCAAGGAAATGTGAAAAAAAAATGAAAAAATGAAAAAGAAAAGAAAGAGAAGTCGTGGAATTTACCTGTGAGACAGTAGGGACTAATTTCTTTGAATTGCCACCGCCCAACACAACCATCTAGAAGTCCATGGTTGCTGCTCTATAAATGAGAGTATGAAAAGTTACTTTTGGATTATGCTCTAGCTTCATAAATTTCAAAGATCTGAACTTTTTCAAAAAATATAATTTCACTTACATATAAATATCCATTCAAATATTTACACAAAATCACATCAACTCCGAATACCCAGTTCAGATTCACACAACAACTATCAATAGCTTTAAAATACCATAGAGTTAAACAACAATATTATACTTCCTCCGTTGTTTTTTAAATTTCTACACTTTGGTATGCACGATTTTCAATACTTAATTTTAAGTATTGAATATCTTTAATTATACATAATTAGAATTATGAGAATTTTATATTTGAAATATAGACGTTAAGATGAACAAAATAAGATCTTACTTGACTATATTTTTTCTTATACACAAGGAACAATATGTAAAATAAAATGATTGATGAATAGTGTTTGAATAGTAAATTTAGCAATTAAAAAATACGGAGGAAATACATCACAACATAGTAGCAAATCGACAAAACCAAAAGTTGAATCAATCAAATGGAAAAGAAAAGATACGTATGTCTATATATATGTATGTCTATATATATATATATGATGAGGTAAGATAGGGATTGCCTGCTGTTGTGACTGTACAATTTTCTTCGAGAATCAAATGCTGATTGTGGAGTCCATTTATAATCCTTATAAATTTGAAGAACAAGAATAAACAGAGCAAAAAGACATAAAGAACAAAGTCGGTACAAACTATTATTACAAGTATATAATTATAAACCTACAAAATTATGTAGCCACCAGTCGAAAAGAAAACGAAAGTGAGGAAGAGAGAAACCCTTAAATTGAATTGAAATAGGAAAATGAATTTTATCCGTGATGGAGGAAAAAATGGTGTATGTCATAACCAACGAAGCAGAAGAGTATCAATATCAAATGGAATGGCAACACACATGTGGGAAATGTCGGATCCCTATAGCATCCAGAAACTTAGTAGTGGTGACATCGATTGCGAAGGCGGATTTACTAGGCAAATGAGAATGAACAAACAGAGAAGATAGACCGAAAAGTTTCATATATCTAACTATGGAAATTAATTGATAACTGTAAAACCTCTATTTAACCCAAGGAAAGCAGAGTACCGATTCTCCATGGGCGAGCCTCTCCTTACCTTTTAGAACAATTTATAGAACTAAACATCACACGAAAACATTAGGTACTACTGATTCAAGCGGTCAATTAAACTAATACCTGCTTAAATAGACAAAATGCAGTATCATCATATTCAACGAACCTAACATTTCTGTCGTATGACGCAATAACGGTCTCATTTCCAAATCAATCGTTCTAGAGACAAAATTTCTTGATCTAGAATTTTTTTATGGATGCCTCCAAAAAGATATGATTAGAAATATAAAATCCTAAATTGAATGGAGAATTTTGATAATGATAATTGATTTCGGTGAGGGTGAGTGAGGCGAGTGAGAGCAAATTATATTGTTTAATGACCGACGAGAGAAAATTAATGATATTATGGTGATTCCTATGGGGTAACTAACTTCTTGTTGCGGTTTTCGTATTGTTAGTTGTGATGAAGGTTTATGCGGTGCAGTTTTTGGATGCAGTGGAAGTGTACAATGGTGATGATCGCTTACCTGAAATGGCCAAAATGCAGGAAGTGGAAAAGAAGAAAGAAGAAAAAAAAAGACGAAGAGAAGAGATAGAGATAAAAGATGGAAATGAAAAGTCACCAGATAATTAATTAAAATGAATGATCAAAATGTGAGGTGGAAATTAGAAGTCATTGAATAATTAATTGGAATAAAGAAATGAAACTAATCCACATGTATTTTTATTTGTAAAATTTGATAGAAATTCAAAATCACAATTTTGGGTGTTTTTCAACCTAATGCTGAATGTTAACGCTGACATTATTTTTGTGGAGCCCGTTGAGAATTCCACTTTATATACAGATAAAGATATGATTGACATGATGCTTATCATCACTTGTACCATTACTTTCATCTTATCATTTCATCTTATTGTTACGTATTGTCTCCCACGTTCCCTTTAGGTCAAACAATGTGTACTTCCTGACCTTCTACTTCCACTCAATATCAGATTTTCAATTAGCTATTAGACTAGCGTTTCAAACTGCGGTAACAATTACATATTATATTAGATTATAGATAGGTTGTTAGGTTAATTATAGAATTGAATGTTTGATGTTTATGTTAATTTTTAAAGTAGCTATTAAATTAAAAATTACTAAAATTTATTATAGATATAAATATAACTGAAATGATAAGAATGTAATTAATTATATATAAAAGGTTAATAAAGTAAATTACTTTAGCGTTTTGGTTAAAAAAATATCTCTATTATCATTTATAAACTCTATCTTAAACACTGATTGAAACATTTCAAATAACGTTATTATCAAATATCCATTTTCTATCGAAGCTAATTTATAATTTAAATGCTAATTGAAAATCTTAACCAAACAAAACACACATGCGACAAATCAAATAATTACTTTATTGTTCCCATTGTTCTAGTACAGTGGCCACTCCATACTTTTCCCCAATGCAACACATAATTATGAAATATGGAACATCAAATGAACCTTGGAGCCTTTTAGTAGCTATAATGAGCATGCTATATTGTCTACCTTCTTCAAAACTCGATAGGGTTCATAGAATTTAAAACTTGTTTTTAATTCTTCATTCCCACGGCTACCATCTATCTATAAGGTATCGATTTCAACTGAACCAGGTCATCCACTTAAAATACCACATCTCGTCTTTTCTTGTTAGGCTGATGTTTAAGAATAACATAAACATGTAGCAAATATTGCTTAATTTTTGCCAAATTTATATGTTTGTCCTTCTACATTTAATCTAATTCATCCATTGGAATAATTTTTAGCTGAAACTTGATAACAAGAGGTTTCATTCCATAAAGTACCTTGAAAGGAAAAGTTCTCAAAATCCGATGGTAGGATGCATTGTAGCAATACTATGTCAAATTCAGTTACTTTATTCATTATCTAGGATATTCATGTCCAAAGCATTTAATATACACATCTACTTATCTATTTATCACCTTTATTGAACTATATATCTTTCGTATAATACCTTAAATTTTGAATAGCACCTCCCAATATAAGCTAAGGAACACCTTTTCTTAGTCACAAACAATAGATTATTGAAACTCATGGAACCTCACCACCTCCCTAATGAACACTGATGCGAGTATCTATGTAATAGGTTTATATTCTCAGGGAAGAAAGTGTCCAAACTTACCTAATATGTTTGCATATCCCTGAAGTTTAGGCAGTCCCTCTACAAAATTCAAAGTGATAGTGTCCTGAACTTGTTGAAGAACTGGTAGATATTACAAATAGCCTATAAAATGTATTGTTAGATATTTATGTTTTGGGCAATGAAAGAAAGTTACCCCTGACCAATAAATATTCATCTCCATGCATTCCTATGAGACTTGCACAAAGACATATTATGTCTACAAAGGTCTCTATAGCCCTTAGTACATCCTTCATAACAGTAATGATGTCTTTGTGCATCACTTAAGAAATTTTAAAAATTAATAGACTATTTTTCTAAAGTAATCTTCCACATCCCATTGGGTAAGGTGGATTATATTTCGATATTTTATTATAGACCATTTTGTTTTTTTAAAGTAATATCTCATATTTCACTACATAAGGTAGTTTATATCTTAGATCTTATACGGTAGGTCCAGTTAATAGTTATACCTCCTATTTCTCTTCTATCCACGTCTATAACGTAGGATCATCAACTGCGGAGTAGATTACATCATCCTTATCTCTCCACCCAAATGCACTTAAAGCTTGTTTGGTATTATTTATATAAGTACTTTACGACTTTTTAGATTCGAAAGCACTTTTCAGTGCTGTTTGGATAGAAATATAGAAGTGTTTATACATCCGAAAAGTGCTTTAAGTGAAAAAAGGATGTGATGCCTTATGTAAAAGTGCTAATGCTTCTCTTTTTCTTTTGTCAAAAGTTGAAAGGAAAAGTTATCCAAACAAACTCCGAAGAGAGAACATTGGTCATCGTGTATATTATCCTTTTGTGACAATTCATATTCCATCAATTTTATTACCCACTTTAGATAATACGGGGGTATTTCACATAACTTCAACAAAAATTTCAATATTTTTTTTATACCTTATTATAAAACTTATACCCTAATAAGTAGCTCTTCTATTAACAAACTGTGAGGATTAATGCCATCAATTCACATTCATATATTATAGGGATAATGGTATCCACGCCCCTCGAACTTGGCACATTGTTTCATTTAAACACCCCAACTTTTCGAGATTTCATTTGGACACTTGAACTCGACAACATTGTTTTATTTAGACACCTTAACTTTTCGAGATTTCAATTAGACACTCGAACTCGCCTAAACCAAGTCATATAAACACTCGGAGTTATTATTTTAATTTTTTCATGGCACGTGAAATCCAAACACTCAAACTCTCTAACATGTATTTTACATGTGCAATATCTCTACATGATTATGGTCGTGCTGATGTGTATGTTCGTGTTTGTGATTGTGGCAATGATCACCCAACAACATTATTGCAATGTTAACAATCAAATCAAACACACAAACAATGAACATCAAAAAAATTTTGAACATCATTGAAAGATAATTGTTTCATTAAAAAAAACTTAGAATAATACATGTCAGAGAGTCAGAGCGTTTAGATTTCACATGCCATAAAAAATTAAAATAATAACTCTGAGTGTTTATATGACTTGGTTTAGGCGAGTTCGAGTGTCTAATTGAAACCTCGAAAAGTTGAAGTGTCTAAATGAAACAATATTGTCGAGTTCAAGTGTTTAAATGAAATCTCGAATAGTTGAGGTGTCTAAATGAAATAATGTGTCAAGTTCGAGGGGCGTAGATACCATTATCCCTATATTATATATAAATTATATATAGGTTGATAAAATTCTTCCTTTCAGGTGTTATAGGTAAAGTACAATAGGTAGTTGGTTTGCCTTATTGCATCAGAACAACGTCAGGGTATCAATCTCTAAACACGAGGGTTGATAAAATTTGGATAAGCCCAACGTTATATAACAATTATGGCCTACTTCAATTATTTTTCTTTAGTAGATCATGTGGCTATCTTCTTCCATAAATCTTTTGTAATATCTATTACTTAGTGTCATAAAATCTCTCTTATAAGTAACTCCCTCGAATAAGTAAGCACATGGCACTACACCATACCTTCCACTTTGTTACATGAGCTTCTACTCCTGTGATGATCACATACCTAAATACTCTAACTTAGCTTGTCCAAAGAAATATTTCTTCTTATTAGCATATAACTAGTTAAAAGCTAATATTAGGAGGACAGTTTTAGATGTTTCAAGTACTAGTAAATATCCCTACGGTAAATGAAGATGTCATAAAAATTAAAATTAAAATTAAAATTAAGGGAAATTGCTAAAAAAAAAAAAACCTCCAAAGGTTTATATTTTTCGCCAATTTACCACCTATGTTCCAAAATTATCCAAAATACCTCCTTAACTTACAAAATTAACTAAAAAACCTCCTCGTGGATGGAAACTGTTACTTTAAACGGTTGACCGGTTTGACTGTAGGAGTAATTTAGTAATTTTAAATAAATAAAAGAAAAGGTATTAAAAAACCTCCTAAGGTTTGATTATTTCACTACCTATATTTGAAAAATATATTCTCTACCTCCTTAATACTTTAAAATTAACTTAAAAATAAATTTCTATTAAATGAAATTAACCATAACTTTAAAGATAGAGATAGCCACGGTTCGGACTGATGATTTATTTTTTAAAAAATAAAATAGTTATATATATATATATGTTGTATGATACCTATTAAATTAACAAGTATTATATTTAATTATTTAATTTTTTACGTCTGATAAATTATATATATATAATTAAATTATATAATATTAATTCTATTGCATAATTAAATTCAATCAATGTAATAAGTAAATATATGCAATTATTTGTATTTTAGTTACTTTTATTTATAGAGTAATATATATAAAATAAAAAATATTTTTTAAACTAGTTAGATTTTTAGAGACATAAAGCGAATCAGATAGGTGAAATCAACCCGTTCAAAAATTTTGGACAAATTAGAATTATTTATATAGTGGACGGGTAAATTTCGGTCCAATTAGGATCATTTCCAGTTAGATTATTCTGGCCTCGAATTTTTTTCCACCCTTAATTTTAAATATTTGACCCTTTAGATAGTGCTAGTTTAGTAATTTTTAAAATAAATATATTTTGGTTTAAACTAATCTTTAAATAGTTGAACTCGTTTAATATGAGTTAGAAGAAATGAATTTTAAATATAGGAGGTAAATTGGAGAAAAAAACAAATCTTAGGAGATTTTTTAGCATTTTTTAAAAAACATGCAATAAGAATATTTTGGTCATTTTACATTTTTCCATCCAAAATCTAATCGAGGAGGTTTTTTTTTTAGATAATTATCAAAATTTGGTGGTAAAAAAGCTAAAACTTTTTTTTTTGGCAATTTCCTTAAAATTAAAAATAAAAAATAATAACCCTAATACTTTATCTACATCATTGTTCTTCATTAACTTCAAATCAATTTTAGAAAAAAATTTGCCTCCATATGATTCATCTAACAATTTTTCATCGAATAATTTTTTCAAAAACTTTGTAATTGACACAAAAACAAAAACACAAGTTCATATCTTTTTCACCGATCAGACTGAACTCTAATGTAAAGATATACTTGAATAAATCATACCATTACCATCCCTAATCTAAATGATTATGAATGGTTAGATTTACATTTCAATTATATTTCAATTATGTTCTTCTCTTTAATCCTTCCAACTGATTGGATTCTAGCACGATTTTATCTGATTTTTATTAGTTATCCGTACGGGTATTTTTTAATCAAAAAGAAAATTGCTTGTTTTAATGCAAGTACGTTGAATATAAAACCTAAACTTGGAAAGTTTAGACCACATCTATGAATTAAATTAGTTTTTATCATTAGAAGTAATTTCATCACTTCAGGTTAGTCCAATTGAATATCTTAAGTTAGTCCAATTGAATCTTCAAACAAGTCCAATTGGACATTAAGACTATAGAAGTTTCAAGAGTAAATCATTTCATTGAGCAAATCTCATAAAGGTATCAAATCAACGGCAGAAGATAAGCCACAAATCAAAGAAATCTCATAACACAAAAACAAGCAATACCTCTTCTAGCCAGCAAACAAACTTGTTGGAAAGATTAATTGGAAATCCAGCAAGTTGAAGGCCACTTTATTAATTGTTCGTTGGAAGCTATTCTTTTCCAGGCATGTCCTTATCCACCCCTGAAATTTATACTATTCCTTTCCTCAAATATCAAATCTCTCTTCAGACAACCATTCTTTTGGTTTCCAAAACTGGAACTTTTGTTTCTATACAACAATTTTGACCTTGTAAGTGAGCCAAACTGGTTTTCCATTTGCTGAAGGAATCAAAGTTAGGTAAAAGAATTGTGGTTGACTGCCGGAGAAGTGTCAAGAAAACTGATGACTTCTATACACAAGAGCTATAAAACCAGTAGAATGGAAGCATTCCTCATAATTTTCATTGCTGGCGGTTGGCATGCACATCATCTCAAGCTGGTGGTCAACTCATGGCTCTATTCAGGAACAACATGATTAACAAGAATAGAGAGAACTCTAGCATAAATTTAGGACCCGTCACATGTTCAACAATTTGCTGCCACCTGAAAGTTCAACCAGTAGAGAGCTGCTCATAAAGCCTGTTATCATTTCAGGATCTTCATCACAATCAGAAGTATCAAGGATCAAATTCTTCAGTCAGTCAATCTTAAGTGAGTAGTAAACAATTGATAACATTAAGCTAATTGCTTTAAACTTATTTTACTATGAAGAAAAACTTACAGATGGAAATTAATGATAAACATGCTGTGGAACCATGAAACATGGCAATCCAAGTAAATTCATATATCAACTCATCGGTAATACTACCCTAGATTCAAACAAACTTGTTGGCTCAAAATGATCATAGTTCAAAGATGGTTTATAGCTTCGAATATAGAGTTGTCACAGAGGAAGCTTCTGAGTACCAGCTCCCTCCATAATTCTACTTCCATTTAATATGCAGTCATACATTTTTTAATAATCAATTGAAGTCATGTTGGTACACAAGTTAATGAGAATTGAGAGCATCAAGGAATGAATGTATAAGAGAATGAATATTACCAACTTCCTGAAGAAGAATTGTTCATATTGTTAATTTCCTCCTTTGCAAATTCTTCTAAAATGGCCCGCTGTCGATCATTTAATCTACTACAGAAATAAGAAATAAGAAAACAAAAATAAGACAATAGCATTTCTAGTACAAACACAATAAAATCAAGTTTATCTATATCACATTGCTCCCCATTAGCATATAATTTATGTACTACAAACTACCGGTCAGAAAACGACGTTTAAAATTGTAAACAAGACTTCCACGTAATAGATTATTTTAGTTGGAAATGCTATAGGACATCAAAGTAGTTGCCTCATTTTGAAACATATTGTGATTGAAATAAACATACACTAGACTAGCCAACAGATATTCTGTTTCACAACAGCAAATTCTCAACTGAAATACTTGTAATTTACAAAAATGAATTTATTTATTTTTATGATTTGATACCCCAGTTAATCTTTTCCTACCTTCTAACACCTGAATCACATGAGAGTTGTTACTTTTCATCAAACCTCAAGTTGGTTTAACATCACAAATTTTTGTACATATTATGGTGGGCAGGCAGTTGTCTTTAAATTTAGAATGTAACCAGTTAATCGAAATTAATCAAACTACATTATACAAGTAAACACATCCACGTTCATTTATGGACCTCATTTTCATTTAATTGTAGTTGTTAGATATTTATTTAACATATCTAAAGAAGAATCACCGAAACAAAAGTATATATATAAATTAATAGAAAATCACATGGGCTTTTTTTAAAAAAAAAAATTAATAATAATAATAATAATAGTAATAATAATAATAATAATAATAATAATAATAATAATAATAATAATAATAATAATAATAATTTCATGTAACTAAAAGTTCAGATCTTACGTAGGGAAGTTAATACGGAACCGCACATATTGATCTCCATGGTCTACAAGAAAACCATGCTTCGGCAATCCTGCAAGGAATTTCAATTAAGCAAAGTGGCAATATGTGAATGTGTGTTAAATATGATTTAAGATACCTTTCCCTCTTAGTAAAATAAGCTGTCCAGGTTGAACTCCTTTTGGTATCTGAGATGGTCATTAGAGGTTGTAAGCATTAGACAGTCTGGGTAAGCAAACTTCACAGAAGCAAACTATGATCAAGTTGTTCAAAGATAAAGATATTTCCAATTATTTTTGCTATATTTTATTTTTAGCCGCCTATCAGTTAGAGATTTGTTGATAATATTTATATCAAACACCACGAGTTAGATATATTTTGAAATCCTTTGAGATTAAATATTCAACATATTTATTCCCACAAATAGAAGACAAGTATTATCATAAAAAGGGAAAATACTATGCAAAAGCTTCAAATGTGTTAGATGGGAATTGAATAAATTGACAACTTAGTAAAGCTAAAGGAATCAACCATCCATTGTAAGATGCAATGGGCGTCGGTGAAAACATCAAACTATAATCATAATACAAAAGCCTCAATTTCTAACATTATTCATAGTTGTAATCTCATGGTTTGAGTTATTAATGTATAATCTGCAATTTAAGCTCATAAAGTAAATGACATTTCTCTAATGGATGTGAACATTGTAAATACAATCTTGCAAACCAATTCTCTTTAACTTTGTCTATTCTAACATCAAGTTCCTGATCAAACTAATGACCTCCTACAAAAACGTGTTTATGTACCTAAAGATAATTGTGTATTGAATTGTCTGAGAAACAGGAGCTACTAAATCCAAAACTGTCTCCAAATCAGAGGTGGGCTCATTCGCAAACTAGTCATACTTTTTATGACAAAATAAAGTAGTCTCTCCCAAAAGAAAATAAATTTAAAATTAATAAATAAAAGTTCAAAAACAATGCAAGTAACTAGGTTAAATATAAATAAATAAATCAATAAAATAAAGAGCTACTACCTTCACTGATACCTTCCCAAACAAAGTCGGCACATCAACCTTTCCACCAAGAATTGCCTGCCAGAAACAATGAAACTTCAATATACCATCAAAGCTTCAAATTTGTACATATAATAAAGTAACATATATTGTAAATTATACTAATACACACTTTACATGCAGAAAAAAGTTTCTTAGCAAAGCCATGGCAAAGCAATTGCAAAATCATACACATAATAAAAAAGGAATATGGTATTTGAAGAAATAAAACAAATAATGAGTACTACAATATTTAAATTTGAAAGAATACTACGTTTTCAATACAAAGCTGAGATAATATGATGCAAACCTAATAATTAGGGGATTGATTATTGCTTTTTAATAATGACTAGATAATAATTCAATTCCTATTTGGTTTTATTTACTTTTCTATCTTAGTTATTTTACTTTTATTTCCCTATCTATTAGGCATAGTTAGTCTATTTAAAGGTCTGATTTATTAATTTAATTAAATTCAATTCAAATATCAATAAAGTTTAAGAGTGTATCTCTATTTATCTCTTTTTGGCTAATAACCAACTGCTTGTACTAGAAGAAAGGATAACTACCTTAACTCTAAATCTTTCCCGCTAACTACCAAGTGTTTGGGTTAGGGTAGAGGCTAATCACCTAAACTCTAATTAAGGTGACCTAATTCAAATTTATCGGATGCGTGTGAGGACTGTTTGAGAAAAAGTTAGGTTTCCTACAGCAGAAATTAGGTCAATCCCAAATTTACTTACTATCCAAGTTAGAGCTGTTTCTTTACTTGTCGGCCAAGTTACATAATTTTGGTCAACTAGCAAATCCATAAAATTAAGTCCCTACCATAGTACATATATGTGTATTTGCTGAGGAAAATTAGTCAGTTATAAAATATTTGCTGAGGAAAATTGTTAGTTATCAAATATGAGAGTACAAAACAGAGGAAAATTAGTAAGTTATCAAATATGAGTACTAAACAGAAATTACTAGAGTTCTTGAGAAATGGACAGCAAAACTTAAACATAACCGTAAGGATTTTTGCAATGACCTTAATACAAGCAATTCAACCAAACTGATGCAAAAAAAAGTATGAACATTGACATGTCTTATATTAGAAAGCTACCAAGATTTAGCAGTCCCAAGAAAAATTACTTTTACATTCCATTTATGCTAAAGGGAAATTTTCAAAATATGAGCCAATTAAACTTTAGTTTCTATTTATGAGCCAAACAAACTTTACATTTCAAAATTAAAATTTTCAAAGTTTGAATTTCATGGAATGAGTCTTCATGACATTTTTGCCCGTCACGAATTATAGGTGCTTCACAGAGGTCCTTCACGACCCGTGATGAAGGTTATTCATATCCTGAGAAGGAGTTTACTGATCCGTGATAAGGGCTAAAATATCATGAAGACTCATTTTGTGAAATTGAAACTTCAAAAAGTTTATTTTTGAAAGAATAAGTTTGTGTGGCCCATTAACTTAATTTTCAAACTTTAAAATGGCTGAGAATGAAATTTTCCCATAACTAAATAACTGAACTTGTAAATATATATATATATATATATATATATATATATATATATATATATATATTACAACAGTTAGTTTTCAACTCCCAACACTTGCAAGGACCCCAGAAAGGTTGAAATATACAATTCACACACTGCTGAAACTCAATTAGTTACCAGTAAACAATAGTGTCTAAAAAAGTAATTATTTTGCATTATACAACAATGCAGTCAAGTCAACAATCACAGGAAGTTTCACAACAAGATCCCTTTTTCAAAAACAGCATATTTACTGTTTAACTTCTCTAAGTGTGAACATTCTAAAGTCTAGAACAGCACTGTAGCACAAAGCTCACTGTAATATATATAACTAGGTAATACTGCATAAGTTCACCAGATCTATCATTTCCTGCTAGCACTAGTCAATAAATAAATGTATAATGTAAGTAGCACCAGTGCAATCATGAGTGAGCTAGACAAATCCAACAAAAATTTAACACAGGAACTGAAGTTCTCACTTGTGTAAAGCTGATATTGGAATCAACATAGATATCTACTCCATCTCGAGAAAATACAGGATCTACCGCCACCTACATTAAATAAACAGATTTAATGCTTCTCATAGATTATTAAAAGTTTGATTAAACCCATGCAAATATAAAGCTAAATTACAGAAGAATTAGCATCTTTAAACTTTTGATGTTGTTTCAGTGAAATGTTAATTATAAACACAGGGTATGCTTAAATGCATTGCAATTTTAATAACCTATCCAGGAATAATAAGCACTTGATCATGCCTTTAATTTAATGTATAGATTCCCAGGTTGGCTCCCTTGTCCTCCAGCATTACCAGCCTCAGGTACACGTATTGTATCTCCAGATTCCACGCCTAATCGATTAATTTAAACAGACAGCAGTAATCAAATACACAAACCTCAGCAAGGAGGAAATAACAATATAATTTTGTAATTTAACCATAAATTTCGTAGATGAATATGGAAACAGAATCAGAAACTTCAGTCTTAAGTGTAGGGCATTCATCATTCACACCAATCTGCATCACTCAAATCTGGTTCAAATTTATTACTGTCGAAATTACAAGACTTTTCATTCTTTTAGTAATTTATTTTTGTATGAAATTCAGTTGCATGTTAAAACACTGAATACCAGAAAAATTAGTATTAGGAAATGATGGGAGGGTTAATGTAACACCCCAACCCAGTTTCCGAACTGGACCAGAAATTCTGCATCACATATCATAGAGTCGAATTTGGTCAAGTCAAAACAATCAAAAAACCATTAATGCTGAACATTTTTACTTCAATTGAAATAGTTAAAACTCCCATATATGCAGTTTGGTATGTATATAAAAACAGTAATTAAATAAAATCACAGAAAGCAACCTGCTGGAATGGTAACTTTGACTTCCTTAACACCAGCAACAACCCCTGAGCCTTGACAAGACATACAGAATTCCTGGATCAGATTAGAGAAAATGACATCAAGATCAATTGTAGAAAAGACTTTTTTTTACAGCTTTATTGAAGAAATTTTACACCAGACCTTAATCATCCGCCCTGAACCTCTACAAGAACTACATGTTGACGTAAATGGAGGAATTGTAACCTGGTTCAGCATTGAAATATAAAATAATAATAATTGCTTTAATCCTCAAAAAGTGAATCGTTCCAAAAGGATTTATCCCCTAATCATCATAAGTTGTAAATCTTTAAAGCACTTACTCTCCCTATGCCTCTGCAAGTAGGACAGATTCTTGTTTTGGCATCTAAAGGATAACCTCGCCCATCTGAATGAATAAAACAGAAACTCAGCCATTTATTCAAATCCAATTATAGGGTATACACATTCATGGATAAAAGAAATGGGAGAAGAAAGCATAGATGTAACAGTGTACTTTATGCTACTAGACTTTCTAAAGACAGCATAATTCCAAAAAAAAAAAAAACTATTATTATCCACTCACGGCAAGAATCACAGGGCACAAATGCATCAAAAGACAAATGCTTGGTACATCCTTTAGCAGCTTCAGAAAAAGAGAGTGACAACTCCACCTATAAAATGTCAATGACCAAAGGTACTAGGTAAGTTGAGAGAACTAGTTCTAGGGGATAGAGTTGATAAGAATCAAGACAAGTTATAACCTGGACATCCGGTGCAAACTGATCACTCTCATCATCAAAGATCTGCAAACCATCAAGATGTAAGATTCAGAACTAACATGATCTGCATTCGGGAAGCAAAGAACATGGGAAAAGTCTTGCACTACCTCAGCGAATATTTTCTGGAATGAATCAGAGAAATGAGTCTGATAAGCATGTCTAAATGCCCCTGCATCTCCAGTATTATATTCTACATTCTCTGTGCTCCTATTGTGATTCTTCACAAACACAGAAATACAAAATACTCTAAGACATGAATATTACCGCAACTTTTAACTTCTTGCCTTTCAAAATAAATACAAGTGGTTATGAGCTAAATATAAAAAATTTAGAGCGACAAAGTCAAAGATAATAGGAACGATGAAATCAAAGATAAAATATTAACCTGTCAAAAAAGGGTATGAAAAAATAAAGAGGACAAGAGTGAAGTAAAAAGGAGTTAATACCATATCATATTGTGCTCTCTTCTCTGAATCTCGCAAAGTCTGCAATGTAGAGTATTGGTTAGATTCTAGACAATGTAAAAGAAGGCAAGTTGGAGTCATATTCTAGACCAAAATGAGTTCTGTAATTGTATAACACAAAAGTATTTTTATATATACCTCAATACCAACACACTTAGATATCAGAATAGAAGAGAAATAAAAACTATACTCCACTATGTCAAAGCATAAAGCCAACCTCATACGCATCTCTTATTTCTTGAAATTTTCTTTTTGCAGAAGGATTACCCTTATTTGCATCTGGATGGTACTTCTTAGCAAGCTTCAGAATAAAACTGAATTAGCAACTCAGAAATAAATAGCAAATGATGTACACGAGGTTTCCATAATTTAAAATACAGAGAGAAAACTTCATGGTAAGCCACCAAATAATCAAACATCCATATCACCACTAGCTTCATGCAGGTAAAAAGATCATCTTTATCACACAGAACAAACCGGACTTAGACTAGTGATCACTGAGACTCAACCCTTGAAGTTCATGCTAAAATTCCTCTCCGAAGCCTCAAGGCACTACTTATGAGTACATTAATAACAGCAGAAAATATGTACCAATGATGCCACAAGTGAACAGAAAGTATTCTGGAGTATTTGCTTATAATAGACTGGTGAAACCAAATAGAAAATACACTCACCATATGAAATGCCTTTTTTATATCCTCCTGGCTGGCAGTTTCAGGAACACCCAGAATTTCGTAGTAATCCCGTTGTGTGGCATAGCAAGCTCCTACAAATTAAATTTACTTGACAAAATTAATAAACAAAATACATGAAGAAAGACAAATGGTTAAAAATCATATGATGAAGACCTGTAGCATGAATACAGCGCCTAGCTGACATCATTCCTCCAGCAGTAGCAAAATCACCAGGTTCCCGAACACGAAAATTGCAAGTGTTCAAAGCTTATACATGACCAAACAACAAAATAGCTGCCAATCAGGTGTCAGCATTTAGATATCCAAAAGAGAAGTAGTTGCAGACCGCTCTATCGGCATCCTAAGAGAAAATATGCACAATCAAAGAGCAAGCAACTACCTCGTTTATCAAATTGATTGATCGACGACTCGGAAACCATGGAAGCCAGCAATTGACGACGACACTGCGCAAGCAAACAAACAAGCAAGAATGAAATTTTAAAAAATCAGAGAACATATAACTGATTTGAACAATAATTATACTGACCAGCCCTAGCCAACTAAATCTTCTCATTTTCAATTGATGAGAAGGTGCACGATACGAAACTTGAACTTCGTAATTGTAAAATGAAAAAATGTCTTAATATGTAAGAAAAGAATAATCGGAGACCGAAACTCTTTTTGCTTCGGCGGTCTGAGAGGTTTATCGGGGTTTTGGTGGAGTGGTTTTATTGCGTGAAATGTTACACGACGACGTATTATGAGGTGTCGAATAATGTCTTATTTTGTGTGTCTGAGAAACATTTTAACCCGTACCCCCAATACATGAACCTCCAAGCGAATAATAAACACTGGAGCCGTTTCGTTGGGCTTCGAGCAGTGGAGAGAGATGACTCCCATAGCCATACGGTCGCTTCTTGCGAATTCAAAATGGTAAGTTGAGAAGATCGTCTTTTTCTTTCGCGTTTTAAGAACTACGTCCAATATTTAAGTGGAATGTTGATATCAAGTTGCAGCACAACATTATGGAGATTGCTCACTTCACGCTCTTCGCAAGTGAATTTTTCGACTGCCAAGCTCATGGACCTTGCCTCTAGCATCTGCAAATCGAAGTGTCCGAACCGAAGCGCAATCGCCATTATTGAAAGCTGGGTAGATTCTGGCCAAAAGGTGTCCATTTCGGAGCTCCGCTCCATCTCCACAACACTTCTTCGAACCAAGCGCCCTTACGATGCTCTCCAGGTTCATTTCATGACTTCTGAATTCGTTCGACTATTGTTTGCTCTGTCTTATAGTTGGCATCAATTGGTTTTAAATAACTTTTTTTTATTGCTTATGTATCTCTAACTCCTAATTTCTGCTGATAATACTCTACATTTTTGCAATTGATCATGGAGAATAGTTTGTCCTTTTTGTAGAGGAAAAAATTCAATTAATTTAATATATGTGTTTTTGCGAATATACAGATATTGACTTGGATGGAAAAGCATTACAGTTTTCAGATGTCTACTAAGGATCATTTGTTCAGAATGGAACTAATCATTAGAGTCCATAATTTAGAAGAAGCAGAAGAGTATTTTACGTCTTTAACTGGTAGAGCTTCACAAAAAGCTGTCTGTCTTCCTCTTCTTCGTTGTTATGTAAGAGAGAGAGCAATTGATAAAGCAGAGGCTTTCATGAAAAAGCTAGGTGCTTTAGGTCTCATTGTCAGTTGTCATCCCTGTAATGAGATGATGAAGCTTTATATGGCAACTTCTCAGTATAATAAAGTGCTCCTTGTTATACAGCAAATGAAACAGAACAAAATACCCAGAAATGTCTTGTCCTACAATCTTTGGATGAATGCATCTGGTGAGATTTATGGAGTTTCTGCTGCAGAGATGGTTTACAAAGAAATGTTGGGAGATAGAAATGTAGAAGTGGGATGGAGCTCACTATCCACTTTAGCTAATATTTACATGAATGAAGGTTTGTCTAATAAAGCTCTGTTGGTGCTAAGAAGTGCAGAGAAAAAGCTATCTACATGTAACCGTCTTGGTTATTTTTTCCTCATGACACTGTATGCTTCTTTAAACAATAAGCAAGGAGTTATTCGGCTTTGGGATGCTAGTAAAGCTGTAAGCGGGAGAATCACATGTGCTAATTACATGTGTGTATTATCTTCTTTGGTGAAGCTAGGTGACCTTGTAGAGGCCAGGAGGATATTTATGGAATGGGAGTCAAATTGTTTCCATTATGATATTAGAGTGTCCAATATTCTTTTAGGTGCATATATGAGGAATAGACTGATAAAAGAAGCTGAATCCTTGCATCTGCACACATTGAGGAGAGGTGGCTGCCCAAACTATAAGACATGGGAAATTCTCATGGAGGGATGGGTGAGTTGCGGAAATATGGACAAAGCTATAGATGCCATGAAGAAAGGATTTGCTATGTTGAGGCATTGTGCTTGGAGGCCATCAGAAGGCATTTTGTTGGCTATTGCAGAGTACTATGAGAAGGAAGGAAATTTTGAAGATGCTAACCAGTTCATAACAGTTATTCATCATCTAGGTCTTGGAAGTTTACCAGTGTATAAGTCATTACTCAGAATGCATATTGCAGCCCAGAAACCCGCCTCTGATATCCTTAAAATGATGGAAAAGGATAGGATCCATTTGGACGAAAATAATTCTGCCCTTGGCAATGCCTTCAAGGTGTAAGTAATATTTGGACCAAGTGCTAGAAGTCTTCTGTCAAAATCATTGCTTGGGTTAGCAGGCTAGTCTTAAAGATGGCATACTGTGATCAAATCAAGCTTTAGTCATGCAAATGTGTTTTTTGCTGTTAGCAAAATGGAAAATTTTAAATAGAAGAAAGTGGTAGACCAGGGTTGAGCAGCTGCAGGCAGATGGATACCACTTGGATCAATTGATGATCAACAAGCAAACATTACAGTAAGGTATATTCTTATACCTTCTCGAGCCACTTCAGCACTTGTTGCCAATTGGGTTAGTTATATCATTCATTTATTATAATTCTGTACTTATATTATTATTTGATGCTGTTAAGAAGAGAAGTTACACATCATACTGAGCCACTTCATTATTCATGATTATATATGGTTTTGGAAGAGTAATACATATGCAAGTGTGTTGTGTCTTTCCCAAACGCTAGGGATGATGAAGAATTCAGGTTGATGCAGCTGTCAAGATCTTGTGGAAGCCTTTGTTGTGCTCAAGCAATTTGTCCCAAGGTGGTATGCATGCCTTGATCACTGGAACTTCTAGAAATCAATCCAACCAAGCAGTGAGCAAAGGCATGGCCTCTGCATCAATCAGCTTCACAGCTACAAATTCCTCGACAATTCAAGCCCAGATTCCAATCCAGCCTACTGCAATGTCCAGAAAGCCAATTGTGTTGCCTCCAAAAAAACAGCTTCCCTTCAAGAGCACTTTCCAGAGTCTTCAGGTGCTCTCTAGCTATTGCTGCCTTTTCTTGCCCCTGGCTTTTTGATGTTAATGCAGCAATGGTTTCTGTCACACATTGACTGAAAGAAATCGACGACTGTATTAGTAGGATTTTGAACATCAGGAGGAGGCTGCTTTATGCTTTGGCATCCAAATAATACGCATATATTCTATATTTGTTAAGAGAAAACAGGCTTCTACTATTAGATTAAGCTACAAGGTTCAGCTTATATTTCATACCTTGTCATCAAAGAATTTAGCCCATAAGCTGCCCTGACCTTGTTCTTAAGGACCTTCTGGGAAGAGTGGATTCTGTTTCCACAGTTCATTGACATATTCAATGATCAAAAATGATTCTGCCAATGGTTTATTGTTGTGCACAAGTACTGGAACCTGCTTATAAACTGGATTACACCTCAATTGCAGGGTGCTCTTGTTGGAAAGATCCTCTTCAACATACTCGTAAGCTACTCATAGTTTCAGAGCCCAATGAACTCTCAGAACAAAAGGACTTGCCCAGTACCCTAGCAAATTCCCACTTCCTTATGCCATTATTTCAGCCAACTCCAAGAACAGCTTGATCTTCTTTGTAATATTTCTGCAACTTGATCTTCTTTGCAAGAGCCTATGTAAGGATGTTTTTTCTTCCAAATGATAGATTTTAAATAGATAGAGATGTTTCACCTCCTCCATTGTTGATATAGATTATATTAAGAGAGAATAACTTTTTTTTTCTCAGTAAAATGTGAATATTGAAATGTTTCACCTACTCAAACTCCAACGCTCATATAGATTATATAAAGTATTGATATAGAAACAATTTCCATATCATTAAATAGTTTAATACAGAAAAATATTGCTAATTTGAAAAAGGGTCTGATAAGACTCTAATTATTTTGGCTTTATCCTGCCCACCTCTCTCTGTTCAACCAAGAATAGCTTCTTGACTTGTATGGGAAACCAAAAATTAACTAATCAACATATAGCTTCCACTCTTTACGCTATGAGAACATGAAGCTTGTTGATTTTCCTGGTTAATTGAAATCAGATAATGCTGACAAAACATTTCGCGATATACGATCATGGATTGGTTCCTGAAAGAGGAAATTGCTCCAATCAATTTCATCAGCAGCAATATCACAATAGAACAGAAAACAGTACGACAAATTTACCATGGTTGGCAACATATCAAATCTTGATTTCGTAATGGTTTCATACAAAAATATGTATCTGCATCAAAAACAAACATAAGCACAACTGCACTCTTAACAATGATGAAAGTAAAATATGACATCAACCATCCACAATAATCATCATTGAAGATTTTGGAACTTCATGTTGAATTGATCAAGAAATCACAACAAATAGCAAATGTATAGTGAGATTATGAAAATATTCTCTAATTAACTTCAAGGGCTCCTATCCAATAATCAGTTTTCATAATTGATTCCTGAACCGAGTAAACAAACAAAAAAGGAAAACCGGCATGTTGAAGTAAAATCTCAATTCACCAGCAAATGAAAAATGTTCAATGCAATTTGAGTTCGAAGTTCAGCTTACAAATGTTTTAGAGCTTGGGTGAGGATAAATTAGCACAAATGTAAAAGGTAGGATAAGGTCACAAGACATATGCTGGAAAGATCAATATGATGATTCATGGATGCTATATATCGCATATATAATATAACTTCAAATCATTAAGTCTAAGTTATCCCAAATTTGGTCCCGATATAGAAGAACACAACATAAAAGGTTAGACTTATCAGAAAACTTTAATTCAACAATTATAATATCAACCTCTAATAGCATTAAGCCATTCTCAGCTCAACTAGGATATATAGTGTGATCTCAACCAAGCACACAGACAATAATACATACCGCCAAGCTAATTCACAAATAAGCTCTTCAGGAGCATCTGGAAGGACCTGAAATTGCAGCCATAAAAATGATAACTCTAGCATCTCTGCTCAGAAGCAAAAACTTAAACTGTAAAGCAAATAGGCAAGATGTACCTCATCCTTATATGGATTGCAGTTATTTTTAAACCACAATCTCAGGAATTCCTATTATGTAAATAATATAAAGGTCAGGCATCGTTGAAAACTCTTCACAACATTACATCTGATATACAAAAGTACAACTGTTCACAAATTATGAGATCAGAGAAAACTATGAGATTGTAAAGTCACCATAAGCTTATATCTCAAAATTCATGTATTAGCTAATGCATAAAAAATAACATGTGAATACCAAAAATGAAGAACAAACCTTATCAACATTTTCTGGTTCTAAGCCGTCCTGAAATCGCTCTTCATAAGATTGGGAAATCCAGTACCTGCTTGAGTCGGGTGTATGCACCTATAATTGTATGATTTTCCACTAGAATATTAGCATCCGAGAATGACTAATATGACTGATGGATGAAGAACAAGAATGGGCAGGAGAGAAGTAGATTTTCAACACTAATGTCTAACCTCATCAATCAAAAGAATCTGACCATCTGAACCCTTTCCAAATTCATATTTTGTATCTACTAATATCAGGCCATGCTCTAAAGCCACACGCTGCAAATCATAGAAGAACATTATCATTCTAATGAAATTGTAAAAATTATTGTTGAGTACATTTTAACATGTATTTACCTGTCCATACTCGAATAAACTTAACGCTTTACTACTTGCTTCGTCAAACTCTGCTTCAGTCATCAGTCCAAGTGCAATTATCTGCAAGAAATGCAATACATTAGCTGGTAGAAGACCAGAAATTAGTGTCAAGTCACCATGTTTTTAGAATCCTCTCAATGGAGATTAGTTTCTCAATCAGAAAAGATAATATTAGTTTAGTGCTATGATTGAGTTGGATAGGATTCAAATCTTAAGTTCTTGAGATATCATCAAACCTCATCAGGAGTCACAGGAACATCATGATCTTCAGCTTTTGTAGTTGGTGTGAGAATATTTGCTGGAAGCTTTTGATTTTTCTTCAAACCTAGAGAATTTGTAGGTCCTTAAGCAGTATAATTTCCACATTATAAAAGAATAAACTGATTGAACAGAAGGCTGTGAAGGAAACACACCATCAGGAATGACATTGCCACAATAGTTCCGGACACCTTTGTTGTAGACAGTCCACAGTGATGTATCAGTACTTCCAGTCACAAAACCTCTGACTACAACAAATAGCAACTTAATTCATAGCACCTTAAGAATAAAATACTCACAAATGCTGACTACATGGACGATAAAAAAACCACCTCTCAAAGCTTAAAATTAAAAAAAATTATAACTAGAAGAACAATTCTAACAATGAGTCTCTATTAATAACAGTCACCATACACTAGATTGGCATCCAGAACCATCCACTGTAATGTAGTCAGCTACAGTAAAAATGACATGAGATATGCTCTTACCCATACATTTGAATTTTGACAGCTTCACTATATAAAACAAGACAAGCCTGATTAAACCAATCAATACCATTCTGATGTCAGAGCATAATGCTACTGAAAATACTCACCCACAAATTCAACAGGAAAGACTGAACACTTCTTTGCAATTGTAACATTTTTATCAGGAGCAGAAACAACAGCATTTGGAGTTATGTGTTTACTGTTATTAAACCACCATAGACTAGTCTCATTAAGAACCTGAAATTAATAAAATCAAAAGGAGTTCCCACTCCTTTCTAAGTTTTCATACTAAACTAAAGAAGATAAAATTTTTGAGAGAACGCAAACCGACCTGGCCTTTAAAGGGAATGGTAGCAAGATTTCTATCAAATGCACTAAGCCGGTCAGTGGTAACCAGAACTAAGTAATCCCCAGCATCATATATATCTCTCACCTGTAAAACCGATTAAATATGAAACTTCTACAAAAACAATGAACATAAAGTTGAAAAAAACTTGAACGATCAGAAGCAATTACCTTACCTCTGTGCTTGGATTTGAGAGCAGGAACAGTCAAGTGAAGGTTCGTCTCGGAGAGACGATTAGACAGAGAGCTCTGGATGTCGCCAAAGATTTCTTCTTTGCGTTTGCTATTAACCAAGTCATCAAGAGACAGCGATTGTTGCTGGTCTTGGCTGCGGCTGGACATGACGGACAACGAGATGTTTGGATGTTTCTTAGTTGGTTCAAAGGAGGAGAGAGGAGGAGAGAAGGAAAGACTGGAAGTAGGGGTTTTATTGGTGAAGTGAGTTGAGGGTTTTGGAGAGGTCAAGGTTCTGAGAGACTGAGTTGCCATGGAAGATGATACTGATACTGATACTGATTATTTCTCTTGGGTTTTGGGTTTTAAAAGGTTGTGGAGTTGTGTCTGGTTTTGTTAATACGGCTTTGGTTGCGACCACATTGGACGTTGAATTCAATCTTCCGTTTGTCTTTTTCTTTTTTTATTTTTTAAGTAAAGGGAGGGCAGTATGAGTAGCGCAATCAGAGTCTCCATAATCTAATGCTATGACCATAGTGAGTTGTTACGGAGCCGTAAACTTGTGGTGAAGAAGATCTGGGACTCAATATCACCGAGGACACTATTTTCAAACTCTACAATAGAGTTCTAAATAGTATGTTTTCGAGTTAAAAAGTGATAATATTCAAAGCCCAAATAATTTGAAAAAAAAAGTAATTTTAGTTTAACTTTAGAAAAGTTTATAAAAGGAAAAAATAGGTCAGAGCTTTCTCAAGTTGTACTGTTTTCTAAGTAAATATTTAAACTCTACGAATTTCCATATAGATACTCTAATTTGTAAAAAATACTAACCATAAATACTTGAATGTGATTTCATAATTGATTGTGGAGCGTATGATACACGCGTTAGGGTGATTTTGTGTTTTGGTGTCTTGTTGTATAAATAAAGAGTTAAAACGAGAGGTGATTTCGTTGGGTCTCGGAAACTTTCAATTTTATTTAATGGAGGTTGAATATAATCTCATTTCTCCAAAATTTGATTAGTCCAACAACTAAGCAATACTTATTTGTTGTCAATGTCATACATACAATAGTCAACCCACCCACCTTCATAAATCACTCATCTGGGTTTTTGTTTTTAGTTCAATTAAAACCTTACACAGATTGAAGCAAGCAAATATCTGACAAACAAGCGGAGGAAGCAATGGTCTCAATCATCAACGAAACAGAGGAGGAAGTGAAAGAGGACAATAGCAGCAAGACCACGTTTGGCTTTAAAAGCTTCCTCTGGCATGGTGGCTCTGTCTATGATGCTTGTTTCGGCTATGTTTCAAATCAGAAATGTATGTATGAATGTTCAATTCACAAACCCTAAACTTCTAATTCGATTTATTCAAGGTTGAATAAATTATTTTACTGATCTAAACCCAAAATATAGTCATTCACGCGCCTTCAATTGCTGTTAATCCACGACAAATGTCAACTCAGCTTCAAGTACCTAGTGTTAGTATTTTTTACAAATTGAGGAATCCAGGTGGGACTCTGTATAGTTTAGGTATTTACCTAGAAAAACAGTACAACTTGAGGGAGCTCTCACCTATTTTTGCTTTTATAAAACTAAACTTTGTAAATAAATTTTTACGTGTTTATATACTCCCTCTATCCCATAAATGTTGCAACATTTGCTTTTTACACATTTGTCGATGCATAACTTCAACGATAAATATCTTTAATTATATACGATTAAAAATTATGATAGTTTTATATTTGAAAAATAGACATTAAAACGAATAAAATAAGATCCCACTTGACTATATTTTTTCTTAGGGTTATTTCCAAAAAAAAACCCACTTTTTCAAACGTTTCACTTTGAACCTCCGGTTTTGAAAAGTTTGGAAAACCACCCCTAAAATCAAAACCACTTGTGGTTTTTGTATTTTTTTTGAGTGGTTTTGGTTTTTTATGAGTGATTTTGATTTTAGGAATTTTCGAATCTCCAAATTAAAGCATATAGAATTTCAAAATCACTCATAAAATACCAAAACCACTCAAAAAAATACGAAAACCACTAGTGGTTTTGATTTTCAGGGTGGTTTTCCAATCTTTTCAAAACCGGGGGTTCAAAGTGAAACGTTTAAAAAATTGGGATTTTTTTGGAAATAACCCTTTTTTCTTATACATAAGTCACAATATATGAAACAAGATGAGCCGATGAACAGTATGCATAACCCTAATATGGCAAGTATTAGGGGACGGAGGGAGTATTTGTTTATTTTAAAATAAGTAAATAAATAAATAATAAATGCAAATTCCTAAACTAACCTTCAAACTAACTGTTTGAAATCAAAGGGATTGAACGCCTACCTCCATCTTCAAACTATCATTCTCCTCAACTTCAAACTAGCAAAGCAGACTTACATCTCTTCAACTTCATCTACTCAATTCGAACAAAATCCTAACTTTATCTCTTCAATTTCACTAATATCTTGTTCTCTCTCTTCGCTTGTGTCGTTGCTCTTTCTGCTTCTATACCGTTCTTTTTTGTCGTCGTGATTGTAGCTATTCTCCAACAACGGCAGTATCTTCGTCGAGTTAAACATGGCAATAATGAACAAAAGTAAAAAAATATTTGAGAAACCTCCCGGCAAGTTCTGGAAATACAAAACAGAACGAGAAGAGTTAGACCATTCTTCCCCATGATTAGTGGTAAAATTAAATGTCATGGTTATTTTAGAAATCATAGGCTTGCTTTGGGTGTGTTGTTGCTGTTGTAAGTGTCTTTTTTGAATTAGATTAATATAATCTATAAATGAAAAAAATTGTAGGTGTTTTCCGGTGTATAAAACCAGAAAATGGTAGAAATTGCGAGATGTTTCCCGGTGATATCTACCAGAAAATATCTTCTAATTTCTGCCATTTTCTGATTTTATACACAGGGAAATATAAGATTTGTATAGGATGTTTCCAATCTGGAAACTCCCAGATTTTCCCGGTTAAGATGACCGGGAAACATCATTTACATAATTGTTGTTTCCTGGCCTTCTAGACCGGGGAACTTTTTGAATATTAATGTTTCCCAGGCCTTATATTTCAAGACCAGGAAATGGTTATTGATTAAGCATGAAATTAACATTATTCCTGCACTATTTTGTTTATTATTTTTAGACCTTATTGAAGATTTGCTATTAATTTGCCTATTTTTGTAATTTTGGACAGATTGGAGGCAATTATACAAATATGAAGATTTTTTAGGATCATTGACAACAATTGTCAAAGCAGAGTCAAAGTCAGCAATTTTCATCTGAATACTTATTTAGAAATAAACTGATAGGATTAAGGATTTTTATATTTTGAATTTAGAACTTTTAAATAAGGATTCTGAGGAGATTTTTAATGAGTTTTAGTTTTGTAACAGAGTATATATTTACTCTGAATGATCAGAATTAGGGAGTTTTTAGTTTTAGTTTTCAATAAAAACACTTTGTTTCTCTTCTTTTTGTAAGTTTAATTCAGAATATAGACGATGATGTTAACAGCATCCATGTGGTGCTAAACTAGTCTACCCAGCTAAACGATCAGTTTAATTAATTCGTGTTGTGAGATCTTTGCTTCGTTGCTTTATCTTTTAATATTTGTGTAGTCTCTGTGCCCATAGTTAAGGTCACTCTGTGCACATAGCCAAGGTCATGTTAGTTTTATTTGATTAATTTATTAACCGCGCGATTGGTTAATTGAGTAGGCTAATACACTGCATGTTAGATAATTCGTAATTAATCTGAACTAGGTAGTGTTGAGGTTCCACAATGATAGTTCAAGAACTGTCGTACTGATTCATTGGCTATGATCGCAGATCTTTTCTAGTTTATAATGCAATCTACGTGTTAGATTAGTGATTGATTCGAAGGGTCGTACCCGATCAGTCTAATAACTAAGGAAAAGATTGGTTGTTAGCACGTTGTCAATAACTATAACTGTGGTTATTAAAATCGATAGAGATATCTTTTGAATCAATGATCGACACATTAATTAAATGATCGGTAGCTGGGTCTTTTAATATATTTGATTGTTAATATTTTGCGTTTTTAGCATTCAGTCCAAATCCACTTTTCAAACCCCCATTTATATTACTTGGTCAGTATACAATACACAATTGATAACCGTTCTCTGTGGATTCGACCTTGTTTACTACAATCAATTTGTTGTTTACAGGATATTTAAATTACTAACGGACTCGACACCCGTCAGTTATAAAAGAGGGAGTAGTTTTCCGGTCATAATAACCGGAAAACTACTGGAACATTCTGTTTCCTGGTCTTGCATACCAGGAAATTGTTGAAAATTGCACACATTTCCCGATTTGGTAAACCGCGAAGCATATATGTGATTCTCGGTGGACCAAACCGGGAAATGTGTGAAATTTTCAACAATTTTCTGGTCTTCAAGACCAGGAAAGAGAATGTTCCAGTAGTTTCCCCGTCATAATGACCGGGAAACTACTCCCTTTTTATAACCATTTCCCGGTTTTGTATACCGAAAAATAGTTGTTTATAAGTTGAATAATTTTCTGGTTTGGTGGACTGGGAAACTGCATTTGCTATGCATTCTGTTTACATTACTAATTTTGGTTTGGTATTTTGGTTCGAATTCATAAATTAGTATTTTGGTCTTGACCACCAGGAAATAGAATTGTCACTAGTTTTCCAGTTACTAAGACCGACAAATGTATCATAAATTGAACCATTTTCCGGTCTTAGTGACTAGGAAACGGTTGTTTTAAAAGTTGAATTATTTCCTGATTTAGTGGACAGAAAAACTATACTTACCATATAGTCTGTTTACATCACTAATTTTTGTTTAGTATTCTTGCAGAGAGAATTTGAGTGAGGAAAAAGATTTACTTAGGAGAGAGGTCGTGATGGAAAGTAAATTTTTGTTTGTATATTTAGACAATGTATATTTGTAGATTCTATTTATTTATTGAACTTAATTGTTGTAGGAGATCATGTGGAGCATACGTGTGCCGCTACATTCTAGATATATGGACATCTCAATCGTCCTTGGAATATTGAATTGGAAATGAAGAGGCCATCAGAATGAAAAGAGAATTAGCATATGTTGTCTTTAATCATTCAAATGAGAGTGATGATAATGATGTTTTTTATGATATAAACAATATAGTACGTCCTTAGTTGCTTATTAAAGTTGTAGTTTTAAATGTAGTTGATAAAAATATTTGGAATTGTACTTAAACAAGTTAAGTTGATGGAATTGTATGTTTGAAAGTATTCAAAAGATTAGTGGTCATGATGAGGAAATAAGAACCGAGAAACAGATGAATTATTTGCCTATTTCTCGGTCTTTATGACCCGAAAATGATACGACTGTTTCCTGATCATATAGGCAAATAATGAAGCTATTTCCTGGTCTTTAATATTGCGAAATAGTTGAATTATGTGCCAATTTCCTGGTCATGATGACTAAAAATGTGTCTCTATGTCCTGGTCATTTGAACCGTGAAATATGCATAATAAGCCACTGTTTCTTGGTTATGAATACCGAAAAACAGTATTGAGGTATGATAAAAGCAGCTAAATGTTGATATTTCATTCGTAATTGGATAAATACCGACCTACATACATAATGGATTTGTTTATATATGTTGAAAAAATATTTGCTTCTTTGTGCTAACGTAGGAGATACATTTTCTAATGGTGATACTTATACATAATATTGGTAACATTTTATTTTTGACATTCATTATGCAATAGAAATATGTACATCTAATGTTAACTTAGTTGTAAGCATGTCGTTTTGATACTGTTACAAGGCTTAGACCAATATGAATCCACTCGATCCATAAATAAATGTATATCGGAACACATAACCAGTTGAGAATTACTAGAAAAAACTAGTGGGTATTTATTTGACATAATAATTTAAGCAAGATAAGTTATTTGGGTGGTGTTCAAATAAATTTGAATCGTCAAAATTTGAAAAAAAAAAAATTAAATATCAATATACTAGGAAATAACTGCATTATTTGCCTATTTCTTGGTCATTATGAAGTTGTGACAAATGAATGAATGATCAATTCTGAACTTTATTCTAACTTCAACTTTAAATGTAGTTTGTCCACTAATTGGGAAAATGAAATATTAGTATCTAGAAGCATAACAACCATTTGACCACACTTGTACTCACCATCAATTCAATCCGCTTTAAATTTCACCACGGTCCTTTTCACTCCCATCCCTACAGAAATTTAGTAAATAAAATATTTTAGATAAAATTAAACTAAAAAGTAAAATTTTTAAAAAAAAATAGAAATTTCTCCAGTAGTCTGCAGTGGTTTCCCGGTCATTGTACAACGGGAAACGGAATAAAATTAAAGCTATTTCCTAGTGTTAAATACCGGAAAACTACTTCTAGTAGCTTCCCTATCTTTAACACCGGAAAATAGGTTAATGGTTCCCAATGTAAATATCGGAAAACATGTATGTACATTTCCCGATACTCTATACAAGGAAACATGTTGATATTTATTCAATTTCTCGGGTATCTAGACTGGGAAATGACTGTAAAAAAACTGTGATTCCACGACAAAAATTTCCAACACTAGCATCAAAATTGATTTGAAATAACAACTCAGTCATGCACCGGATATTATCAAAGATCCTAAATTAAACAAATATATATATATTCTATATAGTTAATATCTCAACATAACAAATTTATAATAACCATGCCCTAAATCCCAATTACGTTAAAAAAAATACATTTTAGTCGCAATGTAACGAGAACACTAGGTTGATTGGTTGAAAGATAGGAATTGATATGATTATCGTTTACAAACGGACAAATTGAATGAAATTACATAGAAGTTTTGAGTTGCATGGGATGGGGTTAGGGTTCATGCGAATTGGGTTTTTTTATTTATTATTATTTTAATTTTGGTGGGGACCTATCATAAAATTGGTGGGGACTTTTTAAGAATTTGTTAGGGTCATTTTATAATTTTAATAATTGAATTCAAAATTTTTTTAAAAAAGATATTCATGACTTTACACAATATTTAAAAGAATTTTATATAATTTTAATTTATTTTTTAATATAAAAGGGTATCATTGTCAATATTGTCAATTTGGTCTACTACATACAAAAATTTTTACAGATTGTTTATTTTTTTGTAAAAAATTTAATGTTGACCTAAAAATATAACTTTTTATATAAATAACCCAAATGTGCAAATCACCCTTTTTAAAATTGTAATTTTTATTTTTCATCATCAAAATTTTAATATAGAATGAAAATATTTATTATAATAATTAAATTAAATAAAATTAAATAATTATTATAATTAAATATATTAAAATTTACTCACAGATTGCAGACCTTTTTATTGTTCCTAATGATACTATTTTTCTGCATAATTGGTCTAGAAAAAATGACAAAGCATGAGCAAACACAATACAAATAATAAAAATATAATAAAATAACAATATTAAATAAAGATAATAAGCACCGAAATAATATTAGATATACGATGATGATAATAATAAACTAAAGAAAAAACATAAATTACGGGTAAAATAAGGTTATACCAAAATTCTTGCTGGGGAATTTATTGGATCTGGTCAATACGTTGATGAAACTAAAACGGTATCGAATGATGACATCAGAGATTGTTTTGGGTGATGGAATTGAAATTCATGTTGAAAGCTGAAACTGAAATTTGTGCTTGAAGTGTAGATGGAAACTGAATCTATAGATGGCTTCGAGAAGCGATGCTAGCGACCGGAATCAAACTGGTAATGGAGAATTGTGCTTGAAATTAGAACTCTTGATGGTATTAGAAAATGATTATGAAAGCTAGAATTCTGAAATTTGCATAGAAATGGAGCATAGTATAGGAAGTATAAGTGATAAAGAGGAGGGAATTATCTAAAGTGCTTGGCTTTTATTTATTATTCAAAGTATTTACATGGGTAGACTTAAAAGATTGATTCTTTTGTCTTCACTGGTGGTGTGTTTAGCTGATGTAAGCTCCGACCCCTTGTTCTGTCTTTGATTCTTCTAATTATAGTTGGGAATGCATGAAAATTGATCGCCACGTTTTCCTTGATTTGGCACTAAGAGCCTGCATGAAATTGTTCTGGATCTTCTTCCTATGGACACGTCAAATTGTTAATTGAATGATTTTTTGTGAGTCTTGGATCACTTACGACTTGCTTCCTTGTTAGCTTTATTTTGGTTTGGACACGCTTCCTTAGTAGCTAGAAAGATTCCTTCACATATTTACTCTTCACATGTTTGTTAAGTCTTTTTCTTCCTTCACATGTTCACTTTTATTCTTTTATTTACACATATACGTTACTTGTCACGTATATGTTCTACTAAGATAACACATACTATATTTATTTGTCTTATTAACTTGGCGCATATATATATATATATATAATATCATCCCTTATTTTATCTTACATGTAATATTATCTCATTATTTCTTAATTGTCATATCTACTATTTACTTGTCACTAGATGACATATTTGACTCAACCTTTTTATATTATACCAAGTCACAACCAAATATGTCGTCGTTTTGATAGTTACTCCCTTCACGATCTTCGTTCGAGTGAACAGATCTATTATCGTTACTTGAAAGTGCTGGTAGATATTCTCTCCTGATCTCGGTCATTTTTTCTTCATTGTTTGTTGCTGCAAGTTTTGCCTGGAGCTGAGATTTTGTCAAAAGATATTGTTGTTGTTCCTTTTCTTTTATCTTGCAATACTATGGGTTCTGGGCAAGCCACTCGAAAATTGAATTTTTTGTCCGTTCTTGTCTGGGAAATCTCATTCCACCACTTAATTTTGTATTGTCTCCCAAAATATAGATCTGTGACATTTCTGAATTGTAGAACCTGAATATGGTAATCTAACATCAAAATCTGTATGAGATTGAAATATTTATAAAATATGAACAGTTCTCAAAAATGATTCTAGCCATAAGGAACATGAAAATATTGCAACCAATACTCATATCCTTCCTTAAATAGAAGATAGATAGATTATAAAATAGTCAAATAGTAGTCAAATAGGCTCTTTTTTGGTTTGTTATCCAAATCTTTAAAGAATATATATGACTTTCTTAAATTGTGTAAGTGTGTCTTTGGGAAAAATTTTCAATTAACGTTTCTGAAAGCGTTAAGATTATATATTAACTTTTTAAAAAATGCATATTTGGTAACAAAATTTAAAATATCGTTTAGCGTTTTAATTAACGTTCAAGATAGTTTTTAAAAAAGTTATCAATGATAGGGCTGCAAACGAGCCGAGTCGAGCCGAGTATATGAGGAGTTCGTGTTCGGCTCGTTTATCAAATATCGAGCTCGAGCTCGACTCGAGCTCAACGAACTTTACAAATGTTTGTTCAAGCTCGGCTCAGTAATTTTTTTCCATGTTCGAGCTCGACTCGTTTAAGCTCGTTTAGCTAGCTCATTTAAGTTAATCGAGCTCACCTTGTTTAGTAGCTCGATTAGGTTCATTTAGCTACTTATTTAGTAGCTCGTTTGAGCTCGTTTAGTGAAATTAAAGCAAAAATAAATTGAGCTTAAATTAAACATAAATTTTAAAAAAAATGCGGTATCTATTTTAGTTTGAGTTTTTTTTGAATTTGAGATTTTTTTTATATACATTAAAAAATTTATCTATTGATTTTTATTAAAAAAAATATATGTATTAAATAAGTTACAAATGAGTTTGTTCGCGAACACAAACGAGTTTTAATCAAACATAAATGAGCTATTAACGAGCCCATTCATGAACATAAACGAGTCGAACAAGAGTCTTTTCGGGCTCGGCTCGTTTATTAAACGATCTATAAAATTTTGTTCGTGATCGTTCATTTAAGTATCAAACGAGCTTTGACCGAGTTTTGACCGAATTGTTCACGAGTGCTCGTGTTCGTTTGCACCCGTAATCAATGATAGCTTTCAACCCATGTTAATAGTGATTTATTTTATTAACCTTTATTTGATAATTAATTATATATTTATCTTCTGAATTATATTTATATATGTAATAAATGTTAGTATTTTTATATTTAACAGCTAACTTAAAAATTATAATTAATTCCAAACGTTCAATTTAAAATCTAATCTATTAGTTAACTGCTAACGTTATCTGAAATGCTAATTCAACGATTAATTGAAAATTTAATGTCAAATACACTCTAATATGAGATGTTTTGTTTTTAATTTTTTATTCAAATACACTAATATTCAATAATTAGTCCCTTTTTCATAAAACAAGGGTATAAATTTATATTTTGTTTTTTTCCATCCTAATAAAAATCTTTGAAAGACCCATTTTAAAAGTCTTAAATAAATATTCATTATTTTTATAAAAAATTTAAAATTTAAAATTAAATAGCTTTAAATTTTCACTAATACATAAATTTTATAAATTTGTCAGAGAATCCATTGAAAATCATGATATATTAGTACTAAATTAAATAAATTAAATTAAGATTTGAAAAGAAAAAAAAAAATCATTAAAATGGTTAAAAGTCGCTCATTAGCAAAATCCAGTAAAATTACATGAAAACAGCGACAACCTTCCAAGTTCGGAAATAAAAGCGCACGCAGTCTGTACAATCAGACAGCCATTAACTACTTGTAGTTCAGCTCCACGTGTACGCATGTCTCTTTTCCCATCAATCACGTCACATGTTTCATTATATCCTGACATCAAAAATCAATGATTCCGATTGGACACCCGTGACCTGGCACTGAATCAACGCCAACCAGCTTTACACCTGTTTAACATGTTCACTGTAATCGAGCACACACGAATATTTCCCATCATAAAGTTTGGAAACTGGACACGTAGGTTGCCCCTAAAAAAACACTAAAACCCAAACCCCTCTCTCTCAATATACCCGTTTTTGACTTGTAAACAATTTTGATAACGTAAAAAGGTAATTTTACTAACCGATCGGAGATATCTAGGGTTTCTCCTTCCTTTCGATCTTCTGTGTTACTCGTTCTGATCCGCAGATTTAAAAGGCACTCTCTAATTCTTGCTGCATTAGTTTGATTTCGTGTCGCCTTGAGTATATTCTATCGTCACCGGCGTTTGATTCTGGATAAGGTGCGTTTTGCTCCCTTTTTTTAGGGCTTTATCGGTGACGTTAAATCTTTCAGTCTTAAGTGATTATAGACTATGGATTGAAGTTTGTTTCCAGGGAAATTGAAGTAATGTGTCGTTAAGAATTTCATTCATGGGTTAGATGAAAAGGATCATCCTCGCTTGAATTTTTAATGTTAGGGTTTGTTGAATAGAAAACGATAATTAGACGGCATTTAAGTTTCTGTTGGGTCTGATGGTCTGAGTGAATTCAGTTATGTAATTATATAGATTTTGTTAATTTGGATTACAGGGACTGAAATCAGATGCAGCTTCGGTATTTTGTTTTTGCTGTAAGCGATTGCAGAAATTCAATGTCCTACTTCCGCTTTTGTGTTTGGTAATCGCCTCCCGTCTGTTGGTAGTTCTTTTTGATGAGGAAGAAGAGGAAAGGAAGTGAAGCCGATACCTGTGAAAGCTCGCCTAATGAGGATGAGTTGGGACCAACTCTTGAATCCCCATCATCTAATGTTAGATATCATTATTCTTTAGAAGATTATAGTAGGATTAAAAAGAGGTGCAAAGAGGATGCTAGCACCCAACCAAATGGTTCTTGGAGAAGTAGGCTTGCAGGGATTGCTACTGCTCCACCCTGTGGTGCCTCCTCTTCTTTGGTGTCATCCGGAAGGGGACTTAAAAGGAAGATAGGTTGCATAGATGTGAACACTCAGATGGGTAGAAAGAACAAGATTGAGGATGATTATGTAAAGGGTGACACAATTGGGCAAGGAAAATTTGGGTCTGTTTGGTTGTGTAGGTCTAAAACTAGTGGAGCTGAGTTTGCCTGTAAGATTTTACGCAAGGGAGAGGAGACTGTTCACAAGGAGGTGGAGATAATGCAGCATTTATCAGGTCATCCTGGGGTTGTGACATTACACTCAGTGTATGAGGAGGAAGCCTGTTTCCATCTTGTAATGGAGTTGTGCTCTGGTGGTCGTTTGATTGATCAGATGGTGGAGGTTGGACGGTATTCAGAACATCGTGCCGCTAATATGTTCAGGGATGTCATGTTGGTTATTAAGTATTGCCATGATATGGGGGTTGTTCACAGAGATATAAAGCCTGAGAATATTCTTCTCACAGCCTCAGGGAAGATTAAGCTTGCAGATTTTGGCTTAGCCATGAGAATTTCAAATGGTAAAGTTTAACTTTTACTCTAGAATAAGTTTTAGGCTGATATAGAAGCCTTTTGGATGGGGTCCATTCTTCCAAAAATTTGTCATTCATTTCTTTCTCTTATATTACTATATACCTTTTGAGCATGACAGTTTACTTCAGCCTGTTTGATGTTCCTTTTATTACTATTTGTTATTTCTGTTTTACAGAGAACAGAGAATGAATATGAATAGTTAAACACAGCATTTTGTAATTGCAATATTCAAGCTAGCTACGTCATGAACTTTAGCCCCTAGCTAGAAAATGACATATAACTCTTGCAGGTCAGACACTTTCTGGTTTGGCTGGAAGTCCTGCTTATGTTGCCCCTGAAGTTCTATCTGGCAATTACTCTGAGAAGGTTGATATATGGAGTGCTGGTGTTCTTCTACATGCTCTTTTGGTTGCTGCTCTTCCATTTAAAGGGGACTCACTAGAAGCAGTTTTTGAGGCAATTAAGAATGTGAAGTTAGATTTCCACTCAGGGATATGGGAGACAATTTCAAAGCCTGCTCGTGATCTGATGGCTAGAATGCTGACTAGAGATGTTTCTGCTAGGATATCAGCGGATGAAGTATTGAGTAAGCTTCTGACCCTGTTTCTGGAACGGTTTAACTGTAATCATCATTCCATTCATTTTTTCTCGTACAATGTGTTCTGATTCTTCAACCATGCATATATTTGGGGGTTCAAGTGTCGATCATGTATCTAGTGTATGTTATGAACTGTTCTTTAAGCTTATGGCATAGTTTGCCTAGTTTTCTTATTGGGGTATTTTTATATCAGGGCATCCGTGGATACTTTTCTACACAGAACGCACACTGAAGACACTAACAATTAAGTCAAAATTTAAGAACCAAGCGGGAGCATCATCTCGCCTACTGACAGCTCAACCTGGACATGACTCTATCTGTCATGAAAGTAACAGACACGGGTGCACACCCTGTGGTGGTTCAGATCAGATTTCATCGGCTGAAAGTTTAGGCTCCAAGTCAGAGGAACAAGATGAATTGGTAGATGTCCTTGCAGTGGCCATCTCCCATGTTCGGATTTCAGAACCAAAGAGGAGCAGATTGTGTAGCCCCACTGGCCCAATAGAGCAGCAGTGTTCATCTAACTTGACAGCTAACAATCTCTGTAGAGCATTTTGATCAAGCTGACGAATTCACACTGCTAACCTCATCTCCCTCTGCCTGCTTTCTGTCAAGCAGCAGGGATATCAACCTTACCATACAATTTGTGCACCGCCAACATAACTGATTGCCGGCGGCTATGGTGTTAGTTCTTATCAATGGGTTTGACTGCAATGCTTTCTTTCTTTTTTTCCCTCATATTTTATGTTAACCGTGTTGACCCAATAAACCAATATAGCTTTTATGTACAGAATATGTAAATAGAATATGCAAGAGAAGATGACGATTTTCTTGTGTTTTTTTCTCCGCTTCTCAAAGAATTTTCTCTTTAGAATATGCGAAGTTGCTTCTTTAGTATATTTGAAGTTGGCAGTGGTGGATCCTTTCGCTCTGATAGTTGAATATAATTATTCTTTTCACAAAAATGCAATTTATTTATTTATATAACATAGTTGGATTTATATATTTTTCTTTCTCATATCACTTATCCATTGCAAACTACAAAATGAATTATCGCATCTTCTATCTGAAAATTAAGAAATATATAGTTCATTACTTTAGTTAGGCACCCAATCTGTTAATTTCATTCAAGAATCAGATAGCTGGTGTGAAATGGTTGAGGGTTGAATATGGAGAAATCAGCCAGACTGCAAAATGCAGAACCAACTAGCAGGAGAAGTCAGTCGGACTGTAAAATGCAAGGTGTTGATGTACTTGCAGCTTCTGATTTAATATTTTTGTTGCAACTAGAAATTGTAAAGCATACCATGTGATGACTCACATCTAGAGGATGAGGATACTGTTCCATCAAACATTAGGACAGAGGATTAGTATATCAAGAACCCCAACCCAACACCCAACCAAGACTCCTTCCGTTCCGCTGCTGCCAATCCCACGTCTTCTCTGTCTCTCTCCGTATTGGAACTGATGCTCAGAATCTTTTTGTTTGACTTGTTGTCCACTCAATTTCCTGGCAGATCTCTCCATCCATCGTCGCTAAGCATAAACAAATGCACAATCTATCAGTGCAATTAATGCTGCTAAACATATTAAATTGAGCTACTGCCTCCAAGAAGATTCATTTCTCTAACGTTTTTGAACTATTTTAAAACTGTATCAGTCAATTCTAATCTCATCATACAAATTTTCCAAATTCATAAACATTACTGTAAACTGAAGTAAGGAATGTACCTTTAGATTTCCTTAACAGGCACCATAGCTGTAACAACCAAATAAGATCAGGATACTAGGATGGCCATGGAAAATTTCAGTGCCACCACCATCCTGCAAAAGAATGCACGTCAGAGTACACTTGTTATCTTGGTTTCCTTGCTGCTCGTATTTCTCATCCTATTGCACTGCAACAACCAAATCTCCAGGTTTCGTGACTCTGTTACTTTCCTTCCTCTCATAGATGTACGATTTGCTGAAACCCCCATGGAAGGAAACACTTGGTTCATGAGCTCATTGAATGAGACACGACAAGAAAACAAAGCAGAGTACTTGTATTTTCCTTCTCAGACATCCAAGGGACGAGTATTATGCATCATGGGACGTGATACAAAAGACGGCACCAAGAATTCATACGCATTGGCGTGGCCTGAAAAACTTCCAAATTACGCAACTCGCTTAAACGGCCTCAGCTTCGTCTCAGATGCCTACCATGGCTACCAAAATCTGTTGCAGGGACTATATGCTTTAACTCGTTTTATTGATTGGTCTATGAAGAATGACTGTCTTCGGCCAAATAGATGGGTACTGTTCCATAGAGGTGAGCTGAGAGATAAAATGGGACCTTGGCTACATCAGCTCATGGAATCATATTTTGGACAAGTAGAGATTGAAGGATTCCGTAGAGGAGATGGACCTTACTGTTTCGAGAGGGCAGTGGTCATGCGACACAATCAAGGAAGCATAGGAAAAGCCAGGAAGCTAAAGGAATTTGATCTGTTACGGAGCAGAGCGAGGAGTTTTTGCGGTTTAAATCCAGCAGGTAAGGGATTTGAAGTGAATAAAACAGGTGATCCAATCATCAGGCTAACATTACTGATGACAAGAGGTTCAAGATCATTCAAGAATCACACTGCTGTTATTCGTATATTCGAAAAGGAGTGTAAGAAGGTTAATGGTTGTGTGTTGAAGGTGTCTCAATTCGAAGATCTCAGCTTCTGTGAGCAGGTTAGAGTGATGACAAACACTGATATTGTAGCTACTACACATGGAGCGCAGTTGACGAATATGCTTCTAATGGATGACAACAGCAGCATCATGGAATTCTTCCCTAAAGGATGGTTCAAGCTTGCAGGTTTTGGAAAATATGTGTATAAATGGATGGCAGAGCAAGCAGGAATGAGATACCGTGGAGCATGGTGGGATCCAGGGAGTGAAAATGAATGCTCCTCCACCTTGCAGGATTCGGAGTGCTTCATTAGATTGTATAAAGATGGTCTAGTTGGTCATAATGAAACATACTTTGCAGAGTGGGCTAGTTCTGTCCTCAAACAAGTGAGGATCTCTAAGTTAAAACAAGCTGCGAAAATTCTTGTTTCTATACCTGAGGCCAATTCAGGAGTCTGTTTATGTTAGTGTAGCCTTTGTGCCATGTATTGCTCGTCCAACATGAGATCTTAAAGATGTAAAACAAAAAAAAATGCAATGGTGTCATTCTTTAAAAATATAAATAAAATATCCTTACATACAGTCAGTCTAAATAAGTATATCAAAAACTAGAATCAATTTACATATCCTCAACAGCCCCTTTCGTTAACCTCGGATTCGCAAGGAATGCTAAATCAAGGTCAACATTGATTACCAAAAGAAAAAAAAAAAAAAAAAAAAAAAAAAGGCGTCTGTCTTCAACCTTCAGTCAACATCTTAGTAAGGTAAGGAATCTAGCAGCTGAATAGCTCTATCTTCTGAACATTTTGGACCACAGATACAGTAAGGTAAAAAGAAATAGTGCAAAAAGGACGACATGGACTATATGGTTTGACCCATTTTTGACAATGCTTCTGTTTAACCTCCTCATATTATTCTTCACTCCTGCTTGAGCTTGCACCAGAGTTGTTTGCTGTCAAAATATGAAAAGAAAACATTCAGAACATTCTAATTAATGGAACTAGAACATTCTAATTAATGGAACAAAGCAAATTAAATGAGGTTCATAGGTGGCATAGGAAGTTATCAGGCCTAAAAGTAAGATCGTCATCTTCATGACTATGAACTCCAGAATGCTGGCCACATTCAATCGAAGTTTCATACTATTTATCTGGACATTAGCATTTATTTTATTCCTACTTCCATGATTCCCATCATTGGATGGGATTTGCAGCTAAATATCTTTAGTGCCTAACTTAGCTGTAAAAGCCAAAGAAATGACTACATTTCACAGCACAGCAGAAATCGATATGCAAATTATGAGGCAATACTCCAGCCAGAATATGAAGTCATACCAGCTGATCTAGAAAATTTTTCTGGAATGTTGCTTCTGAGTTTATATCATGAGCAACCTGCACCACAAAAATTCAAGGAGCGATAAGGTGAAAGGAAATAAGAAAAAATAATCTAGAACAGTGTAGAATACTAGAAATTAAATTGATGAAATTATAATCACTAATGTCGACAACCAGTAGTGCAAGGAAAAACTAATCCTCAAGATAAATGGAAAAGTTCCTCAGTAAACATATGCGGAAGAAGGAAAATTTTCCCTCTTGTAAACTTAAAGTATTCTCAAAGCATGGTTTTCCCACAGAATTAAACAAATTGTATACTCCATGCATCCCCTCTCCCTCTCTCAAGACATCAAAGCTCATAATACATAACAAATACCCTCTCCCTCTTTCAAGACATCAAAGCACGTAATACATAACAAATAAACACTCAGTTAGACTGCACTACCAAAGAGAGGATCTCTACTTCATCTCTTTCATGGTCAATGGATCTCGCAAAGATAGTTTTAGGCAATCATAGTTATAGAAAACAAAAATGGATAATGACTAGAAGGAGAAAATAGTCAGAACGAGGAAAGAAAAATAATTAAACAGCTCCTTTTCTATGTGTTAAGTAAAGTTCCTTGATTGGTTTTTATCTGGCAAAAGCAACAATTTCATTTTCTATACTCCTCTTTAAATGGTCAAAACTCTAACATGTGAACAAGGAAGTTATTAATATATAGTCTTTTCACTTAAGCGTAAGATAAGCTATTAAATCAATAGACATTGATCAAACAAAAGCATTCTACAAACTCCAAAGAAGAAAAAGGAAACAAATCAAACTTATTGCAAGTTACAGCTCTAATGATTAATGAAGTACTAAGGGTTCTCAGCAACAAACACCAAGCCCAGACTAGATGTAAGGTAATCTAAGAAAATATTGAAGAACTGCCTAAACATCTAGAGGGATTTCGAACTGGTCACGTTTGAAAATGAAGAAGCCATGAAATAAGAAGCCATCAAAACGAAATTGAAATATACGGGAACTTACGTCTCTCAATAGCCTGACTTGGCTACGAAGACCGGTGATCTCATCGTCCAGGTCAGCATTCATGGGATCAATCCTCAGCTGTATTTCATCTGAAGCGCCTACGGGTCTAGTGCTTAGACCCTCTCTTTACACAGGAATAACACAAAATTGAGTCCTCTGACTATTTGATTGTTCAATCGAAAAAATTAGGTTAAACTAAACGTGAAAATGGAAGAATATAGATACCTTGATCGGTACGGAGCCGCATCGCCGTACAAGTATCTACCAGGACCTGGGCGATGAGAACCGGAAGCCATCTAAAAACTTAAACCAGTTGGAGAAGAGGGTATCTCTCAATCTCAATCTCAATCTCAATCAAGATCGCGACTGATTACAGTGATCGGCCGAATACAGGAACCAAATGGATTCGCTTGCAGTGACTGCCCACCCGGATATACATGCAATCGAAACAGTGCGGTCTGTTCTCGTATATATTATTTGCTGGGATGCGACAGAAGGATAAGAAATCCTAATAACTCCGGGTGTACTCATATGAATCTTTTGGAAGGAATTCTTTTTTATTCCTGATAACTATTTTAAATATTCAAATTATTCAATTTTATTAAATTATTTTTAATATTTAAAAAAATATTAGTTTAAATATTTTTTAATTTATTTATGACTCACATCATTTATAGAATAAAAAGTAGAATAGGATAATTTAATATTGTTTAGAATGAATAAAATAATAGTGACAGTAATTTTATACCGTAGATATAAAATAACTTTATAATTTATAAATACACCGATAATTTTATAACATATTTTTCGTATTAGATGTTCATTATGTTATTACTAAATTATTCTTTAATAAAATAAAAATATAAAAATAAAAATTTATATAAAATTTTGTGGTAATCCTGAAAAAAATCCAGGAGAATTTTAAAATTTTTTCTGAAAAATTGAAAGGATCAAATTACCCTTTCAGAAATTTTTAATATTATTTTAAATTTCTATTGTAATGTATTATTTACTTTCTATTTTTATTAATATTTTTTTATTTTTTAAAATTAAAATTTAGAATGATCAAATTACCATTCTAAAATTTGTAGGAAAAAATCAAAATAGTAAAAAATAGTAAATTGGACGTTCTTCACAACAAAGTAGCAAGTTGAGAAAAAATTACATAGGTTCTTTTTGATAAATTTCTAAAATCCTTACAGGTTTTTTAGGATTATTCCTAATATTTATTTTTATTAAAAAAATATTAATATATTTTATTTTATTTATTTATTTATTTATTTTCTATAAATAACCATTTTATTATTTGTCAAGTTTTTGGATATTTTGTCAATTCATACTATTATCCTATTACTTATCGAGTTTTACTAAATATAAGTTTAGTATTTTTTTATCCTATCATATTATTTATAAGATAACCAGCCAAATACAATTTATTGATAACTTAATTCTTATACAAAACTTTTATACTAATCCTTTTCATTATACTATACTATATTTATCTTAATTCATATAAGTTTAATTTTTAGTAATTAAATTATAAAGTATTTTAATTAATATTTAAATTACTTAATTAATTTTTATATAATAATTAATATATTTGATAAATTTTATATTATTACTTATATGTTTAATTTATACTAATTGTTTTTTAATTTTAATATTGATTTTATTTTTTTATTTAAGAGTATAAAATAATTTTTTAATACAATCTTAATATTATATAAAACTAGATGGTACCCGTGCGCGATGCGCACATTAAGTTTGATAATAAATATTTAAATATAAAAATTATTATAATTATAAAGTATAATTATAATAATATATAATAAATTATATAAATAATAAAAAAACCGTTTAGATAAAAAAAATTAAGGGAGACAAATGTATAGAGCTCAACCTTACCCTATGATTATGTCAACCCATTTGATCGTTTTATTAAAAAAGAAAATACTTATATAATTACAAATATAATATCAAGTATAAATGAAATTATTACTCCCTTCGTCCCCAATTAGTTACAACATTAGGATTTTGTACACTATTTATCAACTAATTTTATTTTACATTTTGTGACTTTTGTATAAAAACAAATATAGTTAAGTGAGATCTTATTTTATTTGTTTTAACGTTTATTTTCCAAATCTATCGTGTTGATCCTAAATATTTTATATCAACCCATTAAGCTCTAATGAATTTGTATCTTTCCATGATCCAAATTACTACTCTAATTAAATTGAAATAAATATGACTTTATAAATTTAAGTATTTATTTTTTAATTTAAATTTATTTCAAATTAATTTAAATTTTAATTTAAGTTCTCAAATTAATTATTTAATATATATATAAGATTCAAAAATAAGTGTTTTTTTGTTATTATAATATTAAGTAAATAATCTAGATAAATTAATATAAATATTTTAAAATTTTGATTATATATTTAAAATTCTTGAGGGGTTATCTTATATTACTTTATTTAGATAAACATCATAATATTATACATTTATATACATTAATTATACAAATTAATTATTTTTTAAAAATTTAAATTTTTCATAAAATTGTGGAATTTGATAATATTAATTTTTAAAAAATAATATAATTAGATAATTATCTTTTAAACTATAAAAATATATAAAGATAATTATTTTTTTAAAAATAAGTATAAGATTGCTACACTAAACTTAAACACCCAAAATATGAAGTACAAAATATTTATAATAAAAATACTTTTTCTGTAATTTAATTATAAAATATATATAAATTAATATTGAAAATAATAAAACTAAAATATTATTAATAAAAAAATATAATAAGTAACATTCAATTATTATTACAAAATTTGCAATTTTTCATGAGACGTGAGAGGTCGGAGTTGGTGGACGACTTGAGGTTTAGGAATGCTTGATTCTGGGTGGAGAGACGGAAGGGTCTGGTCCCGTCATGCCAACAGACAAAGTTGCTCTGTGTCTCGTGAAACTCTAACAATAATTAAATATATATAAATTTATATAGTTGTGATTATAAAAATTAAAACTAATAAAAATTAATATATATGCGATCATAAAAATTGAAAATAAATATTAATAAATATATTAAAAGAAAAAATAAAGATGAATACTTATAAAAAATAAATAATATATTAAAAGGAAGAAAAATCAATATTTACAAAAATTAAAAAACACATATATATCAAATTAGAATAAAATTATCCGATTCCATATATTGACACACCAAATTGGATCCGAATCTACTATAAAAATATGGAACATTATTCGGTGTGAGACTTCTCTCTCTATATATATAATTTTATTAAATAGTTATTTTAAATTTTTATATGATTTTTTTAGTTATTATAAAATAAAAATTATCTAGATAAATTAATATAATTATTTTCAAATTTTTATTTTTTTTTTATTTTAAGAGGAGTTATCTGTATTTTATATATATATATAAATATATAAATATGATAATATTATATATATATATTATAAATTAATTAATTTTTAAAATTTTATATTTATCATAAAATTGTTGTTGAGTGATTGGATAATATTATTTTTTTTAATTTTCTTTAAAAAATTTATTTAATAAATTGTAATAATTAGTTTTAAATTTGAATAATAATTTAGATTGTAATAATAATTATCATAAAGTTTTGATATATTATATGGGACTTTTAAAAAAAAAAAATTAAACATCAATATGGATTGTATTGTTAATTGTTGATTAATTAGTGATTTCTATCATATTAATTTTTTAATATATAAATATATAATTTCCTTTAGATTAGAAAATGTTATAAAAATAAATATAAAATTATTTTATAAAAGCTAGAGTATTGAAAATAAAGTTGATGTAGTTTGAGAATATTCTAATTTTATTTATTTTTGTATAATAATAATAAATTAATGTACACAATTATAATTTTTAATTCTAACTTAAAACTATTTTTTTAAAAAAATAAAAACTATAAATATAACATTATTTAATAAAAAATATAAATTACATGTTTACATATAATTTTTCTATTCGAATATTAAGACTTCCGCAGTTATTATTATAAACTGAAAATTGATGAACTTCTATCTTTTCTTCTCACATCATGTATATTAATATAAGGTTATTTAGTAAAAAATATAAATTAATACGTGTAACATCATAAATATAAAGTACAAATATAAATATTCTATTCGAATTTGAAGACTTCATAGCGATCTTGTTAGGAAGAGTAGAACCATCAAAACCTTATTCAGATCCTGCGATTATGAAAGAAAAAAAAATTGTGTTTGAGTTTTTTGCAACTACTATGAGAAAAGAAAATGAGGTGATTAATTTAAAGTAGAATTACCATAGAGATCTTGTTAGGGAGAGTAGAACCATCAAAACCTGATTCAAATCCTGCGATTATGAAAAAAAAAAATTGTGTTTGAATTTTCTGCAACTACTATGAAAAAAAAAATGAGGTAATTAATTTAGAGTAGAATTACCATAGTGATCTTGCTAGAGAGAGTAGAACTATCAGATCCTGCGATTATGAAAGAAAAAATGTATTTGAGTTTTATGCAACTACTCTGACAAAAGAAAATGAGGTGATTAATTTACAGTAGAATTACCATAGCGATCTTGTTAGAGAGAGTAGAACCATCAAAACCTGAGATCCTGCGATTATGAAAGAAAAAAAAATTGTGTTTGAATTTTCTGCAACTACTATAAGAAAAAAAATGAGGTGATTAATTTAGAGTGTAGAATTACCATAGCGATCTTGTTAGGGAGAGTAGAACCATCAAAACCTAATTCAGATTCTGCGATTATGAAAGAAAAAAAATTGTATTTGAGTTTTCTGCAACTACTATGAGAAAAGAAAATGAGGTGATTGATTTAGAGTAGAATTACCATAGCGATCTTGTTAGGGAGAGTAGAACCATCAAACCTTGATTCAGATCCTGCGATTATGAAAGGAAAAAAAATTGTATTTGAATTTTCTGCAACTGCTATGAGAAAAAAAAATGAGATGAAAAAAAAATGAGATGATTAATTTAGATGAATGATCCTATATTTATAGGGGAGAGAAAATTGATTTGGAATAAAATTCCAATACATAATACAAATAAATATAATATTTATCTTTATAATCTAATTTTATTTTGAATTTAATCTATCTGAATTTTAATTTTTGAAAGTTATCAATTTATTATTTATTTTAAATTTTAAAACTAAAAGTTTAAAAACAATTGTTGTCTAGTTAAAACAAATTATTGTCTCGACCGAATATTGTCCTGAGACTTTTCTACTTTTATATATATATATATATATATTATATGGAAAATCATAAAACAAAAGATTTTAGGAATCCAACCAAAACTTTATTGTAAGTAATCATTCTTATATTAGGACTGCTAATTGTATATAGTTTTTCTTGTATAATCATTTATAATCTTTACCGACCCTCCTATTCTTTTTAAATCTTAAAAGATATGTTAAATAAATAAATTTATTTTATTATGATGAAATTTAAATTTAATTAAATTATTTTTACAAAGTTATATTTAGAAAAGGAAAATATTACTTTTCAATTGGTATATACCGGACTTGATAGATATTATTTGAATAATGAAGAATTTTTGTATTTAAAAAGAAAAATTAAATGATAAAATTGGGAAAAATATATATTAGGTTTAGTAGTTTGGATGAGTGAAATAACAATCATTTTTTTGATTTTGTATCTATTTTTCCTACTTATTTATTTTCCTTATTTGAGAGGTTTTATTTTTAATTAAAAATAAACTATTAGGAAAGTAGAATTTGTAATTATTACTATAGAAGTGTCTAAAAAAAAAAAAAAGAAAGTATTTAGTCCTAGAGATAATTATACATTGTCAACATGGGAAACAAATTCGTGCGTTAGGATTTTAGTTTGGGTGCTTTGGATCGTGAAATTTGAGTGTAGTCGTTTGTGGTTATTTTGTGTGATATCTTGTAATCCCTTTGACCATTATACTGGATAGTTATTCTCTTCCTTTTGTGGAGTAGGTACATCCCGAACCACGTTAAATCTCATATATCTCTTTCTACTTTCCATTTTTTTGTTTTATTTTTACTCTAGTTTGTGTTATTTTGTCTCTTTTATTCATAACAATCTGGTATTCACTACAAGAAACAGCTCTATTTACGACCGATTTTGCGACTGAATGTTTTTGGGTCAGTTTTGCGACCGAATTTGCGTCCGGAAAGCATAATTAAGAATTTCAGTCAAAATTTGAGACCGATTATAATTCAGTCGCAAATTCGGTTGCAAACTACGTAATTTGCGACCGAATTATAATCGGTCTCAAATTTGAATTAAAATTTCCTCACCCAGAATATTATCCTCCCCCCAAGTGACTAAAATTGGTCATTTTGACCCCTCACTTAACCTAATTTCAGACTTCCCTTCCTATCTAACCACCTCATTCTCTCTCCATAAGAAATAAAACAAAAAAAAAAACACCGTCCCACTTTCTCTCAGCGAAAACACAAAAAATGCTCATCGTCATCTTCGATGTCTTCTCTTTGAACGAGCTCTGTTCTTCAGATCTGTCTTGAGTGTGTACATCTCCGGCATTGCCGGCTCTCTCCACCAAAACATTCAGGTAATTCCTTCAACTTTATTAATATCACGTACTTTTTACTTGTATATGCTTAATAATGGGGATTTTCGAATTTCATCTTCAAAGTTTACTCTTTCTTTCACTGGATCTGTGATTTCGCATACTTTTTTGTGGTTATTTTGATTCATAGATTAATTAATTGTCACAAAAAAGTAACCCTAAGTTGAGTAATTAGGGTAATTAGGGTTTGAAATTGGGGGTTTGGAAGCTTTGAAGGGTGTTGAATTTGTGAGTTTTTTGGTTGAATTCGTGTGAATTAGGGTTTTAATTAATCGTAGCAAAAAGGTGATGACTACTGATATATTCATGGTATGGTCATTATTGTGGAAATCCACACACCTCCACCTTGCAAAATTGTTGTGTTTTGACAATTACTTCATATATCAATTTCTATTATAAAATGAATAAAACTTGCCAAAAGTTGTGGCATGCTTTCTTTAAAATGTAGTCTCTTTAATTTAGTGTCTAGTCATTGTTTTGACAAATTTATTTTCCTAATTCTAAATTCCACATTTATTTATTTTACTCTCATAATTTTATAAATCTCATACTCATTTCTCTCTTTATAGACAGGGGTATGAAAATTATTAGAGTCCCAGATCTAATTCCTAACTCTAATTTCCTACAAGCAAACACTCCTATTAGGTAGTGAATTAAAATTATTAGCGTTTATTTAAAATTAATTAACATTATTATTATTATGTTCAATAGATTATGAAAATTCCCGAACATCGTCGATGGATGATTAATAGACTTTTGACTTCACGAGCTGGATATACACAAGAGTTTATCAATGGAGTAGAAGAATTTAATAAATTTGCCAAAACACAACTAGTATATTTAGAAGATAAAACGTATAGGTGTCCTTGTGCCTTGTGTCAAAATACTAAATTTTTAACGTCGGATAAAGTGAAAGTCCATATTTTTCGAAAGGGATTTATGTGGGGTTATTGGTATTGGGCATCACATGGGGAGATTGAACCTGTGAGACATGGGGTTAATGATGAATTTGGGTCGTCAAGTAGAATGCAAATAGATGATTGTGGTTCAAATGTAAATCATTATCAAACTATGGTAGAAGATGTTATGAATTGTGAACAAGATACAAACATAAACCAACAACCAAATGCTAATGCTCAATCATTTTATGATATGTTGGATTCTTTGCAATGACCTTTATGGGATGGGTGTTCAAATCATACAGATATCTGCTGCCTTGAGATTGATGAGTATTAAGTCAGATTTTGCATACAACATGATTGTTTTGATCAAATTGCTAGTTTTATGAAAGAATCGCATCCTCAAAATAATCATGTTCATAAAAAATTTTCAGATGCTAAGAAATTAGTAAAAAAAAACTTGACTTGTCGGCAATTAAAATTGATTGTTGTCCCCAGGGTTGCATGTTATATTACAAGGATGATGAAACTTTAGATGTTTGTAAGTTTTGTAATCATCCAAGAAGGAGGGTGAGAAAATCAATTAAGGGCAAGGCCATTCCTTATTCTCAGATGCCTTATTTACCATTGATTCCTAGACTCCAAAGGTTGTATGCTTCACAATCTTCCGCTAAGCATATGACTTGGCATCACGAGACTGCACGACAACCCGGTGTCATGTGTCATCCGTGTGATGGGGAAGCTTGGAAATATTTTGATAGAACTTATCCTGATTTTACTTCTGAGCCACGCAATGTAAGGTTAGGGATATGTGCTGATGGATTTACACCTTATTCTTTATCTGCCAAATCTTACTCATGTTGGCCTATTATTGTTACTCCTTATAAACTTCCTCCAGAAATGTGTATGACTATGCCATACATGTTTCTGACTTGTATTATACCTGGCCCAGAAAGTTCGACAAATAAGATAGATATATATTTGCAACCCTTAATTGATGAGTTAAAAATTCTTTGGAAAGAAGGTATTCCAACTTATGATATTTCAAGGGAGGAAAATTTTCAAATGAGAGTTGCAGTAATGTGGACCATTAATGACTTTCCAGCATATGGCATGTTGTCCGGTTGAAGCACTCACGGAATTATGTCGTGCCCGATTTGCATGGATGACACTAAATCTTTTTATCTACAACATGGTGGAAAATCAACATGGTTTGATTGTCATCGTAGATTTTTGCCTTTAAATCATCCATTTCGTAGGAATAAAGATGCCTTTGTAAAGAATAGGACTGAAAAATGTCCCCCTCCCATAAGATTGTCTAGAAATGAAATTAGTGAGATTGTTGTAGATATGCCTAAGATAAGTCAATGCCCTTCTTGCCATATTCATAATTATGGAGTTACTCATAATTGGACAAAACAAAGTATTTTTTGGGAGTTACCTTATTGGAAGACAAATATGCTTCGACATAATCTGGATGTTATGCATATAGAATTTTTTTTGGTGATAATATACTTAATACAGTTATGGATGTGAAAGAGAAGACTAAGGATAATGTAAAAGAAAGAAAGGACATGGAGATTTATTGTAGAAGAAAGGATTTAGAGCTTAAGGAACTTAGTAATGGAAAGTTTTCAAAGCCAAAAGCTAAGTTTGACTTAAGTATGGATAGAAAACGTGAGGTTTGTACGTGGCTCAAGGAGTTTAGAATGCCCGATGGTTATGCTTCCAACATTGCTAACTGTGTGGATATGAGAAAGTTAAAGCTTTCACATATGAAGAGTCATGACTGTCATGTATTCCTAGAAACCTTACTTCCAATAGCCTTTAGTGCACTTCCCGATCAAGTTCTGAAACCATTAGTTGAGTTGTCTCAATTCTTTAAAAATTTGTGTGCAACTGTGTAGCATGTGGATAAATTACTACAAATGGAGGAAAACATAGCCATCATTCTTTGTAAGTTGGAGCGAATCTTTCCACCGGGATTTTTCAACTGTATGGAACATTTACCGATCCATTTAGCTTATGAAGCAAGAGTTGGTGGTCCAGTTCGGTATCGATGGATGTATCCATTCGAGAGGTAAATTTGAACATTATTAATACTTTGTATAAATTTTCTTTTACAAATTTTAACATATATATATATATATACACACACATATTATGTAGGTTCCTTGGAAAATTAAAGCGAATAGTAAAAAATAAAGCTCATGTAGAAGGATCTATTTGTGAGGCCTATTTATGTCAAGAGGTTGCTTATTTCTCATCGTATTATTTTGAGTCTCATGTTCCATCCTTAAGAACGCAAAGTAGGCGTAATGAGTTTGATATTCAACAAGATGAGTTCCCAAAAACATTATCTGCCTTTAGCTTACAAGGTCGTTCCGCGGGTAAACAAAAAGGTAGATATCTTACTAGAAAAGAGGTTGAAGCCGCACATCTTCACATCTTGTTAAATTGTGTGGAAGTTGAACCTTATATCAGGTGATAAACCTTTTATACTTTATATTTCTTTTTTTAAAAAGAAAAATTCTAACAATCATTTCATACTGTTACAAAACAAATTTCATTAATGCAGCATTTTTTCGAGAGAAAAGCATTGTCAATATCCCAATATAAGTGACGTAGAGGTTGATCGTATGATAGCAAGTGAATTTCCAAGCTGGTTTGAGAGAAATGTATGTTATATTATTATTTTCCATTAATATACATAATATATGCATATGTATATATATAATAAAATTTACGCACATATTTTGTGTCATAGGTGAAACATTTGCAACTGCATAATGGTTAAGAGCACAAATATCTATGTCAAATAGCTATGGGTCCATTGAGATGGGTTAATACTTGGTCCGTTTTTTTTGTAAATGGTCACAAGTTTCATACAGAAGAGAGAAGTGAAGGGAAAAAGACGTACAATTGTGGTGTGTCTGTTAAAGGGGTGGGAGAAGGAGCTATTGAGAATAATTATTATGGGATCCTTAAAGATGTGATTGAAATTGAATACCCAGGAGAACCTTTAAAAAGATGTGTTTTTATTTAGTTGTGAATGGTATGATCCAACTTTGAATCGTGGTGTGAGATTAAATAAGCATTGTGAACTTGCTGAGGTTCGTCGAAATGGACGATATAGAAATTATGATCCATTTACATTTGCAGACAGTGCAACTCAGGTGTACTACATGTCTTATCTAGAAAAGATCAGAGATAAGGTAGATTGGTTAGTGGTAGTGCCTATAAAACCGCGAGCTAGGATTGATCGTCAAAGCTATTTAGAAGTAGCATACCAAGAACAACAAATGAATAGCATGCGTTCTATCGATGATGATCTATCACTTGAACCTTTAATAGATGATGAAGGTTTATTAGATGAAGTTGATGAAGTTGAGGAAGAATTACTACAACAACAAATGCAACAAATAGAAGAAGATGAAGTAGAGTATGAGGTGCTAAGTGAAGTGGACGAGGAAGATAGTGAAATAGAATCTATTTCTGACGATGATAATTGATTTTATTCGTTGTACTTTAATTATGTCTAGGTTTTGAGCACCTTTTACTTATTATGAGTAATTTAGTTTAATTATCTTTAGTTGAATCTTATAACAATGCTATATTCGTATTACCTTAAATTATGTCGAGGAAGGATTTTGATGATATGTTATTTGTTTTTAATTTAAAGAATGTGTTGTCATAATGATTTTGAATTAAGTATTTTTTTTTCGCTTCTGACATTAAATTTGTGTATTAGACAAATGAGTGCAATAAGATCCGCTAGTAGAGGGGGATATAGTTTGAGAAGGATCGGAAGTCATCAAGATGGACAAGAGAATGTGGCTACAAGTGGGAGTGGAAGTAGTCCTATTACTGATGAAGTTGAAGTGGCGTGGACGATGGATCCTAACAAGAAAGTTATTGAACCTGATTATGGCAAGTAAGTTGCAAACTTACACTTCTATTAGTTGTGTTATGGTTTTTTATATTTATCAATAGTGTAAGTATTTGATTGTTTTTATTTGATTGTTATGTTTTAGCTTGAAGCCGAATCCTACGGAAGTGGTTCATAAGATTGTGAAATGCATGAAGAGTAAATATGATCAACCATGGATAAGTTGGAAAAAAATACCACAAGAAGTAAAGATATGTGGTTCGGTGAATTTCAGGTTCGTTCTGTTATTAATCTTGTTATTTTGACAAATATTTGTGCTAGTTGTGTTAGTAACTTGGAATATGATTGCTTTGTGTGTTAGTTTGAATCTCAAGAGTTTGTTTGGATAAGTGCATAAGAGTATTCTGCACTTATAAGAGCCATGTATAATTAGAGAACATATGAAAGATGCTTAATAAACTTACTTGTTTGTGTAGTTAGAGTTAAATCAATTGTTTCTTTACTTTTGCAGAAAATTTACCAATTGCACCCTAACCATTCGAAAGAGATTAGAAAGAATTTTGAAACTCGAGGTAGTATTCGCCTGAAAAATTTATTTCGTAATGCGAGAACAAAGAACATGTGTCCTGAATGGATAACTGAGACGGTTTGGAAACAATTACAAGACCAATGGAATAGTGTTGATTTTAAAGGAAAAAGTGAACAAGCCAAAAAGAATCGTGCATCTGATGTTGATGGTCTAGGATCATCTCTTCACACCGGGAGTTCTATCCCAACGACGGAGCATAAGCGGCGCTTGGTAAATCTCTTTTATCTATTATCTTTACTAAATGTTTGTCAAATTTTTATTATCTTTCTTGATCTCTTTTATATACTATCTTCCTTTTTGCGATTGTAAGGCCAATGTTTTTTGAGTACTTAGAAGTATCATAAGTAAGATATTCAATATTTACTACTCAAATTAAAACTTCAAACATTGTTTTTGTCAATAACAATGATGCACCTATAGTTCAATATCCCAATATTATTATTAATATCACTTGTTTTCGATTTTGTAGGAAAAACGAGAAGGAAATGAGGTCTTAGATGTTGATCTTTTTTTGGCTACACATAAAAAGAAAGAAAAAACTTGGGTTGATAATAGATCGGCACAAACTTATGTATTTGATTATTTTAATTTATTGTATAATTTATGTTATTATAATGAATTTATTATTTATAGAAAATTATTTGATTTTATATTAGGAAAAATGGTCAAATACGTGAAAAGAGTTGGCATTGAGTCAAGAGACCGAGGAGTCCGGTTCTCAAAGTGTGAAACTTAATGAAGATCAATTGTGGGTTAGAGATAACAAAACTACCAAAGGCACCATATATGGATTAGGAGCCGAAGGAGGAAAGTACAAAAACTCAACTCATGGACATGTTGCTACTTTTTTTTTATGCAAATGAACAACTAGAGAAAAAGAAGATGGTGGAGGAGATAGAAGTACTCAAAATGGATAATCTCAATCACAAATAAGAATACAAGATTTTGTTTGAACAAAACAAGATTTTGTTTGAACAAAACAAAATAATGAGTGAGAAAATGGAAGTTATGATGAAAAAAATGAACGATCTAGATGAAGGGATGAAAAAGAAGAAGAAGAAAAAGAAAGCATCTCACTCATCGGAAAATAATGGAGACGATGTTTAAGTTTTGAAGGTTTGGATATGTTTTTGTGTGCTTCTAAGATACTATGTTTGTGTATGTCTTTTTTGCTAGGACTTTGAAGGAATTAAGAAGGTTTTGTTATCCTAGGTTGTGATTGCAAATATGTAATGTGGTGATGGATGTTTTTTGGGTTATTATAAATATCTCATGTGGATGCTTTTTGGATTGTAAAAGGAAGAAAATTCCGTTTTCCGTTCAATGTTATATTTATATGTCATTGTCTATTTTAGACAAATATTATTGCAAAATATTACATTTATGGTTGTATACAAATGGGCTTTAATGCTTAAATGAATCGAATAATATTAGTTGAAGCATTGGAAATTGCGACCGAATTTTGCGACCGAACAGCATTTGCGACCGATATTTGCGACCGAATAGGTTTGAAAAGGCTTTTTATTTGTGACCGAATTTGCGACCGAAAAATATAGTGCCAAAATGGAAGTAGGTTTTTGCGACCGATTTCAAGCCCAGAAAATCGGTCACAAATATTTGTGACCGAAAAATCGGTCACAAAAATAGTCGCAAATTTGCGACCAATTTCTATTTCGGTCGTAAAAAGTCTGCGACGATGTTTTTTGATGCCGATTGGGTTCGGTCGTAAACTCAATTAGCGACCGATTTTAAGGCCAAATCGGTCGCTAAATCAGTCGCAAATTTGACAGTTTTTTGTAGTGATTAAAGTATATATTGGGATTATTCATGGCGTCAACATCATCAACAAAGTTTGATATTGACAAGTTTGATCAGAACCTGAGGAAACATGAGTTTCGCTATATGGAAAGTCAAGATGAAAGTGATTCTAATACATCATGGATTGCATAAGACACTTTTGAAGAAAGAAGAATTATCCAAATCATGGGATGAAAAGAAGATGATAGAGATAGATAAGAGAGCAGTATCCATGATCCAATTGTGTTTGTACTGTAACGGCAAACCCCCGTCCTGGTAGAACCATGGTTAGGAATCTGACGCCACACAACAAATATGGAAACATAACAGTCGAATAATTCAAAAATCCCAAAAATAGTCATATAGTCCAAAAGTCCAACAGTCCCAAGAAACATAACAATACTAATGTCCAGCAATATCCAATACAACTCCAGAAATAAAAGTCCCAAATACAATCCATGAATCAATGTACGAAAATAACCTAACAGTAATAAAAATGGAATGCTGATGTATGCCGTGATCCGTAAATGAGACAGCGCCTACTCAATCGGAGGTACCTACACTCAACCTGGGATTTATTCCCAGATTACAGAATAGGAAGAGATAAAGAAAAACGTTAGACTGTGAATTAGTCTAAGTTAGCGCTCACGTTCCAACATACACATACAGAGTGACCTAAACTCGGCCCTAAACATGAGAGCACACAATGCAAGGCTCTACAAACTCCCTAGAGTCCACTATATCAGTCAACACACTAATCATCCTACCAACCAGCAGTTTATTGATTATCTTCCTTAAGTCGAAGCCAAATTATCTGTTATCTATATATTCTTTCAAGTTCAATTATCATCCTAAAAATAGGCTCCTAAAGTTCACGGTCTAGGATCCTAATATTCTTATAGGACGCTAGGATTACGTCTTGGGGGCCTCACGAAACCAGATTTTTAGTTAAAGTTTTCTGTGGAGGTTTCGTCATTAGAATTCCGTATCTAACAGTTTAAGTCCGGTTATTTAACTTTTAGAATTATAGTTACAACCGACCGAAAAATCAACCAGTTTGTGATAACTTAATTAAGTCCAATTCAGGCATCAATCACAGTTATTTACCATCCATTAACAGTCAATTAACACAATCCAGCAACCAAAACAGATTCTTAATTAACAGTTTAGCCAGTTATTTAACAGAATTATGCCCAAAGCAGCTAACAGTGGAAAACGAGATTACAGTAGCAGTAACAGTATGGACGAAGCCCAGTAAACAATATCAGTATAATAGTTTCAAATACAATCAGTATAGGCACTTCAAGCCAATTATTTCAGTAGTGAGGATCCTCTATCCCTAGGCATGCCATATGTTCTACTAGTAGACTGACTAAGGGAAAAACTCACACCGTTTAAACCAGATTTATTAAATACCACTTATCAATTTCAGTGTATGAGTGTTATAAAATTCGAGTACAATGAAGTCTTACTTTATCAATTTTCTAACTTAAAGGCAGATTATCGTATTTATTATCATCGTTAAACAGGGCAGTTTAGGAGACAGTTTCACAATTCAGCAATACATGACACATGCATATAACAATCAACATACAGTAAGCATTGTATCGGACCAAAAACAAACTACTAACCACGACAGCAGAACCAACAGCGAGACGCCTACTCCTCAGCCCGAGCAGTTCCTTCCTCCTGACCCTCTGTAGAACGGAACTAGTAATGTTAGTCGCTGATTTCAGGGTTCCAACTCAACCCGAACCCGACAGAATAAGGCTCAAACCAAACCAGACAGACCCTGCCAAGAAACGGAACCGACTGAAAGATACGAGACTTATCGAAACGACTTAGACTACAGTGTTACTACAATCCGCGACGCCTACCACACAGTACCCGATGGAATACCCCCAACTGACGGAATCATCATATTAGCGATCGAGAACAGAATAATAATACGAGATTCGAGAGTACGACAGAATGAATCTTACCGAAATTCAGAACCACGACGGAACCCTAACAGAACCCTAACCGGAAATAGGATCGCAGAACGGAAACCTATGCGTTGAAACAAATTATCTGAGTTAGAACACGTGTAGTATTACGATAATTGAACATGCGATCATAAGAGACTTACCAGAAATCTACTGCGGTGGAAACCCTAGCGAACAGACGCTCTGACCCTTACGGTTCTCTCAACTCTAAAAATGTGAAGGAGGCAGGAAAAAACTCTCTAGGGTTTAATAATAGTCTTATATGATGTCTAAAATAATAAAAACCCCCTAGACTGAGGAAATATTACAAAATATATCAGAACTTCTAACAATTCTCAATAAAACCCCTAACTTCTGACCCAAGCTACTAAGCCCGGAAATGGTCCGTTACATGTACAATGAGGTTCTGAGAAATGTTTTCGATAAGAATACTAAACAAGAATTATGGGATAGATTGGAAGCTCTATATATCACAAAGAATCTCACTATAAAGTTGATTGTTAAACATCATTTATATACCCAATCAATGGCAGAAGGTATGTTGATCAAGTCCCATATTGATGAATTTTCATCTATTGTAATGGATCTTTCTAATATGGATATCAAGTACGAAGATGAAGATCAAGCTCTTATGTTACTTCATTCTTTACTTCATTCTTTCAATAACTATAAAGAGATATGTCAAATTGGTACTATATTTTAAGAAGTTATTTGATGATAAGATGTCCAAAAATCGAGCAGAAATCTTGCAGAAGGTTTAGTAAAGATAATCTGATAAAAAAAATGTTGTAGATCAAAATCAAAGTCCAAGTATGTGGTTGCAATTATTGTAATAAGAAATGGCACATAAATAAAGGATTGTCAAGATCTTCAGAAAAAGAATAAAGAAAATAATCAACAGTTAGAGAAACCTCCAGAAGCCAAATTTTTGCAAGATAAGAAATAAGACTATGATTTCTTTTGCAATCATTAACGATAATACTAGATCTGATCAAGGGCGGATTCATTGATTCTGTATGCCCATTCCATATAATCAGAATCTGGTTTGACGGAATCGAATTATGTTGATATTGTGCAAAGGTATCCTGTAAAAGATAAAAAGATAAAGTCCGAGCAGACCTTTGGGACACTGGTGTGTCTGTCATTGGTACTCCAACGTTCAAGTTAGCCCTAAACGTAATTAAATAAACTGTAGAATAATTAAGAAAATAAATAACTTCTTGAGTAATGATTCCTTTTAGAAGAAGGCAACGCCTGAATGGTAACACCAAGAAGCAAAGAGCTCTTAAAATCGGGACCAAGTCGATGATCAGGGTCAGGAAAGGACACCGGAGTGCGATTGTGAGTTTGAGGATGACAATTTTGGCAGAGTTTCTAAGTAGAAAAATAATGCCAACTAAGGAGATTTAGGTTCCTATTTATAGGAACCTGAGATGGTTGTTGGCCGAACATGCCGAGATCCTTACGGAAGGATCTCTGCAAAATTTAAGATCCCCTCAACAGCGTATGTAGTAGTTGGAAGGCTTTTGATAAGATATGGATCTTATGGGCCGAACGAACACTTAGACTTGTGCCTCAGGTCTGAGTCCGATTACACTTTGGGCTTAGGCCAAGGCTAACTTGCTGAACTAGTTTTGAATTATGCAATCCATTACAAATACAAACTAAATATTTTATTAAATGGATTGCAATCATGTGGCCGTTTAGATATACCAACCTAACAGAGAAAAAAATGTTGGCTATGTTTGGCAGCAATGATATTTTTTCACAGTGTTTAGCGTTTTTATAATTAAGGGTAGAAATAGGTCAAACTTGACTATGCTTTGGACTAATTATAGCCCTAACATATATATCTAATTATAGACCTGAGTCTTACCTATTTACCTGATATAGGTCTAAAATGTCGACATGATCTTATCTTTTAAAAATCTGTCTAAAATGTAAGCCTATTTAAAAGCCTGCTTAATAAGTTTTTTAATTCTCTTTTAATACATTTTTATTTTTATTTTTTAGTATAACTAATATTGCAAGCTTTAGTGTAATAATAATGAATTTTAAATTTATTATTTAAGATAAAATTAATAGTTGAAGTTAAATAATTATGTCTACATTTCAAAAAAAATATTTTATAATAAAATTTACACATTACATAAATTACAATTACTTAATAATAATAATTATTATTATTATTTCAGCATATTAGGCCTAATAGACTTGTTAACAAGTATGAAGTTTGACTTATTTAATTAAATAAGCTTATCAAAAAGTTCAAGCCTGACATTTTTATTAAATAGGTGAGGTCTGAGTAGACTTTAAATGGTTCAGGTAGTACGCCCTCGATGAGTGTCCTGACCTATTTCCACCCGTATTTATAGTATTTAGTTTTTTTTATTTTATTATTATTATTATTATTTACAAAATCTAGCATTTTTTAATAGCAGTTTAACTAGCATTTTTAGTAAATAATGTTTGGTAAAACTAGTATTTTAATTAGCTAATAAAACTCAAATGATATAAATGGACATAATATAAATATATTATTTTTTAAATTAATTAATACTTAAAATCATATGAAAGAAATAAATAATAATAAAATCAATTAATTTCTCATTTTATTAAAAAAATAAATGACTTACATTTAAATAATATTTATTAAAAAATAATAAAAGTACTATTTAATAATTATTATTTATGTAATAATAATAATATTATTATTATTATTTACAAATTGAATCTGTGTTGGTTAATGTTGGAATAATTTTTAAAAAAAAAAAACCTCACTAAACGTTATTTCTACCTAGCGTGTGTTTCAGAAAGATATTGAATTAGTTTTTTAGATGTTGTCTAGATTATAAATTAATTTTTTTTTCTTTTAAAAAAAATGCGTGTTCTGTAACCACATTTATAATAGTACCTAGCGTTTCAATTAGCGTGTAAGATAGTATTTGTGAAAATTATTAAACATAGTTTTCAAATCAAATGTTAATAGTGATTTACTTTATGATTTTTTTTATAATTTAATTGTATCATTATCTTTTAAATTATATTTATATCCATAATAAATTTTAGTAATTTTATATCTAACAACTAATTTAAAAGTTAAAATTGATATCAAACATATAATGTAACAATTAACTTAACAATTAATTTAAGTGAAAATTCTAAGAAATGGGCTTTTTAAAGTTTAAAATACAATTATAGGCCTGTTTTGAAAAACATATAAAAACAGGCTTTTAAAAGTTTAGTTTTCATTCCATAGGCCAAATTTCCCAAAATACCCCTAAAACTTTACAATTCACAGATGCTGTGAATTATGCTCACAGTCTGTGATTGGCCTATGGAGTGAAAATCAAAGTTTAATTTTGCAAACTTTTCAAAAGTGGCCTATAATTGTATAAGTGAACTTTTTATGGCCTAGAAATCCAATGGACTCTTAATTTAATATTTAATCTAATAACTCTAAAAATATCATTTTAATAATAAATTAAATTGCCAAAGAACACGAGCCTGATATACTGATTTTTGACTTTTAAATTCTAAAATCTGTTTTAAATAGTATTTAAATAATTGAGAAGTATTTTCAATCTTGTAAAAAAAATTTCAAACAAAATAAAAAATATTAAAATTTTAAAATAATTTACTAAAAGTAAAAATAATATGAATTTTCTCTCCTGATATTATCTTGTCACATCACTTATTTAAAGCCAAATATGACAAAAATACCAACAAAACACACCATGGTACATGGTTTAGTCAACCTATATGATTTTCAAAAATGAATTAAAAGTTTTTAATCAATTTATTGGATGCAAATTAAATATAGTAAGAATTAAAAAGGGCTACTTGATTCAATTTAAAATTTTAAAAATTTGAAGTATATATATATATATTATAAATATAAAATAATAATAAATAAATACAATCATGTAAATTATATATTTATTTGTGAATATTTTTTAAAAAGTTAAATTATTTATTTTCAATTTTTTTATAGATAATAAAATTTTACATCTATTTAGTTTTGGATATAAACTAAAAAAATAGAATAAAAAAATTTATTAAAATTTTTTATGACGGAAAGTTAAAAGTAAATATAATATTATTTAAATGAATAATTTTATAATAATTATTTACATAAATATTATTAGGGAACTAATTATTTTATTATATTTTGTCATTGGAAAAATATTTTATTATATTTTAGAAATTAGTCAACATGTGCTAAAATGTGATTGGGTAAAAAATGATGTTTAAAAATTATTATATTTTAATTTTATAAAATTATATATAATGCAATATAAATATATATATTAATATATAAAAAATATTATATATATTTTTAAGACCATTTCAATAATAAATAATAATAATAAAATTAAATATTAATAACAGCCATTAAAATCATTTATACGAATGAGAAAACTGTATCTTCCCAATTATATAATTAAAAAAGAATTTATTTTATATTTATTTATATTTAATTTTCATTTAAAAATTTAATAAGATTGAAGTAAGATTATTAATATGTGATTTTGTCTTAAAAGTATTACATAACCATTAAATTATAAAAATTAAAATTGTGAACCATGTGATGTATAAAAGAAAGGGATGAAAGAAGAAGTGAAATTTGATAAAAAAATTTATTTTCTCCAGAAAAATAAAATGAGAATTGAAAAAGAGTAGATTTTATTTAAAAAAAAAATGCTTTGTTTATAAAATTATTTAGGAGAGAATGACAACTCATGTGAACCACAAATCTTACTCTATTTGGTGTATATTCATATAATAACTCACGTGGGTCAAAAAGTGCATAGTTTTCCACGCGTGTGGTACAAGATCTAAACGCACGTCATGACATCAATGCGATTCACGATAGCATTTGGAGAACATCCGGACCGTTAGATTCATAGACAAGTGTTGGCAGACTTTAATTACACGCCGTATATGTTTTCCATTAATTTGAGGCCTCAGACGCCATTCTATGGATATTTAACAACTAAATTTTTTTAACCGGAGAAGATTTCGTGAGATGGGAAGTGAAGGTGTGAGAAAACCAAGATTCTTATGCCTCCATGGATTCAGAACAAGCGGAGAGATTTTAAAGAAACAGGTAAATAAATGGCCTCAACAAGTGCTTCAACACCTCGACCTTGTTTTCCCAGACGGACCTTTTCCAGCCCAAGGTAAATCCGACGTCGAAGGCATCTTCGATCCTCCTTATTACGAGTGGTTCCAATTCAACAAGGTACTAACACTTTGAACATGAATATTTTCCTGTCTAATTTTAAATTCCAAGACCCCCAAATTCAGATTTTGATTCTTCAGGATTTCACTGAGTACGTCAACTTTGAGGAATCTCTAGCCTTCATTGAGGACTATATGGTCAAACATGGACCCTTTGATGGTCTGCTCGGGTTCTCACAGGGGGCTATTTTGTCAGCCGGGTTACCCGGATTACAAGCCCAGGTATGCAAATGGTTCTATAGACTATATTGGAAGTCTATGTGATTGATTGGTTGTGGTTGCAGGGTGTGGCTCTAACCAAGGTTCCCAAAATAAAGTTTCTGGTAATAATAGGTGGGGCTATGTTCAAGGCACCATCAATTGCTGAGAAAGCTTATGCTTCTCCTATTCAATGCCAATCACTCCACTTTTTAGGTATTTTAATTTCATACTTAATGATGGTGGTTAACTTAATTCAATCTCTCTCTCACGTTCATAACATTTGGTTACAGGAGAGACAGATTTCTTAAAACCTTATGGACAGGAACTGTTGAAATCCTGTGTTGAACCTGTGGTTGTTCATCATCCCAAAGGTCACACTGTACCAAGAATTGGTAATTTTTAACATTTAAAATTTCTTTCTCTTTTTATTTTTTTATTTATTATTTTTTTTTTATCTGTTGATTCTGTTGCAGATGACAATAGTTTGCCTACCGTGTTGAACTTCATAAACAGCATTCAGACAACGTTGATGAAGGAAGAGGGGGAGATTGAGTAACCATTTTCATTATTTTATTTATTTTTTCTCTTGATTGATTGTAGGCAAGTTTTGTGGATCTGAATTGGGGATAGATACCTGAACGGTCACTTTTAATAAATAGAATCCAATGTAACTGAAACTATTATTATCGTAACTGCTCATCAAAATCAGACCGTATTAGGATCATTATCATCATCAGAACAGAACAATGTTATTTACATCTGTCCCATAAATTTTAGATTTGCTGTTAATATGTAGTATTTTATATAAGCTTTGAGTGTTCATTTTCTGTGCAATATGGTAATCACTATTACACTAGATGATCTTAATTAATTATGGTTTCAGGTTAATAATTGATAGCATTTTAAAAAATTATATAAATCTATCATTTTAAAGGTTTGGGATCAAAGTTCTGCAATAAGATCTGTCAATTTTGTCTCTATTCATTTTAATTTATTTTTTATTTTATTTTTTAAATTGTAATGGTAGAAGTTTTCATTTTGATATCTATATTTTTAGATATTTGAAGAAAGTTAAGTGTCACTAATAAGTTTGGTTGAACATTCAATCCTGTAACCGTAGAAGTTTTCATTTTGATATCTATATCTTTTAGATATTTGAAGAAAGTTAAGTGTCACTAATAAATTTGGTTGAACATTCAATCCAAATTAATTGTAAAATCATAAAATTTATAATTTATTTAATAAATATATATAATTAAAACTAATTTAATCTCAAATTTTAATAGTATTGGACAAGATTTGTAATATGTGTATGCCTTTGTCTCTTTATTTCACAAATCTCAAACATATAAACACGATTTACAATATAGGAACTAACTTTAATGGCATAAATATAATATTTCCTAATTTATGCCAAATTACAATCAATTACATTTAAGAGCAAAAAATATTTCAAGAATATATGTCGTATTATCCCCCTTAAGTTGGAGCATGCAGGTCACAAATGCCCAACTTGCCAATTAAATGTATAAATTTGTGCTTACTTAATGCTTTGCTGAAAATGTCAGCAAGTTGTTCATTCGTAGATACATGTGAGGTAGTAATGAGACTTTCCTTTATAGCATCTCGAATATAGTGACAGTCTACTTCAATTTGTTTGGTGCGATTATGAAACACAGGATTCTGAGCAATAGGTAAGGCAGACTTACTATCACAGAATAAAGTCATAGCTCGAGGATGATTCACCCCTAAACTCAGAAGTAATGCTTTAAGCCATTTCAACTCAAATGTGATTGCAGCCATGGAGCGATATTCCGCCTCTGCTGATGAACGAGATACAGTATGTTGCTTCTTAGTTTTCCAAGAAATAGGTGAACCTCCAAGAAATACAAGCCAGCCTGTGAGAGATCGTCGAGTTATCGGACAACTAGCCCAATCTGAGTCACACCACCAAGTGAAGGATAAATCACAATTTGACTGCAGAAGAATTCCTTGACCCGGACACCCTTTTAAATATCGCACCGCACGGATTGCTGCATCCCAGTGCTCTTGGCGAGGTTCTTGCATAAATTGAGACAAGATATGGACTGTATAGGCTAAATCAGGTCGAGTAAATGACAAATAAATAAGGCGGCCAACAAGATGTCTATATTTTCCTGGGTCACTAAGCAATGCACCCTGAGCAAGAGCCAGAGTATGATTTTGCTCAACAGGAAAATCCGCAGGTTTAGCCCCCAAAAGGCCTGTCTCAGCAATAATGTCAAGAGTGTATTTTCGTTGACACAAAAAAATACCCTCTGGACTACGAGCCACTTCAACTCCAATGAAGTATTTTAAAACACCCAAATCCTTCATGTGAAAGCACTCCCCCAAATACCTCTTAAAGGAGACAATAGCAGATGAATCATTACCTGATATGATAAGATCATCAACATAAATAAGAACGTTGATTTGCACCTGTCCTTGTCTGAAAGTGAAGAGGGAATAATCAGAGTATGACTCAACAAACCATATTTCTTCAAAGAAGCAGCTAATTTAGCAAACCAACATCTCGAAGCTTGTTTTAGACCATACAAAGACTTCTTTAGTCGACATACTTTTCCGGGTGTCTGAACTGTAAAACCAGGAGGCAATCGCATATAAACTTCCTCAACCAAGTCACCATGAAGGAAAGCATTATGTACATCCATCTGATGTAATTTCCAATTTTTGGCAGCGGCCACAGCTAAAAATGCACGAACTGTAACCATATTCTCAACTAGAGCAAAAGTCTCATTATAATCAATCCCTTCAACTTGGTGGTTTCCAAAAACAACAAGACACGCTTTAAAGCGTTTGATTGTACCATCCGAACAATATTTGATTTTATATACCCATTTGCATCCTAGTGTCTTCTTTCCGGGGTAATGTCTCCATGACCCAAGTCTTATTATCCTCTAAGGCTCGTATTTCCTGTTGCATCGCCTTCCTCCAACTAATATCCTTCATGGCCTCACTAAAATTACGAGGTTCAAGTCCTGCAGTTATGGCTGCTAGAAAACAACAGTGTCGCATAGAGAATTTATCGCAATTCACAAAATGTGCTATAGAATAAGGAGTACCTGAGGAACAAGTAGGGGTCGATGAACTTTGAGAATGACTCATTTTTCGAACTGTATGTGTGACATAATCTCTGAGCAAACATAAAGGTCGTTTCTCACGCAAACCACGACCTATCTCTGTAGATACTTCGTTGGCCAACTACTCACCATTATCAGGTGGCTTCGAGTTGGTGGACGGTGCCGAATCTGCCAAAGAATCAATAGGCATTACCAAAGTAAGTTCTTCGTTACCTTGTTGTGTGGTACCAACAATTTCCCCAACAGATTATTCATCCAAAACAGACTCCAAATCATCTAAGAAAGCCGCATCTACCCAGACATTATCAGAAGAGTCCGGAAGATTGTCATTGTCAATAATGCTCTGTCTATCTTTAAAGGGAAATTCATTCTCATAAAACTTAACATCGCGGGACACAAATGTTTCACCTGTTTGTAAATCATACAATTTCTACCCCTTTTTGCCATTAGGATAGCCAACAAATACACACTTTCGACTTCTAGGGGCAAACTTATTACCTTTGGATTTGTGATTGTATGCAAAACAAAGACAACCAAATATTCGAAGATGTTCAAAATCAGGTACTTTACCAAAAAGAACTTCAAATGGTGTTTTATTTTGTAATAAGCCAGAGGGAGTACGATTTATCAAATGGACAGCACTGAGAATATATTCACCCAAAAAAAAATCGGTAGATTCCCTTGAAACATTAATGCACGACCCTCATTAAGTATATGTTGATGTTTACGCTCTACCCTTCCATTTTGTTGAGGTGTCCCAACACACGAAGATTGAAAGATTATGCCATTATCATCAAAATAATTCAACATGCATTTAAATTCAGTTCCATTGTCACGACGCACAATTTTGACTTTGGTTTCAAATTGTCGTTCAATCATGGAAAAAAATGAACAAAACACTTTATATACCTCAGTTTTAGAATGCAATAAGTAAACCCAAATTGCTCTAGAAAAATCATCCACCAATGTCAAAAAATAGTGTGCTCCACTAGACAATGGTATTTTATTAGGCCCCCATAAATCGTAATGTATAAGTTCAAATATACGACTAGCTTTACTATCACTAACTGGAAAACTGTCACGAGTTTGTTTAGCTTGAGGACAAACCACACATTCTTTATTCAATTTCTTTTTACCAACACTATTTTGAATTGCAGGAACTAACTTGAGAACTCTATCGGATGGATGCCCCAGTCGTCGATGCCATAGCTCAAATGATGATAATCCTGAGACTGTCACTGCACATACTGTAGGAATCCCTCAAAAATAATAGAGTCCCTCTTTCCGTTCACCGGCTCCAATCAGGCTCCCCGTACGTTGGTCCTGTATAGCACATAAAGAGTTGGTGAATCGGACAAAACAATAAGAATTATCAATTAATTGCGACACTGAAATTAAATTGCAATGTAGTTTAGGCACAAGTAAGACATGATCAAGGGTTATTCCATCATTGAGAATAACTCGGCCTTCCTTGGTTGCAGCAGTTTGGTGTCCATCAGGCAAACCGACTAGACATGGGTCAATTTCTCGAATGTCCGTCATAAAAGATATATTTCCAGTCACATGATGAGAGGCTCTAGAATCTATTATCCAAGAAGTTGCAGAAGACTTACCTGTCATCTGAACCTGTTGCTAATTACTGATCATATTGAGTAAGATTTGGACCTGCTCGGGTTTTAAGTTTCCCAAGGATGTATTTTCAGCTTCCTTTAACACTCCATTATCAAAGATGCCAGTATCGGGACTTCGGCTGCTGCCCACTACGACATTTGCTTTAACTGTAGCACCACGCCCTCGACTAGCCGCTCCAGTATTGTTATTATGGTCACGTCGCTTTCGATCTCCCCACCAATCTGGGTAGCCATGAAGCTTAAAATAGTCGCTAACCTCATGACCTGACTGTTTACAATTAGAACAAGAAAGTTTAGATTTGTTAGGACAATTAAAATGGCTCTTAGACAGATCAGCTTGCAACGTAAAGGCATGAATGTCCTCATTTTCTACTTTTCCTCGAGCAATACCCTGAGAGCGCTCTTCTTGAACAAGGGTGAGATATGCATCATCTAATGAAGGTGTCGGAACTCGAGATAATAAATTCGATCGAACTATTGCATAAAGGTCATCATCCACACCAATTAAAAATTGATGAAATTTTTTCTCCTCTCGGTCATCAGCGAACTTTCCAACCACATTGCAGGTGCACATTCCACATTCACAATTGTGCAAAGGCTTAAGCCTTTGTAGATCATCGTACAAATCCATTAGCTTGTTGTAGTAGTCCTCAAGCGACATGGATTTGGTCTATTTACAGTCAGCAATTTTTACACGGAGTTGTTGCAATCTCGGACCATTAGCAATGCTAAATCGTTTCTTCAAGTAATCCCAAAGTAGTTTGGCTTCATCATGATAAGGAATCGTCAATGTTATTTTTGGATCTATGGTTCTAGGTCCATGAACAGATCATAGAGTTAACCGTATCCCAATCGATGAGTTTCTTTGTATCTTTGAGTTTAGTTATGGTACCATCCACAAACATATACTTACGGTGCGACTTTAAGGCAAGTATCTTTGCTCTCGACCACGCTAAGTAGTTATCACCCTGCAATTGAACATTAGTGATTTGGTTTCCCGGTTGATCTCTCAAACCAAGATAGTACGGGGACGAATGATCAATTTTTCATTCCATGTCTGACATAGTGAATCAATCAACAACACACTGGTGTGTGATAGAATCGGTGTAAAGAGATGGATCGGGGATCGAAGAAGGAGATAAGTTTATGGTAAAGCTTGCTAGGCTGCTAGGGCTCTGATATCATGATAAAATTTGTAATATGTGTATGCTTTGTCTCTTTATTTCACAAATCTCAAACATATATACACGATTTACAATATAGAAATTAAATGCAATTAATAATATAAATATAATATTTTCTAATTTATGCCACGAATTACGAAATTACAATCAATTACATTTAAGAGCAAAGAATATTTCAAGAATATATGCCGTAATAGCATTTTATTTTCATCAAATAAATTATTTTGACCTAAAATAATAATAATCAAAATAGAAATCAAATATCATTAAAGAAAATAAAAACTGAAAAAGAACAGGATTGAAAATCGTATCCACAATCATTATCAGGACTGAAAAATGTTATTCATCTATTCGATAAATTTTAGATTTGCTGTTAATATATATTTTATATATGCTTTTACATTTCTTAATGTCTTCCCTACTAAATTGATTCTTAGGCCTTTGGTGTTCATTTTCTGTTCAATATGCTAATCACTGTCACACTAGATGATCTTATTTAATTATGGTTTCTGGTTATTAATCGATAGTATTTTATTAAATTATATAAATCTATCATTTCAAAGGCTTGGGATCACAAGTTAGTGCAATAAGATCTGTCAAGTTTGCCTCTATTTTATATGGGTTTGCATTTTTTTAGAGTTAATTGCACTCATACCCCCTGAACGATGACAAATTACACATATATGAATATTTTGGTATTAATACACACTCACACCCCTTCTATCCATAAAAATTAGCGAAAATATAAGTAAAATTAACTTTAAATGAACATTACATAATGCAGATGTATTCAGAATTGCAAATTTTATTGTTATATTGATGAATTTATTAATTAAACAATATTTTCTTGTTGGGTGAAGGGGTGTGAATGTGTATTAATACCAAAATGTTCATTTGTGTGTAATTTACCGTCGTTCAGGGAGTGTGAGTGCAATTAACTCTTTTTTTAATTATCTTATTTCATTTTTTAAAATGTTATCAGTTGGGAGAATTTTTTATTTATATCAATTCCTTTTCTAGATATACGACGAAAGCTAAAGTGTGACTAACAAATTCGGTGTAACATTCCATCAAAATTCATTCCACAACTATAAATTTCATAACTTATTTAATAAATATGTATAACTAAAACAATTTTAATTTCTCACTTTGTCCTAAAATATTAAAGTCAAAATAGGGAATCAAATACCATTAGAGAGAATAAAAACGGAAAAAGAATGACAAAATTGGAATTCATATCCACAACTTTTGCTTTTGACAGTTGAACATGAATTTTTTATGGAAATGAAATTAAGTCCGCTTTCTTTCGTTAAGTAGTGTGTGGAGTTGGAATTCATATCCACAACTTTTTGGCAGCTTCTGACAGTTGAACATGAATCTTTTATGGAAATGAAATTAAGTCCGCTTTCTTTCGTTAAGTAGTGCATGAAGAACTATCTTCAGTCCTCCAAACTTACTTGCTTGTAGTAACCTTCAAGCAACCTTTCGACTGGCCGATGAGCGCAGTTCCTCCATAACACTGAATCCAAAAAATTGGTTGAAGATAAATGTTACATTGGAGTAATAAAAATTGGGTAAGAGAAAGTTGATGGAGTCGTTGATGGTTGTGTTGGAATCGGAGTTGCAAGTTGTTGAAGGGGAAACGATGAAATCACATTAAAGGACGAGGGAGAAGAAGAAAATCGTTGAAGCGTCAAAATGGATCTTTTTTGAAGAGTTCAATCTGATTTGGTTTGCAAAAGGGTATTCTAAAAATATTACTTTTCTTTAGTTTTTTTTATTTTAATTTAATTTTAAATTAGAATGGTAAAAAAGTCTGTACAATTCATAGATCAAACTTTTATAAGGAATACTTTTGCAAGAATTTCAAAATGGGTCTATTTTTAAAATTCATTTATAAAAAATTTCTTATTTTTTCAAATATCATATTTTATGATTTAATTATGCTTTTGAAAAAAATTCAAAAATTGTACTAAAAGAAACGGTCGAATACGCTATTATTATGTTGTGAAAATACGTAAAATGGGACCTTATTAACTTTTTTATTTTAGTTTTAGACTACCCCTGATTTTTTTTTCACTTTTAAACTCTTTTATGAAAATTTGTAAAAGTAAACTTTAAAAAAAATACAAAAAATGAGTTTCCCAATATGTACTATCGGGAAACAGGCAAAATTTTGTCAACTTCCCGGTGTGTAATACCGGGAAGTAAAATTTGCTTTCCTATACTACACACCATGAAACAGACTTAGATTTGAAAATTAAATATTAGATAATATTATAATACCTTAGATTTAATGAGTGAGCTAAACAATTAAGCGATGAACTCACACCAGGAAATTATTAATGTGCAATGGGCAGATTCAAACTGATCTAGAAATTATTGGAAGTCATTATTAATCTTTATTTTATTTTTTTTTGGTACAAATCATTATGTTGATAATGTTTCTTATGTTATTTTTGAGATAATTTCCAAATCTGTCTCTACGGGTAACGATGATCATCTTGTTAAAATCCCTTTAGATGAAAGAGATTAAAAATGTTGTTTTTAATCATGATGCGGTTGAAGTTGTTAGGCGCTTGTCGAGGTTACGAATAGATTAGGGGTGGGTTAGTAGGCGTTAAGTTCGACCAATCTAATAGGTTAGAAAAGATTGGTTGTTAGGGGCTGAGTCAACAACTATAATCATGTCCACTAAGTTAATATAATCTATCATTTGTTTCGATGATCAATGCATAATTTGATAGATTTGATTTGTTGGATTATTTTTATTGTTCGGCTATAATTTAGATTATTTATTTCTCTCTTAATTCATTATCAAGACCACTCATCATTTGTTTGATTTGTTTATCTAGTGATAAGTAAAATTGATATTAATTGTCTATATTACATGGGATTGACCCTTTCATGCCTGTCAGCATGACCATCTCTATAATCATTTCCACATCCTAAACCACGACCATGACTGTGAGTATGATTACCATGACCATGTTCACTTCCATGGTTTCTATTATAATTGACATTCACGTAAGGAATACTTAAACCCCAATATAACGCTTCTCATTACTTTTAATAATAATTCATTATGTTTCTCAGCAATATCTAAAATGGTAATTAGATTATCATATTTTTTAAAATTCCTTTCACGGTATTATTGTTGTACAATTGTCTGAGAATTATGAGAAGCGGTAAATATTTTTTCCAACATCTCTTTATCACTTTTCATTTCCTCATACATTTTTTTATTTTATCACAATCAAATGCTTTTTACAAAGTTATATTCGCTCGACTTTTTATAATTTTGAAATCTCAAATTATTTCATTCATCTTGAGTTTTATGGAGAATGATTTCTGCTTGACAATTATATTTGCATTTTAGTGCTTGCAACATATTTGTAAGATCTATGACAATCAGATATGGGTTTTGCTAGTCATCACTTAAATGAGTCCTGATCAAAACCAAATTTTTATTTTTCTATTAGCTTAGTTGTCTCATTTTCTATGTCCAAAGTTCTATATAATTTTTTTTTCTTTCAACCGTCCGCTTACAATCACTAGACCACTTCAAATAATTTGCTTCAAGAACCACCGGTAGAGGAAATTTAAAAAGATTCATTTCCTATTATATAACATAACTCTATTTAGATTTCCGAATTTCCATATTCAAATCTTAATATAATCAATACATCATTGTTTAACTTCATGTGAATAATAGTATAATTTTCAAATTTTCAAATCCATTATTATTTAACTTCCGGTGAATAATGATATACTCTTCAATATTCGAGATTCCGCATATTAAAACTAAAATATCATTTACCAAACTTTTTAAATTTGAAAAAAAAAATCTAATTAAGTGGCAATAAAAGAGTGTAGTAGTGTTGATAATGTATTATATTTTGTTTCTTTTGAAATGGGAATTTTAACGGCATAAAAGCAATTGAAGTCATGGTTAGGAGTGCTCATTCTATTCGTACATAACCGAAATTTCAATATTTCAATATTTGATACGGATATTATGAAGACCGAATATCAAACTGAAATTTTTAATTCAGTTTGAAATGGATAGAAGTTTTTCAATATGGTTCAGAACCATTACTGAAGTCGATCGAAATATGAAAAGAAAAAAATGTATATTTTTCGTAATTAAGAGATAATGATGTGAATCTTCAATTTTATGTGATGATGTTTAATTAATGTGTAGTCATTTTTTTTTTCATAATGATCATCAAAGCCTCTAAACTTAACAAACCTTTTCAATTTGATCCTCTAACTCTACAATGTTTCATTTTAACCCCTCAACTATCTTATATCTGGTCAATTCGTCCTTTTTCACCTATGTGTCAAATGATGCGACAAGATTGTTGTACATATTTGACTCTGAATTATCTACCACGTAAAAGAAAAGGGCTAAATTAATCAAATATTGGAGAGTTGAGAGAGTCAATTGAAACCTTGCATAATTTGATGGCCAAAAGGTTAGCCAAATTTAGGATTTCGGTAATCATTATTGCCATTTTTTTTTCTTTACGTGAATTATTTTTACTTATTTAATTAATATATGAATAAATTGAATTGTTAAAAATATTTATATTAAAAATTATTAATTCAATAATTTTAGACCGTATAAAAAAAATTCGGTATTATCCTATATCACACTGAATGCGGAATTTCTCCAAATATCTTAGTGTGAGTTCGGCGTCAACTGTTTGAACAACGGTCTGAACAGCGTTTTGAAAAAATAGGTGTTTGGTGATAGACTTTCAAAATAGCGTTTAGTGGTTCACTTAGCGGTCTGACGAACGCTATTCAAATTAGTTTTCGCTCCAACCACTATTATAAAACTACTAAAATAGCCTTTTATTTCACATTAATAAATACAAATCAAATAATTAAATCAATTATTTTTATAATTTTATATCTAACCGTTATTTTAACCGCTACAACTATCCCCAAACGGTTATTGTAACCGCTATTTTAACGGCTATTTCAAACCGTTACCCACTATCTAAACCGCTATTTTAACCACGCTGATGCCGAACATAGCTTTAATCAAATACTTAACCAAATTGAAAAAGTTTTAGTTTCGTTCATCCAAAATTTCGACACACTAGTAATGGTGCAATGCTAACAATAATAGCAATGAAGAAGGCTTTTCTTTCTTAAACTAATTTTACAAAATAATACCAAAAGTTAGAAAAACAAGAGGAAGAAAAGAATGTGGTTGGAAGTGGTACGTAAAACGAGAACAAGGATGTCATGCTTCCTTCTCCCCTTATATCTCCACTCAACTGCCCAAAATCTCATTTTCACTCCCGCTCGCCCTCTCCCTCACCAACGCTCCTCTGCTGTAATTCTCACTCACTCGTACTCTCTCACAACCACTCCTGAGGACTCTGACTAACCGATCTTCCTTTCTCGCAGGTCTTGCTTCATTCGTCATCATTTCGTGCGTATTCCAGTACAATGTCTTCCCTCCCTACCTCGCAAAATCTGGATTCCTTATCTTTTCTCAACCAGCGAGAAGCTGCTGAGATTGACGAGACTCTTATGGGACCTCTAGGCTTTAGCGTAGATCAGCTCATGGTAATTGATCAATTACGACTCTGTTTGATTGATTTCCGACTATAATTTACTCGACTTTTTCTTTTTCTTTCAGGAATTGGCTGGCTTAAGTGTGGCAACGTCCATAGCGGAGGTTATATGGATTTTTTTGGTTTAATTTTATTGTATAGTTTGTGAATTTGGATTTATGTGTATTCAATTGTTTGACAGGTTTACAAGCCAAGTGAATATAATCGCGTGCTTGCTATTTGTGGTCCGGGGAATAATGGAGGTGATGGATTGGTAGCTGCTCGTCATTTGTATCATTTTGGATACAATCTAACTGTCTGTTACCCGAAGCGTACTCAGAAGCCACTATATGCTGGTCTTGTTACTCAGGTATGTGTACCTCAAGAGAAGAGATTTGTTTATGTTTTGATATGCAGTTGCATATTGCTAGCTCGAATGTTTTATCTGATGGTGCTGAATTTTGTAGCTGGAATCGCTGGCAATTCCTTTCTTATCTGTGGAAGATTTGCCTTTGGACTTGTCAAAGGATTTCGATGTTCTCATTGATGCGATGTTCGGGTTCTCTTTCCATGGTATTTTATTTATATTTGTTTACAATCATTATACCACAAGCATTGTCTTTGTCACGGTTATCTCAATTTAAGATACAAGAGATATCATAATCCTATCTGGATGACTAGAGATATCACAAGCCAATCCAGATGACTATGTGAATAACTTAACATTCAGTTTCGGTACGGGTGACTTCGCGCATAGCATAGCACTTGTAATAGGTTTAGAAAATGCTGTACAGTCTTATATTTTAGGTCATATTGTCATATTGATATCAGATCTTATGTTTCTTTATCTTTCATTAGCATTTGCAGATGCGTCAATGTCTTTTGCTTGTACTATAACTCCAACACACATGTTTTATCATTGGGAAAAGTATAGATAAAAATCGTGATTTCATCTGCGTATGCTTTTGAAAGAACTTTTTCTTATTATCTAATGGAGTGGTGAAGCAATTTCTGAAGTGGTTAGAATTGGGTTCCTAAGTTCTTATATTTTTCTTATTTACACCTGCAAATGTGCTTTTATACAAATTGACATGTTCTTCAATCTAAGTAGAACACATAAATAGATGAGAAACTGAAAGAGTGAGTGAACATGGCGGTGGATAGAAAGATGCACTATGTTGGAACTATTATAGAAAGTTTGTAGATGGTAATTTTGGGAGGGTATGAAACTTCATCTCTTTAACCACCATCTATTTGAGGCAGACTTGTGTATAATGGAGAACACTTAAATATATATCATATAATGTGCGGGAAATCTCAACTCGTTCACATCTAATTTCTCTTCTTAATCTCTTTCAGGGTCTCCAAGACCACCTTTTGATGTTCTAATTGAGAGACTAGTTAATTTGCATAATTTCGACCAAGCACGCCAAAAGCAACCCGTCATTGTTTCAGTAGATATTCCTTCGGGGTGGCATGTCGAAGAAGGGGACACTGCTGGTGAAGGCATTAAACCTGACATGCTGGTATGTTTCTGTTGGAATTGTTGCATTACTTTTCCGGCCCAACATTTCATTGTAGGGGTGCATATCTGAGAACAGTTTTCGGCAATAGAACTTAGAAATCTTATTTGTTTAATTCTTGTGACTTCTAGGTCTCTTTGACTGCTCCGAAGCTGTGTGCAAAGAAATTTTCTGGTCCACACCACTTTCTAGGTGGTAGATTTGTCCCACCGGCTATAGTTGATAAATATAAACTAAATCTTCCACCATATCCTAGTACTTCTATGTGTGTGCGAATTGGGAAGGCTCCTCAAGTTGACATATCAACCCTAAGGGAAAATTATATATCTCCCGAGTTCCTTGAGGAAATGGTGGAATCTGATCCAGTTGATCAGGTATGAGCTTAAGTAAAATTCTGAAGTTGGTTGTACATACTTTGGATTTGTGTTAAGATGCAATCTGTGTATTGGTTTGATGTGCTGCCTTAACTAGTTGGATTTGATTCCCATGAATATTCCAATAAATTGTCCTATACTGTTGCTGTATTTTTAGTTTCGCAAATGGTTTGACGATGCGATGACTGCTGGCTTGAGAGAACCTAATGCTATGGCCTTGACAACTGCTGGCAAGGATGGAAAACCGTAACTCTCTTATCTGGATGAACTTATTAAATTAAAGTGCTTATTTATCGTGTTATTTGGATTAATTTAGAAGAATTTGTGGCATTCTCAACAAAATTTTATTAAGTTGTTTGAACTATTTTCAAAGTCCTTAGAAATAGTGAATCATTGGTTTGACTTCCTAGAGTTAGGTTGTAATTTTCTCACATGCTATATGGTATGTAAAAGCAATTTTATGATCTGTGATTTGAGTAGAGCGAGTTATTGAGTTTGTTGTTACTTTCACTTTTGTAGGCTTCTTTTACTAGAGATGTAGTTCCCTCGTATCTGCATTTTACTATAATATTATTTTGACCGATAATATAATTTTGACTGTGTAACCTAGAAAGGATTTTAAACAGTGGATCAGAAATGTTATCTATTTATTTTTACCTGTAATTTATCAAGAAGAAACCCTTTTGAATTGTCAATCAGTAATGTTCTTTAATTTTTTATTTTATTATTTTTTTTTTATAAATTATCAAGAAGATAACCCGGACGCCCTTTGGCTTATGAATTTGTGCCCATTCTAACTATATTAACTATCAAATCTTTACCCATAGCTCCTTACTTCATCTGTTAATATATATGTTTACATAATTATGCAATTCACTTTATTTAATTAGTGTTGCATTTTAACTATATTAACTATCAAAACCTTTATCCATAGTTCCTTACTTGATCTGTTAGTATATGTTACTAAATGAATGATTATCTAATTCACTTTATTTTTCAACTCCACAGCTCATCTCGAATGGTATTGCTTAAAGGAATTGATAAAGATGGTTTTGTGTGGTCAGTGATGTTCATCATAATAGTCCTTTGCTCCTATTTGAAATGTTTATTCTTCAACATGATTACCTTATTCATCTTGCTGCAATCTTTACTACATGTAGGTACACCAATTATGGAAGTAGAAAAGCGCGCAATTTGTCTGAAAATCCTCATGCATCTCTTCTTTTCTACTGGGAAGGTCACAATCGACAGGTAAATTAATTGGTACATCATCAAATGTTTATCAGAAATGCCAGATGTGATTTTTTTTTTGGGGGGGGGGGGGGGGGTGGGGATTCGGAAATTAGCACTACTTGAGAATTTTATTTTAAAACTAGCCCTAACACTAGTGCCAAACTCACGAACTTGTGATTTTCATGTTCGCCTTTTGTGATTTTAACATGTTAGCAATTTATTCTTTACACTCATGACTTATAATTTAACATTTGTGGCTTATTTTGAGTTTGGCACAACACAATAGCACTAGTGCTAGTTTTGCAAGAAAACTCATAAGTAGTGCTAATTATCACCAGTTCCTCTTCTTCTTCTTCTTTTTATTATTATTTTATTTATATATATATATATTTTATTAAATTTCTTTCTTTCTGAGTGTTGCCATTTATTTTCACAAAATGTTATGCAAGATGGAACTGTCGGTTGCTTGATGCCCACTTGACCCTGCGCACATATTTGCTGCTTAAGATTAAGGACACTACGCCTTAGTAATTGAAAGTGGTTACATGCATAAGCATTACCATACAGTTTATTAAGTTCCATATATGCATAAAATCTGGAGAATTAGTATGCATGACCATTAATTACTTGGCTGCAGGTGACCATGCTTTCTAAAGAAAGAAGAATAGCTATATATTTGGCAGTGAAATATAATTAAATGAATACATTGTATCGTTGAGTTCATATTGGTGCAGATGGATATGAGAATAAATTTTAACCCCAGTTATTCTTCGACTAAAGATACTTCATCACATGATACTATGAGATTACCTAGTTTTCTAGGCCTTCTTGACACCACAATTTTCTCTCTTTTTTAATTTATTATTTAAGGTGGGGAAAGCTTTTTGTTTATTACTTGTGTTGCTGGATTTGAGAAAGACAGTGGCAGCTGACTACTAGTTTTTCTTTTAGTGATTAATACCTGCTTCATGTACCTATTATCCATTGAGGAAAAGCTAAAATGAATGAAATTGTGAAAAAGAAGGGGAGAGAATACAAAATGGAAGTTTGTTGAATGATCATTTTGTAAAACTCCAGATACAGCTTATGAGATGTTGTTATCATGCTTATGTCGTAAATGCTGTAATATTGAATGTGAACTGGGGATTAACAATCAATTTCAGTGTCTATACATTTTTGGATGAGAGTGGTCTATGGTGTGGACAATGTACAGTACAACAGTTAGCATTAAGCCTAGGATCTATTACTATTTAGAACTTATGAAGGCATTTTGTTTGGGTGATCTTTGCAATTCAGGACTTATTTGTTGTTCTCGTGGATGTGCAGGTAAGAATTGAAGGATCTGTGCAAAAAGTTTCTGATGAAGAATCTGAACATTACTTCCACGGCCGTCCACGAGGAAGTCAAATTGGAGCAATAGTTAGTAAGCAGGTTTGTTTCTTTGTTTATGTATCCTGCTACAATTTATACAGCCATGAAATTTGTTGTGTTTTCACAAACTTAATGTACCTCTTTTTGTTTGCTCAGAGTTCTGTGGTTCCTGGAAGACATGTTTTATATGAGCAATACAAAGAATTAGAAGAAAGATTCTCTGATGGGTAAGCATTCAAGTGTCATTTGTTTATTTCATGTGTGTCCCATGTATCTGGCTGAACAGTTAATTTAGTCTTATTGATTCCATTTATGAATTGTTTCTGTTAAATAAATACATTCAGTGGCTATATTATGTATGGAAATCCTTGAAGGTTTTACTAATTTTTTCTCTTCTTTTGTTGACAGAAGTTCAATACCAAAACCCGCATACTGGGGAGGATACAGGCTGAAGCCAGAGTTGTTTGAGTTTTGGCAAGGGCAGAAATCACGTTTGCATGACAGGTTCGTTCTGTCTAAATTATTTTTTCCATTATCTATTAATTTTCTATAAGGATGGATAGATTGGCTTTGGGCCAAAATCCTTCCAATTTAAATGAGGTCGCTTTCTGGTTGTATTAAAATCTCAATTCAGGATGTGTTGAATTTTTCAACCATCTGTAAAATTTATTGATCTTTAATCATCCTCTTAATTAATAGTCAAGACTCCAGTGGAGTTACTTATACTCTTTAAATCTTGCATAATCATAATTTCCTTTCCACATAATTGTATTTTCTTTTCTTTCTTTTGGGTAGTCTTCAATTTGGGTCTACTGACGCATGCTTGTTGGAAGATACAAGGAAACTTTAAACTTGAATATGTAATGATTTTATGAATAATGTGAGTGGGCCCTAATTTTACATATATTCACGGATATATCTGCAATCTCAAATGAGTACTTGGTAAATCTATGTGGCCATGCTGTGATTTAAAACATTTCAAAAGTACATCTGAATCTGAAACTGATTCTTTTTCCTTGAAATTTCAGAAGAATTTCTTCTGTTTTTCTTGGAAATAGAATGCTTTTTAAATGGGCTTGAACAGTTGAAGAGAATTTTGAACAGAAGTTACTATTCGAAAAGACTCTTGAACATTTTGGAAATATGCTGTTGTTGGCAGGTTGCAGTATTCTCCTCAAGAAATTGATAGGAAGATAGTATGGAAGATTGAACGCTTGGCTCCCTGACTAGTATCTGCTGTTTCTTCCTTGTGAATTTCAACATTCATGGTATGTTAATGATTTCAGGTACTGTATTTATTTTTATCTCCTGGAAAAAAAAGTAATCTTGTAATGACTGTCCAAGTGATTTATAGGGAGGTGCAGAGCAAATCGTGGGTAAATTTGGGCAGTTGGCCATGAAGAAAAACTTGCCTAAATCAGTGTAAAGAAATATAATGCTTTTAACATTGTCAAACAAGGCTGTAAAAGCCAATATAATATTTGAGCTTATGGTTGGAAAAGTGTCATACATATCAACATACTCTTTAAAGCAGAGGTACTTGTGCATTAGTAAAAACAATGTAAGATATGCGATCATTTCTGAATCAAATATAATAATCTTTAGATGTTGACAGAAAGGAATCTATGATGATAGCTTCTGTGTTGAAAGAATCTTATCGCTATTATCACATCGTGACTAAATTGATTGGAACTTGCCTTTATTATTAATCAATATCAGTTCAATTAGATTGTCCTCTCAGAAATTTTTCTGTGTTTGCATTGCATCTAGCTTTAAAATTCATGTAGCAAGCAGGTAATACTTGTATATGATTATGGTAAATTTTTAATTTCGAAAATATGCTATATGTACTATATTATTGTTGTTTGTTTCTTCTAGAATCATTCATTCATGTGTAGGCAATAGGTGTTGTTGGCTTGGGTATGGATTCCATTCAACACTATCTATCTATCTATCGTTGAGAGAGCAGTTGGCAGGACAGGATGAGGTTTTGACAGTTTTGATGGTAAGTCACTTTATTAGTGGATCTCAACTTTCCTTTGTTGCATTCTAAATTCATGATTGGGACTCAGCTTACGTGGATAACTCCAAGTGAATGCTGCTATCATAATTATTGATTTTTGACATCATTCAAATCAGTAGGTATCATTTTAAGTTTACCCAAATGAATGAAATTTCTTGAGGAGCTTGGAATGGAAGTAATCTAGATTTTGGTGCTTTGTTGGGAAAAAAGGAAGATGGTAATTGGGCTGATATCTTTGTTTCTGAAAGGAGGTTAAAATAGACTGTGTTGATACATGTTATGTTAGGTTTTGGGTTGGGAGAGAGTAGAATAGTGTTACATCTGACCAAACTAGGGTCCACCATGAAATAAAATCAAGAGGTCTTTTTCAAGGTCTTTTGACCAGCTTAGGCCTAAATTCTGACACTGCTTTATTTGAAAGGCCAAATTGGTGCAAAGTGACCACACACCACTTACTTTTCGAAGGTAGGTGAGTGATTAGTATTTCCTTCTCTTGCTCAATGATCTAAGGAGTTATGGTGAATTTCAAAAGACCATTGTTTCTTGTTTACACATAAGAAGTTTAGGTGGGGGAGATTTTCAGTTGTGTTGGGAAAATGATTAGAAGATTACTTTCTCATAAAAATCTTCCTTTCCTTCAGATTTTTCATGTGAAACAAAAAAATACATCCATACTTAGAACGCCGTTGACCCTCTAACACTCGATATTCAATAAAGAAACCCACTAATAGAGGGTTGACCCAACTAGTAAATTGGTGGACCAAGTGGCCACACAACACAGCCCAAAAATTTATCATGTGAAAAGTAATTCTCTAAGAATGTGATTGTTTTATTTATGCATCTAATTTGCCCCACTCACATAGCTTTCAACAACAATTACTCTCTTCCATAAGGAAATTTTCTTTAGAAAAACATGTACAAAGTTGAAGAATCTTCTATCTTATCACTTCCTCCATTATATGCCTATGTGTTATAGGTGAAATTAACCCCAACTATTTATTGTACCAATTTACATCAGATAAACCCATTATAGAAAAATGAAATATCACCTGGTTCTGATAGAAAGTATGAGCTAATAGGATTAGATCAGATTCTAACATATCATGATCGAAGATTTGTACTAATGTTATCCCCAGCTTCGGAGTGGGGTTCTGATTTGATATATCTCAAAGAGTGTGTAATTGTCTCTCTCAACCAATACCATACACTATTACATTAAATATAAAATTATATTAATTAAATTATTTTGATTTCATTGTGAATTTCATAATACAGAAACGGAACATACACACTATCTATTTTTCCTTTCAAAAAATAAAAATAAAATTCAAATAAGACATAGAGGGTCACTGGGAAAAGGCAAGATCAATCCTGGAAATAGTGTTGTGAAAAGTGTGCAAATTATAATAATACAAACAAAAAAGAAAATAAAATTTCACAAGAAAATTGGAACAAAGTGGTTGGATTAGAGTTAGACATTCTCCAACTCAACTACCCTATCTTAAATATAGGTAGAAAAACTTCAAAAACCAAATCCAACCCATCCACCCTATTATAAATTTCAAGAATTTTTAGGGTGTTTGCATAGAGGTGTTTCACTATTGGACCTATTTGCAATTTTATAAAAATAAATTTACATTTGAGTCTTTTTAACCATATATTTGAGAGTTATAAAGTATTAATTATAAAGTAAACATTAATTATATGATATTTAAAATAATAAATTATTAATTTTTAAATTATTAATTTTTTTAAAATTAAATATTTAAATTAATTATTTTTTATGATAATAACAATAATAATATAATGGAAGACATAGACAAATGAGAATAGTGACTTTCATAGATTTCTTGCAAGACATATATAAATTAGAGATAGAAATGCTCATTATACACTTCGAGATGCATTAATTAGTCATTCGTGGGATCGATATGGTAACTCAGAAAATTAAATAGATATCTACTTTTAGTATTTGTAATCGTTATTTATCGTGTTATTAAAATTATATATCTATGTTTTATGTTATTTTAATTTCAATTTATTTATTAATAAATATAAAAAATAAACTATTTAATTATGTTAATAATATTAATTAATTAATTATTATATTTTAATAATATTTTTAATTTAATTTATATTTATTAATACACCATCTACAATTATTACTCTTTCATATTAATAATGAATTTAAAATTTAATTATAAAAAATAAAATAATTATAATTTGACCCCAAAATGAATATAGGGTATGGATAGGGTTGGAATGAAAATCAGATAGTGTAATAGGATATGTCTTATATTTGAGATAGGATATGAGTGTGGGTTGGAGATGGTCTTAAGGACAGGTTTTTAGTGGTTGACCTCGTGCTTAGTTAACCTATTAATGTGCTTAACAGGGTAAATTACAAAACAACCCCTCTATTTATTCAATAATTTCTACTAATTAATTAATAATTTATAACCTTACATCGACTGCTACTATTTTATCCCACCACTACCACACTGGTTTCGTCGTCTATTGCTTGTACTTTGTCGTTAGCTTCCGTCCATTTTTTTAAAAATAAATTTTATAAAATTAAATCCATGATTATTTAAGTTTAATTAATATACCATTAATATAACCCACCACCCATACCGTACACGTGGCCCACATATTTGATGGATCTGACGGTGGGACCTAATTTTTTCTTTTAAGATGGGTATCCACCAATCACCATAAAGCAGCCTAGCTTTGTTATAACAGCAATTTTTTAATATCACATAATTATTTTTTTAAGGAACAGTATAATAATACTTAGTGTCATGTGCTTCTAAAAACCATCAATTAATCAGGACCATCCATCTCTCTATCAAATGATGGATAGTCCAAGTAGGTGAGCTAGCTCCATCCAAAGGAGCCGATTTTTTTTTTTTTTTTTTTTTTCCATATAACGTATTCAAAGGCTGAGATTTCTCAATCCTGAGTCATCTGTTAGGTCATTATCAGTTTGTTTCTTTCTTTGAAATATATATATATATATATATATATATATATATATATATATATATTGTATGGGGGGACAAGGATGGTAGCTGAAAAAGAAAAAAAAAATGTAAGGCAAGGCAGAGTGTAAAGAGATAATAGAATGGGAAAAAGCAGAGGCTACAAATCCATGACAAGCAAAATGGATAAGAAGCTGATGCAAGTACTGATAAGTTCAATGTTGTATTGATCATTGTGTTTGGACTGGAGCAAAAACCAGAGAATTTTTCTTTTTATCTCTAGATTTGGGCATGTAGCCAAGTGACACTCATTATAGAAGAGAAAAAGAGAAAGGTTTACAGATTTTGAAATGGATTTGGAGCAGTGAGTATTAGCAAGAGAACAGATGTGTTCTGGGCCACTTGCGAAGACTAGAAATAGATAGACAAGAAAGAAAAGCCAGAGCTTCCCATCACTTGTTCAATTGCACAGTCAGATTCCACTTCCTATGAGGAGAATACCAACAAATAAGCCAAATAGATCTCCACACTAATAATAATTATAAGAGAGAGAGAAATGTATATATACATATATGTATATATTTAAAAGAAAAGATTGCATTGGTGGAGTTGGCTGCTTTATAAGCAAACGCAGGGGGCGTGACAAATCATCAAAATCATTTGGACCCACTTCAACTCCACACCCATTTTCCGTGATAATATTAAACCCAAACCCAAACCCAAACCCAGACCAGATACAATAAATTTTTCTTGAGCTTCTTCTTCAAGTTGAAGAGAAGAGAAGAGAAGGGAAAGGGAGGCTGGTGACCTGTACTTGTACAACCAATAATTAATGGTGGCTCTCGCTGTCAATGGATGATTCCATATATAAGATGATTAAATAAATAAAGACAACAGTCCCACTTTATATGGTCCATGCATATGCATATTTGATATTTATTAACCATCTCACATTACTAGCAACAATAATAAATTCAACAGTCAGGTGCTACACCAACACATCTGAAACAACAACAAACTTTGACAGAGACAAGAGAGCGATGTATCAGTTCTGGGCATTTTGTTTCCACCAGCTATCTAAATCTATAATTTGAATCCAAAATAAACAAACCAATATTAAAGAAAAAGCTTTTCAGACTAAATTCAATCGTTTGCTTTTTTTTTTGGCTTCTGATTCTCTACCGCTGGAATGACCACAACCTCCAATTCTCCAACATCAGTTTCTACTTCTCATCAACATAAAGCTAAAGATGCAGGTGAAGAAAATTTATGTATTCTCTGATGATGCTGGTCAATACCCCCACCCCCACCCGCCCCTAACCCCTTCTAGCAAGCCTTCTTCTATGATCAAATGAATAAAAAACGAAACAGGAAAATTATAAGCGTACCAATACAACAATATTCAATGGTCCAATACCTCAGTGAAGTCTTCTCTTGCATAGGCTCCAATTCTGCATATTTCCTCCAAAAGAACCCAAGCAATGCACATATACGGTTTCTTACATTGCTTCTGCTCTTATTCTCGTTCAAAACAGCCTGGACCAGGAACATTGAACCATCATTACGTGATATTGTTTGTAAAGCAGTCTTGCAGGTAATATAAAATTGACCCACACTACTGAATTGTCCCACAAAAATAGTTTGTAACTTGATCAATGGCCACCGCAAGAACAGTAGAAACACAGCATCAGAGCTCACAGTGATGTATCATGTATCAGCTCTTAATATTGTAACGACCTCAGGTGCATCATCTCTTGGTTTTTCAAGAGACCGATACATATACAAAGTCTCAAAATCACTGATTTTCTCTGCACCTTGAGACCGAATCACTTCCACAACCAAGTTGGGCCTGGCTCGAGCTACCTGCTGGCACCCTTCAAGAGTTACTCTACAAGAAGACATCCATAGGAATCTCATATTGTAATAATGATGCAAACCCGAAAGTAGGCCACCGTCCCCAAATGGGCTATCTCTGATCTCAAGTTTCTCTAACTTGGGGCAGCCCTGAAGTAAATACTGCAACCCCATATCACTATCCCCAGCAAAAGCAACAGACAGGGTCCTGAGCAATTTCCCATACTGTCCAATGTAACCAAAGGCTCTGTCTGTTAATAACCCAGAAACGGCGAGGCGAGTGAGCTTCTTACAGTTCATGACAATGGCACCAAATCCTGCATCCATAGGTTCACCTGTCACAGCATCAGGCCTATGACGCCCCATTATACAAAGCCGAAACACCTTAAGTTCGGGACAGTTTTTAGACATTGCTACAACAGCTGCATTTGTCATCCTTTGACAGAAGTATAAGATAGACTGTAGTTTCCTACAACCCTCAGATATTGCTTGAAGGCCAACTTCAGAAACAGGGCCCACTTCATCCTCCTCAGCATCAACAGGGAAAACACGAAGCTCTCGAAGCTCTTTGCATGTCATAGCTACAGCTTGAAGTCCTTCATCACATATGGAGTCAAGGACCTGCATGATAAAAGCCATAATAAGCTTCAAGATCGAAGAGTTACAGTGATTTTGAAAACCAAAATGCATGATAAAACATACCCAAAAGATCTGAAGTTTGACGCAGTTGCTTATGATTGGTTTGAGTTGCTCTGGAGAAATATTGGCATAGCTGAAATTCAGATAGGTCAGATTGGCACAAACTGGATAAATTGCAGTCAAGTACTCAGGGGAGATTTCCTTGAACCCAGAAAGACATGCTAAGGATTTGCAAGCAGCGAAAGCAGATTCATAATCTGGCTCCATGTCACCCTGAGGTGCAACCTCAGAATCACAGAAAGAACCAGTCCCAAGATCCGTTAGCTGTGGAGCTCTAACCATCAAGCGATACAACTCCCCAATTGAAACAAATCGATTCACCCTAAGTTTCCGAAGTGAAGGGGATCTAGCCACAAGCTTCTCTAACGCTTCAATATTAATGAAGCTTTCTACACAGTCAAAAATAAGAGATTCAAGACATGTAACGCCCTCCGGGAAACAAGATATCCAATCCACTTCATCATCTTGAATATCCGATTCAATCAGATCGAGCACTCTCAGCTGTCTGGGAAAAGCAAAACACAAAAACCCTAATAAGCAAACTAAGACACACTAGAAGGTAACATTTTAACTTCCCAAATGCATTGGTAGCAGAAAGTATCAGAATACACAGCAGCCAACACAAACCATACAAAACCAACAACATATCTACCACATAAGTTGTACAAATAATAATAATCAGATCAAAAAAGGAAAAAGAAAAAAAAAATCAATCTTCCAACAAAACACACACAAAAACAGATCCAATACAGAAGGTTTTTCAAAGAAATGAGAAAAAGACCTGCACTTTCCGGCGATAAATGCAAGGCCACTGGTACCAAATCCCTCACAGCAGACAAGCGTGAGCTCCTTGAAGCCCGAAAAGGAATCGGCAAGCAAAGACAGATCCTTGTCAGTGACGGACATGCGCTTCAAGCAAACCTTCTCCAGCCAAGGATAAGCCTTGCTCATACTCGACAACCATGGCGTGAAGTCAGCCCCCCAATTCGGCGGCATCAGATTAAAGTCAGCAAACCTCGGTTTCCCTTTCAAGACCAAAGCCCTAACCCGAGTGAACCGACCCATCGCCCGACCCGGCGACACAGCATAACAGTTACCAATAAATAGCTCGGATCGGGTCATGGCCTCCACCCGCCACCATGACTTGCAGACCAATGACGCCGCGTTACGGTCCCGACGGCAAGTTAGGAAACAGAGAACGTTCTCCAGAACATTTTCCAGTACCTGGTCCGGATACGGAGCTTGGTACTCGGTAACGGGCATGGTTACGGGTCTACAAGACGAAGAAGCTGATTTAGAAGATCCAACCGCTGGAATAGAACCGGAACAGTTACGGGTTTTGTTGACAGATGCGCAGTGGAGATCCAAAGGTCGGGATCTGTCGTCGTCTTCAAACGTTGCAACGAGATCCTGACGCATATGAGATATGTAGAAATCTCAATCTTCACCACCCACCAGTAACTAAAAAATAAAAACCCAGAAAAAAGTGTAATCGTGGGACGGCGATCAAAGGAGATAGATAAATGAGAGAGTTGGGTTTTGAGAGAAAAATAGAAAAAGGGTTTTCAACGAAGAAGATGATTATATGTGTGGCGTGTGAGCATTGGGATTCTCCAAAGAGGAAGGCTTTTGTTGTTTTTTCTACTAACTCTATCTCTCTCTTTCTCTCTCTGCTACTACTTACTGGTCTGTTCTCTGCTCTTCTTCCTTCTCCTCCACTTAGCACTACTCTCCACTCTTCTTCTCCTCCATTATTTGGGGTTTTGTTTGGTTTTCTTTTTACCAAGTTCTTCTCTTCTTCTTTCCCTTTCTTTTTTCCATAATTTCCATTTTGGCCCCTTTTTATTTATTTTATTTCTTTTATTGCCTCTCACTACTTTTCAAACCCTTATTTTTCACTCTTTTCAACTCTCTCTATCCTTTAAAGCAAAACAAGTCAATCATATTAGGTGGAGTGGAATTACGATATTTCATATTATTTTTAAAACTAGTGAAGGATATAAATTTTTATAAATTTTAATATTAAATTATTTAAGTAAGTATTAAGAATATTTAAATGGTTAAAAATGGTAGATGATAAAAGATAAATTTTAGATCTCATTAAAATTTAAACTAAACAATTTTAAAAAATCATTTAAAAAAAATTATAATATTATTTAAACATGTTATTAAAATTATGTATGTTTTGAATCACTTAATAAACCATATTATGACAAATAAATTAATAAAAAAATTAATTATTTTTAATTACTGTATTTATAATATATCGGTATTAAATAATTTTACCTATGGATAATATATTTAATTGGTAATGTTTGATTTTTTTCTTTTTTCCTAGCAAACTTGGATAGAATTAAATGCCCATATATGTTTCAATTGTAATATTAATAATAATTACTTTTCAATTTCAATAAAATATGTTCTAAGACTAACAAACGGTATATCTAATGTCCAGGGAAAGGTTTAGGTGCATTTATGACACCTTATAATTTAATATATATTATAAATGTAAAAATAAGAGAAGTATGTAGTATAATATTTTTATTTTTTTAAAAATTAAATATAGTATGAATTAATGAGTGGAATTACACGGTTAAAAAAAAGTTAAAAAGTTATCAAATTTAAAATATTTTAAAAATATAGTGAAATATGATATACATTATATTTTAAAAATGTATACATTATATTTGAAATTAAATTATTTCTAATTTTAAATATTATATACATTATATTGAAATATGAAATATGAAAAAATATAGTTCAAAAGTTTTTTTTTCTATAATAATACTAATTTGAAAATGAGAAAATTGGAAAATGCATTAGATCAATAAATAAGATATCACATGAGGAGAAAAAAAGAGAGAGTCAAAGATATTTTCTTGGATTTATACACCATTTAACAAAAAATTAGTGTTAATTAAAAAATTAACAAAATATATATTAATTTTGAAGGAAAGTTTAACAAAAACATTATACTATTGTTAACTAAAAAGTTATTGGCATGAATATTAACTTTTTATGGAATAAAAGGAATAAATTTAAATAAAATATAAAATTTATTTTATTATTTGACTTATTCCTTATTTGAATCTATAATACATGCAAACAAATATTGTAACATAAGAAAACCACATACTTAATATTTGATATGATATTGGTGGATTGATAGTGAATAGATTTAGGTCGCCCTTTGAACAAAGAATACTGAATATAAAAATTTATAATCTTAAGTGAGTTTTAGTTTGAGTTTAAATTTTCCAACGAAACTCATATGCGACACACAAATTGAGGACCGTAGTTTATATGTCGTCGTAGATGCTGCTTTCTGCACCAATGGAGTAGTAATGGTTCACATTGCGGCGTCATCATCATTCTGCACTATGCACCAATCGAGTAGTGAAGGTTCACATCGCGGCGTCATCATCATTGCTACCCTGCACAAATAAAAAATATATGCACGGATGAAAAATGGTGGTTCATACCGTCTAATTATAACAAAGTAGAAGCGAAAAAGAAATGCATATAATGAAAGTAATGAAAGTAATGTGAAATTTTGGAGAGATCAAGAGTGAGAATGGTGGAGCAGATTCATGTATTGAAGTATTTATAGCAAATTCTGTAACACTTCAGTAGTATAGATTAATTTTCGTCATAAAATCTGATTACATTAGAAAAATGGAGAGAAACCGTCACACTTAAAGGGAAAGAAGATAAAAAGACAATTGTTAAATAATTAAAAATAAGTCTATATATATAATTCATAACATATATTTTTAATATTTCCATATATGAAAAAAATATTTAATAGGTTTAATATCAATTTAATGTTTTGTCTCCATACATAAAAAGAAATATAAATTTAATATTTTTAATATTCATTTTAATACACTGAGAAAGCGGATAAGAATTAAGAATTCATAAATATTATGCCACGTGGAAAAATATAATTGGTAAAATATGTTCGGATTTCAAAACTTGTAATTTTGCTTATTTTTCCACCCAAAGCTCAACTCTGAGCGCCCCACATCAGATTGGTGGGCCCGCTGAGAGTTGCTGCTTTATATATATAAATAGATTATAATTTAAAAAAATATATTTTTTCCTATTTTTTCTCCTCATAAAAACATAAAATTAATATAAATAAATTAAAATTTTAAATATATATAATATATATTTTAAAATTTTTAAAAATAAATTAAAATTATTTTTAAAAAAAGAGATAATGATTTGGGAATTTTCATATAGTGATAACATGCGAAAGTCTACTTGTTAGGTTGATGATTTGATTGAGATGGACTATAATCTATTCATTTAGACTTTTAAAAAATGAAATGGATTAAAGCTGATAAATATTGAAAATAGATAAAAACGAAGGATGGATTTGCAAAATAACACTGTTAAATTATGCAATAGCACAGGGAGCTTTATCTCTACGCTTTTGAAAGGAAAGTAAAAGGCACGGTCCAATCACAAGGAAGTAAACAGTTGTTAGTTACCGAAGACCCAACTTTGAATGAAACTAAAGGAAGTTTCTCTCCACGCGCCATACACTCGCGTGAAACTCGCTTCTCTACTATTTTATCGTCTCCATTTTCTTCTTGTTGTGTAGCGAAACAAAAGTGAAATAAATGATAATGTTAATAATAATACCAATAATAATTATTTAAAAAGAAAAAAAAAATTGAAAAAGAGAGTGGACGCAATTGAATTGAGATTGGTTTAGGTGTTTTGCTGAGGTTAGCATCATTTGTCCTGGATAGATCGGTCGGGTCGGGTTGAGAGGATTAGAATTAGATCCAATTTAGATGTGTCTTTTCACTCACTTTTTGGTACATTCGTTACTTGTATTGTAAATTTTTCTAATAATTATATGTGGCTCACTTTTTACTTGTTTTGTAAATTTAACTCCACATCATGTACTTTTTTTTACGGTTTGTATTTTGGCCATTTGCTCCTTTTTGGTTAAATTTTGAGTCATGTTATCGACTTGCAATTATTATTTGTGTATCCAAATCTGGTTATGAACTGCTTCGGTTCTCTTCTTCCTTTTATTTCTAATTTCATGATTTCATTTTCAAGATCTTTTGTTCCTATTTCAGTTGCAGCATTTGGGATTGGAATTAGGGTTTCAGATACTAATACATTTATAGGCCGATTATGGTATAAAGTGCAAACCACATTTACCACCATCAGAATCTATTATTTTTTAATTGTGATGTGAGAGCATCTGGGATTAAGTATTTATATGTGGAACTATTTAAAATATTTATATTGAAATGATTTTTATTTTTTTAATTATGAATTGATAATATAAAATTTTCAATTGGGTAAAAAATATATCAACGCAAATGTACTTTTTAAAATTTTTAATTATATTAAAAATTTTAGAAACAAATATCAAAATATACCCAAATTATTTCTACACTATCAATTGTGCAAACTATTGCACACATTTATGATACATGCAAATAGCAAATCATGGTTGTGTCCGTCTCAAAAGACAGCGTCAAAATAGAAACGATATGCAATATAGTTGGAAACGATTTTAAAATTTGAAACGCTTCAAAATAAATGAAAACGACATATCACATTAGAATACTTTTTTACTTTACGGTTAGAGATTCAAAAATCTCCCAAATCGTCGATTATCGTCGTTATTGCTTCCAAATCTTTATTGTACTACCGCCAGCGTCTCTGCTTCCAGGTTGGTACATGTTTCCTCTGAGGCTTCCTTTTTCTCCATCTTCTGTATCTTTAATCTTCTATGTCTCCATCTTAACTTCTCCTTTCTGAATTTGTGTGAGTAAAACCGCTCTGCTATTCTCTTCTTTACTTAGTAGTATCCTTCTTGATTGTGTTGTGTTCTATTATTTTTATAATAAATCTTGAGACTTTCGACTTTGATCAAGACCAAATTTCTATGAGTTTATGTCATTACTTCATCCTCGAGCAAACAATGCATCATTCGATGAATTCTCCATTCTTTGTCTTTATTATTGCATATCTTTACTTATGGATAAGGAAATATGGTCGGTAATCGAATATACAAAACTGTTAATTGATGTTTAAAAAGATGCAACATATTTGAGTTATGAAAGTTCTAAGGTTGTTAAGGAGAAATTAGATCGAAAGGCACGCGATCTGGTTCGTCTCTATTTAGCAATAACATTTTATCTAATGTGTTTTAAAAGAAAACTTTAGAGGAATTGTGGCAAAAGTTAGAAGTCTTATACCAAAGCAAATCATCCATTAACAAATTATTTATAAGGAAGAGTTTATATAAACTTTGTATGGATGATGGTGGTTCGTTCTCGACTTATAATAGTTCAATACCTTAGTTAGTCAGTTAACACCAATAAGTTGCAAACTTAGTAATTATGATAAAGCTATTATATTATTACATTCACTAATAAACCCATCAGACAACTTGATTATTGTTATTGGTACGGTTGGTATGAAGTTGTCATTTGAAGGAGTTACTTCAACTCTATTTTCATTGAACTTATGATCTCAAGTTATGACGATTTTATTTTTGACATCCTAACTTTCAACTAACTTAGAGAACTAAGAACAAGTTCAAATGCAAATGCAAATGTTAAAACCAATACTAAGATGAACACTAACCCACAAATTATCAAAGATGAAAAATGAAAAGTAATAAAACCACAAATTTAGCTATGTCAATCCAATAATGGCTACTTCATGCTTGTTTAATGATTTTATTGATTATCAAGTTGTTACAATCAAACCACAACAAAGTTCATTTCACTCTCACAATATGGTTAGAAATTACGGAATTACTAGAACCCCTACCAACTAAAATCCAAAAGCATAACAAGAAACACAACACTACACTACTCATGAAACTTAAAAGTTAATAACATAGAACCAATGCTCCCACCCTGTCATTCAGTAATGAGATTCATAAATCGGGTCGACTCTGAAATATGAGACCATATCAATAAATAATTACTTAATATTATATTAAATTGCTATAATTTAAATTTGATTTTTATTTTAATTTTTATAAAATCGAGATTTTAATAAGTAATAGTAATTGCCCATAATAAAATTATAAGAACGAAGAACATATATAAATATAATTTTTATATTTTTAAAAGAAAAATAACGTTGTTGATACCTAAAAAGTGGGCCATCTAGGTCCAAGTTTACAGTAACAAAACTATTCAATAAGGTTTTGTAAACAACTCGACAGATTGAAGACACAAACATATAACAACTCAAGGAGAATCTTATGGTGGTTATCACATATAATGGTCTGAAAACGAAACATCGAAGTAGTAACACAATGTCGAGTTATGGTGTATTATATGTTTCATATCTGAGGATATTATTTTATTATACCTATTAATGAATCTAACCACTAATTTTAATTAAAGAAATTTTTTAAATATAACGCATTGAAAAAATATATACGAGTGATAATAAATCCAATAGAAAAGCGAAAATGATAGGGAAGAGCAGCAGTAGTGAGGAGAAGAGAGAATCTAGATGGACCACAAGAAATCTTCTTACAACATTGTTTCATGTGATATGTGTTTGTTGTTGTGTTTTCAAGAAATGCAAATATGAGAGGTAAGGTAGAGAGCATGGTTAAAGAGATTTTGTCTCTTAATGCCATTTCTACAGACAAGCAAATGCCAAAGACAACGATACATGATAATTCCCATCGCCGTCTGATTACCACTACACATACATACTTGGGGACCTCCCTTTAACATCAATTTCAATACCTCCAGAAGCTAAGCTATGTTTATCAGAAGATTATTAGAGGCCAAGTGCATGCATGCAAATGCAATGTAAAAAAAGAGAAAGCAAAACCATAAAGTATTGCTTTAAGCCCCTGCTTAGAGGAAAATAGCCTTTTTAGGTTTGCTGGGTAAAAGACACTACCTACATACAAGAACAACTATTGGCTGACAATGCAGAATATTATTGTTGTCTATGTGCTTGATTTTTTATTTCTATTTTTCCAAAGTTAACCCTGGAATCTTCTTTTTATTCCTGTGTTTGGACTTCAGTGGAGTCCGGGGTATTATTCTTAAGGCCCATTTTGAAGCCCATCTGTTATTGGGCCGGATGGCCCAAACTAGAACTTCTACTAGAAACAGGCAGGCAAGCCGTTTTATTGAATTCTTAACGGACAAGCGACTGACTGGTTGACAACGTAACGCGTCTAAAGCGTGGGAAAATGACGGATTTGATCTTCATCATGATTTCTTTATATTCTTGCCATTTGTAAGTAATTATTGGAATCTCTATCTAATCCAACAACAAGCCAAACCAAGCCAACGGATACAACAACTCAACGGACGATTTCGATTTCGATTTCGATTTTGAATTGGAAGTCGTTATTCTCAACTCTATATCTACTCAATTTCAAAATGAGTCAACACGACCAAAATAATCCATCAAACCCTCCTTCTCCTCCTCCAAACCTTCACTCATCCGACTACGCTCCTTACCCTAAGCTTGATCCTAACGACGTTGCTCCGCCGCCTGAGAATTGGGGCCCTGCGCCGATCAATCAGTCCGCCGCCACCACCATGCCTTCTGAATCCAATCCTTACGTTTCTCCCACACCTGTCCCCAACTCCTCTGCCAAGAGTACGTATTTGCCGTTGTGTTGATCGTACTCTATTTGTTGATTTGATTGTCTTTGTTTTACTGATGTTGATATTGCAGATAAGATGGAGTCCGTGAAGGAAGTGTTGTCCATTTGGGGGAAGAAGGCTTCAGACGCCACCAAGAAGGCTGAGGATATTGCTGGAAACATGTGGCAACACTGTAATTTTATCTCTCCTTTATGTCCTGAATTGAATTGAATTGAACTTTCTTTGAGATTTTGCCTGTGTTGTTTTGGATGGAAGTGATTGTTTGAATTTCTGATCTGTTTGTTAAGTGAAGGTATTTTGACTTTAGTCGGTATGTATGTTGTATTTTGAATCAGTGAAAACGGGTCCTAGTTTTGCTGATGCTGCGGTGAGTAGAATTGCTCAGGGAACAAAGGTTCTTGCAGAAGGGGGGTATGAGAAGATCTTTAGACAGAGTTTCGAAACTGTTCCTGAGGAGCAACTGCTTAAGACATTTGCGTGCTACCTGTCCACTTCGGCTGGTCCAGTCATGGGAGTTTTGTATCTGTCCACTGCTAAGATTGCCTTTTGTAGTGACAACCCATTGTCTTACAAAGTTGATGACAAGACTGAATATAGTTATTATAAGGTAAATTTCCAGAAACTTTCCTGTCAGAATTTGATTATAATTTATAATGTACTTTGTGTTTGAAATTGATTATACAGTATTTAATGTCCCTCTTGTTTGTGTCAGAATTTTATTATATAGTACTGTGTGTTTCTTTGGTTTGTGTCAGAATTTGATCACACAGTACTACTTTGTTTTTGGATTGTGTTAGAAGACATCTTTGTGCATTGGGCTCTTGACCTATTATTTACTATGCTGATTAAAATGATACATCTTCACATTTGGCAGTATGGTGCTATTGTTAAGTCTGATATCATGACCTAGTGTTCCTGGTTTTTTTTCTTAATCAAAATAGAATATCTAGTACTCAGACAATCTCTATACGAATCTTGTGTCAATCTGCTAAATCTTTTCTCTTTTGATGTTCACATGGAAACAATATAGTGATTTTTGGGCATGTTCTGTGTTCTTTCTCTTTTCTTCTGCTTAATTGTTTACATTTGATGTTTCAATACTCATCCCTGCCCCATTTGGGGCAAGGGCAGGAAATTGACCTTGTGTGAGAAGGTTCAGTGTCCCCATCTATATCTGTTTTGTTATAGATCATGATTATGAGTCTGATTTTTAAAGAATATAATAATTTATCTTCTTATTACAGTGGTTTATTATAAAATATCTGTCAATATAGGAACGATGTTTTATTGATTCTGAAGTTAAATTTCTATTGTAACTTAGCATTTCTTTAAATCCTTCATGTCTTGTTTTGGTTGAATAAGAGCTCATATCATGCATTAACTGTTTGTATTAGTTTCATAGCATATACTGTATTGCTATCACATATTCCAATTTTACCAAAGCCCATCAAGGTCAGGGTTTCAAGCATCAGTGGAGTTCCATAGTTGGCCAGCATGATGGGATCATTTTTTAAACTTCTTATCTAGTAATAATCTCTACAGATCATATCTCCCAAATATACTTATTAAAGTGATATCCTGTTTTGATATAATCATGAAAAACATATCAGGATTTTCAAGATTGGAGCTTCATGTTGAGATCATGTTTTCCGGTCTGGACTTGCAGCATGGAAATCAAAACTTTGAATTTGTTTGTGGTTAATATTTGCATGTTCATTTCTGCTCATGGACTTGCTGCCTTTTGCATGCTGAAACTCTTACACTCTGTCAGTTTTCAAGCATGTTATTATTGTCATTGTTAGTTAAAGTTTGGAACAGTTATTAATATCAACTTGCAAATTTCTTTTGATGCATGTAATAGGTGGTTATTCCTTTGCAGCAGCTGAGAGGTGTCAATCCCTCAACAAGCAAAGTCAATCCAGCTGAGAAATATGTCCAGGTGATATCAATTGACAACCATGAGTTCTGGTTTATGGGCTTTGTATACTATGATAGTGCTGTGAAGAACCTGCAGCAGGCACTGCAGCAGCCTCATAGTCTGTGAAATCATGTGTGCACCATTGATTGTGTAGATATTAACATTATGTGCAAAAGAAATATAGACTTACAGAATCCTGAAGACGAAATTTGTATGTTGCATTTTATTGAAGTTGGCCTTGTCCATTGTGGGGGAACTCATTGAACTGTTTTAGCTTTTTTTATGGATTCAGAATTATGCAAAAGTTTGTTTATTCGTATGGAATAGAAAGTTTGAACTTCGTGAAGAGCATGCCTGTTTAGGTGATGGTTATCAGCTCATTTACTGTCTTGTGAACATCTTTTTATCTGTCTCTGTCATAGCAATCACAACAGGCATCATATTCCCTCAGTAGGATATGAAGTTATTGTATTATTTTTATTTTTATTAAAAAAAAAAACTGTTTTCTTTTAAATAATATGTAATTTATAAGCAACACCAAATAAAATAGAGAATATTAAACCTTTCATCTATATTTCTCTATAGAAATTATAAAACAAAAATATATAATTAATTGTAATTTCTAAAAAAAATAATAATAAATTAACTGTGTAATTTGGAGGATTTTTTTTAAAACAATATATAAAGAATTTTTGTTATTTTATAATTAGTATTTATGTATATAATTTAGTTTTAAAACTTTCAGAAAAAATAATTTTTAATTTAAATTTTAAAAAAATTTTAAAAAAATTGATCATTTTATCTTATGCAGAGACTTCCATTACCTAAAAAATATAAAATTTTGAAATTGATTCATTTTATATAATTTTTTTAATATAAATTACACTTAAAATAATAGTTTTGGTAAAAATAATTCAAATGCTCATTGCTTTATTTATTTTTCTAATAACTATACGTTTATAATATTTTTAAAAGTAAAGTAATTGACAAAATAATTAATATAGGTATAGATAATAATAAGAATACAGACATTATCAAATTCAGATCTCTATATACCATACTCATGAAAAAGTTATTTGTAATTAATAAAATATATATTTTTAAAAATACAAATATAAAGTTTGGGTAATATTGTATATATTAGGTTTCGTGAAATTTATTTTTAGTAAGATTATTAAGCAATGTGATAAAAATAGTTTCAAATAATTAATCACAAAATTTAGTACATATATATGTAATTAATATTATAAAAAATTAATATAAGTAATTTTTATTTTAATTATATTATTTTATGTCAACCACATAAAAGTTATAGTATAAATTTATTATATTTTAATAAATAACTAAATATTTAATATGAAAGAAAAAATATAATGCTATTGTATTTCTTATGGGGTGAATCAAACAAGCACTAATTCCACGTATTCCTTCTTTCTCTTTACTTTGCCAAGTAAGGCCCACTTAAAAAGCTAAGCCCAATCACGTCTCTTGTGAAGCTTCTGCAACTTTGCACCGGGAACATTTCTCGCCATCCAAAAATGTCCCCGTCACCCATTTTGATGGGTTTGGTCCATTTATCATTTAAGTTTTCAGAACATTTTATTTATTTATATTTATTAAGAGTGCTCAAATGATCCGATCCCGTAAATCGGATATGTGACCTTTCATATTGGTAAAAATTCATTCTATAATTGATCCGAAAATTTACGGATATCCGAATTCAGGATATTTGGAAATACGAGTTCGGATTACTGAATTATCTAGTGATAATAAATTAATAAATAAATCAAAAAATAATAAATTAAATTAAAGTATAACATTAACCAAAACAAGTTTAAAATAATTCTATTGCGTTATCAAAATGTTAATTTTCCAAAATATTGGGCGCATTTAATTTTTATTTAAAAATTATTATAAATTGAATATTTTTTAATTAAAGTCATATTAAATTATATATGTCATTAACCGAACAAAATCAATCCTTTATTTAAAAAATTGGATATTCACAAGATATCCAAAAATCTAAATTATATTCCATATCTGATCCGGCTTTTTCCGGATATCCAGGTTCAGATACCGGAATATAAATTAGCGAATCGAATATTCACTTTTCGGATCGGATCATTCCGGAACGTGAACGGATATTGCGGATCGGATATTTATGTGGTTGACATAGTATAGGATAAGCATAGCACAGTATAAGAAAATGGAAATAGGATAAAAGTTTTGTATAATGATTAAATTATTCATAAATTGTATTTGGCAGATTATAGTATAAACAACATGACAGGATAACAAAATACTAAGTTTATATTTGGTAAAATTCGATAAGTAAAATGATAACCGTATGAACGATCCAAATACCCAACAACTTGACAAATAATAAAGCAGTTATTTACGGATTAAAAATAAATAAATAAAATATAATAAAAATATATTAGTATATTTGTTTAATAAAAATAAGTATTATGAATAATCATAAAAAACCTATGAGGATTTTAGAAATTTTTCAAAACACCTATGTAATTATTTCTCTAATTTGCCATTTTGGTGTCAATTAATGTCCAATTTACTATTCTTTACTATTTCGACTTTTTAAAATAAATTTTGGAAGGATATTTTGGTCATTTCAATTTTTAATTTCTAATTTTTATAAAAAAATAATTAAAAATTAAAAATTAAAAATTAAAATAATATTAAAAATTTTAAAAGGGTAATTTGATCATTTTAATTTTAAGAGGAGATTCTAAAACCCTATCGGATTTTTTGGGATTATTCCAAAATTTTATGTAGATTTTTATTTTTATTTTTTACTATCAAAGGATATTTAGTAATAACATGATGAACATGTAATACGAAAAGTGCGTGATAAAGTTATCGGAGCATTCATTAATAATAAAATTATTCTATATGTACCGTGTAAATTTATTGTCGATATTATTTTATCCTATTATAAACAGCAACCAAATCTTGATAAACATATAAATCGTTATCTTATAAACTATGTGAGCACTTAGTTTAATTCAAAAGTTAAAAGTAATCATAATTTTAAATTAGATTAACGAGTAAATGTAAATCATCTATGCACTTAGAACTTATCCCAGACTAGATTTGAATACCTATTTCACCAAATATAATTTTGACAATCTTCTAAAACATTTAATCAAACGTACTATCAATAAGTATGAGATTTTCTCAAATATCAATATAATATTTTCACAAACAATTATTTAATATTAATTATGTGAATATTCTATTCCAACAAATGATTAATTTTATTTTCCTTTTAAAATCTAAATTTATTGTAATTTCGTCAATAAATAAATTTATTGTAATTTCGTATTCGTGAAAAATCTATCACAAAGTAAATGTATTCTATCACAATTTTGTTATAAAAATTCACCATACATATCTCACAATTTTATGATGGAATTAATTTATAAGTTTAATTTTAGATGTAAAAATTATGACGGAATAATTTATGATTTTGTAATGGAAATATTACCTCACAAATACATTGTGATGGAAATAAGTTGTCACGATTGATTAATTTGCAGGGGACTTTTCAGTGAGAATTTGTTCGTTACAAATCCATTACTAAACACTTTCATTGACGAATTTCACATTTTTAGTGATGGAATTTGCTGTCACGGAAGATCAATTTTCTTATAGTGAATAAACAATATCATACCTGTTGATGAGCGACTCGAATTTACACGAATAAATTATATAATTTTTTACTTATTTTGATTATGTTATTAAATAGGAATTGTTATAACCGATTTAATTAAAAATATTTTATAAAAAATAAGATTTGATGGCCTCAATTATTCTGTACTTATTTTCTCTCTCGATAATCCTCTTTGATACCGGTCCTTCTCTATGTTAATGGAAACTATAGATTTGGCCTATTTTACTTGGTTTTATACAAATAGTTTCAATTTTAAGAAAAATTTAAATTTCTCAACCAAGAAGGAAATTTATCAGGAGATAATTTGCTTAATGCTTTAAAAAAAATGGAAAAATTATTTTTAAAAAAAATTAAAATAGAGCTTAGTGTGTGTTTGGTAGGTAGATTTTTCATTAGCGATTAGATTTTTCATTAGCGATTTGTAAATTTAACTGATTGGGAGAACCTTTTTGATTAGCGATTAGATTTTTAATTAGCGATTTCCAGATTGCTACTTCAAGTAGCTTTCCACGAATCGCTAATAAAAAAGCTCCCATTTTACCCTTATTAATTTATGAGTATTACTAAACTACCCTTAATAATATTAAAAGCTTCTATATGTACTAAATTAGATTAATTTTAATAATAATTTCATTTATTAAATATGATTAAAAATATTTAAATATTTTTTTAGTTACTCTATATTTTATTTATTTATTAATTAGTTGCTAACTAAAGAGGATTAGTTTTAAATTAAAAATCTTGAACGAAAAATATTTTTTAAAAACTACTAACTATATTGTAAGGTATAATTAATATACGTAATTTTACATGTAACAACTATTTCAACATTTATTTATTATTACCAAACACTCGTGCCAAATCACTAGTTGATCGGTGCTTTAACAGCTAGCTGAACATCGTACACTTAACCCATTAGTTTTTATAAGTTAAAATGAAATGAAATGAAAATGTATTTAATGAGATTTTACGTAATTGGGCAACGGAAGACATAGAGGTCTGTAGAGTTGACGAAGCTAAGCTAGGTTACTTGCAAGTTGAACATTATTATATATGGTTATTGTTTTGTCATTTTCGATGAACAACAAATTCAAAGCTAAGTAAGAAAGAATGAAAATGCTATCAACACAGAAAAAAGTAGTGCAGATTATATCATAGTTTCAGATCAGACCCCTCCCCACCACCACCCTCCTCAATAGACTTGTCAAACAGCTAACTGGACATGCATATTAAACCAATCTTTAAAATTGTCAGGCCAAATAAAGATACAAACAACTGATTGCGATTGCACTACTCAAAGCTCCCAAAAATGGCAATCACAAGCTCTCTTCTCTTCTCTTCAAATAAAAGGCCCTACAATCTCTTATCAAGTAGTCATCATGACTATGTTTGCTTTCTCTATTCATAATTCATCCAAAGATTTTAAACAAAATTGACAGCTATGCACATTATTTGTATTGTTCATCTGGAAACATATCTTAATGCTTCTGTTATATGTATCCCTTTCATACAACCAACCCATTTCTTAACACTCTTACTTAGATAAGGACCACTTTTAAGTTTAAAGCTCTCTTAAATGTCTTTGCTGGTTTTTTCTTCCAATATATTTGACTTTAGAGCATATTTCCCATTATATTATTATCATGATTTTATACGAATTATATTTTAAAATAATATTTATTTTGTTATACACGTAAGAGAAAAGAGAAAAATTATAATTTTGAGCGCTCATACGCTACCTTTGTTGGGAGTTTGAAGAAATTTCTATTCAACAGCTGCCACTAATACCTCATTGTTTAATTTTAAGTTTAAAAATGTTAAAGTTCGCTTTTATAATTGGATTCAGGTGGTATATTTATTTGAAGTACATAATTTTTTTTAGTGAGTTATTAGTTCATGTATTAAATCAAATAAAGTAAATTAGTGCGGTTGAATTTAAAGTGACTGGTAAAATGTAATTGTTAATTGACTGGTTCAAAATGACGGGTAAAATGTAAAAGTGACCGGTCAAAGTCACTGTTCTGACTGGTTTAAAATGACTGGTAAAATGTAACTGTTAACTGACTGATTTATATGTTAATTCAAATAAAGTAAATTGATATAGTTGAACTTAAAGTGACCGGTCAAATGTAACTGTTAACCGAGTTATACAGCTTTTTCAGGAATTCACTCAGTTTAACTCTAACGAATGTGTTAACTGAATTATATAGTCTTTTCAGTAACTTACTGAAGTTTTTCAATAATTCACTTCAGTTTAACTCTAACAAGTTGTGAGAGCATCCCAAAATAAAATAAAATTGGCATTTCAAATCCACTGTCAGTCTTCCACTGCAGTAAATACTGTATTTCTCTGAATTCATCTTCCTCATCTCTTTCCTATTATATTGTTTTTATTTTATAAAATTTTTATTTTTATTTTTCTAGTGATATTTTTAATTATTATTTTTTAACATTTAATATTAAATAATAACTCATAAAATTAGAGTTGTAAACAATAGAGTTTTCATCTCTATTTTTTTTAAAAAAAAGAATTTTATTTAAAATGTAAATATTTATAAATAATTTTTATTTTTATTCTTAAAAAAACTTTATTTTATTTTATTTTTCAATCATATAAATAACTTTTTATAATTTAAAATTAAAATAAACATTATTTCAAACCTAAAATCAATTTAAATATATAGATTTCATTATTTTTATAAATAAAGTATTATGGAAATATGGTAGAATCTAATTCTTCTAGAGTTATAATAGGATCATAAAAGATTTTATTCATGAGTATAAAACTCAAGCATCTAGGAATCCAAGTGAGTGAGATTAGAGTTGCAAGTTGAAAGAAGGAAAATAATTATAAGTTGGATTAGTGTGAAATTTGTTATGGGTGTATTGATGAGCTTGTATATGTATTGTCACTTTCAGATGAAAGAAATTATAATACGAGTTGACCAAAAGTGAAATGTGGTAAATACGCTAACAGATCTGAATTTTACGTAAATGCAACTGGAGTGTCCATTCATTAACATTACATTGAGTAGTTAAAGCATTTTGTTAAATCCAACTCGGTTAAACAAAAGTGGATCAAATCAAACATAAAATCGATTCTAACTAAATCGTTCTCCTTAAATCAAAATCAACAAATATAAATAATGAATCTCCGTTATTTTACTAAGAAAAATGATATTTACACATTGAAATATTATTAAATAATTATTATAATTTGAAATTTAAAATTTATTAAAAATTAATTATATCATTTAAATAAATTATTTAAAAATGAATATATTTTATTTTTAAAATATAAAACCTAAAATATTTTTAAAATATACAATTTAAATTTTTAAAAATAAATTTTTAATAATTTTTATTTTAAATAGAATAATTTATTTTTTAAAGAGTATGAATTAAAATGATCAATTAATATTTTTTTCATTTTTAATGAGTATATACACAAATTATGAAATATGGTATTTAACTAGTTCAAAAATACTTTTGAAAAAAAATTAAAATTTTAATTTAAAAATATAATTAAATATTTGTTTCCTTTTTTATTAATAACAAGAATTAAAATACCTCTATTCAAATAGGATATTCTAAATGCATTAATTAAAAAATAAATAATTTTTTCTGCAGCATCTAGCATTTAAATAAATAAATAAATAAAATATAAAAATAAATAAATAAATGCATTGTTTCCTTCTAGTTAGTATTTGGTATATTCTAGGTAACTATTTTGGGTGGTATATCCCAAAACTCTAATTTATTCTTGTTTATTTAGTTTCTTATTTAATTTATTCATTTAAATTTTAGATTATATCAATATTATTTTACCTGCCTAACAACTATTCAAACAATTTATGTTAACACAAAAATTCAATTTCGAATAATATAACAAGTACTTACTGCACTTACCCTCACAATGAACTCAACCCCAATTCTTTGTAATTTGAAATTTTATTTCCATTTTACACATATGAGAAGAGTACATTGTCTTAGTTAAGGACATATACTCCTTAATATTGAAGGATGGTCAAAGTGGAAAGCGCGTTATTGTATTTTTCCACAGTGTAGATTGAATGAAGGAAAGAGGTTAAATTACAAAAAGAACCTCGGGAGGTCTGGTCTCGTCCCGTCGACTAGAAGAGAAGGTTTGTTGTTGAACCATTACATTACATTACATTAATAAAGTTAGTCACAGAGCCCACATGTTCCTCAACAGGAGCAGATCGAATAAAAGCAACAAACCCCATCACATTTCCGACCTTTAGATCATTTGTTTCTACTTCTATATCTATATCTATATACTTTCCCCAACATCCAACATGTTCAGTTTTTTTCCCACACATTTCAATTTTATCTTTTTCATTTTCTCTCCTACAATACAACATCAATTAAATACATTAATGTAATGACACAATCAGGTTCAGGTTCAGGTTCAGACCTCTCTGCATGATATCTGCAACACAAAACTGTCATCAAAACAAACCCACCCTATCTTTCTTTGTTTCCTTCTCTTTTTTCAACAAAGCAAGATTTTGAATAAAATGAAGAGAAGAGAGATCAAACACTGTCACATACATCAAATGTTGCCATTAATTCATTTTCAAAAAATATCCAACAGTACTGCACACAAAACAGAAGAGCGAGAAAATGAATAGAGGCAGCAATTAATGGAGGACGAGGAATCTGCGTGAACAGAAAAAACAACACTAGAATAGAATTCGATTCCAATACACGGCAAGTACCAGTTATATTAACGGTGGTTTGAAGCTTTATTCAGGCATAGGAATAGAGTAGTGTGTAGAGGTGGTGATGATGATGATCAACATGGAAGTTGAGAGCCATTAATATGAGAGAGAAGAAGAGTAAAGCTGAAGCGGCAAAATAGAGAGAAACAAGGATGAGATGACAGATGGGTTTACTGCTTTGCATGCTAAACACGTTTGATCATTCGAACACTCGAGAGATCCAATCCCCATTACATCATCATTTATTTATTTATTTATTTATTTTATTTTTTCTTAATTTAAGGTTTTACATGAAATCAAGAATTAGTTGAAAAATGGCTAATCAAATCAATTCACGATATTCCACTGATTATCACAAAACAACCGACCTACACTGATTGATACCACTAACATTAACATTAACTAATTAAAACAAAGTGCCGAATTCAATAATAAATAAAACCTAATTTATGTGGGACTAAATCGGCAATACAAATTATCATCAAACAACTAACTTCTTCACTTCAACAAAATGATTCGAGATCAAATAGCTAGGCTAGGGTTTCTTACCGAGAGTGTGCTTGTTATTATGCATCCAAACCTTAAGAACTTGTCTTTTGACGCCGGTCTCTGCACAGAAATGTTCGACCGAAGCTTCATCGTGCTTTTGAATTCTCCAACCAAGCCTCTCTGCAAACCCTAACATTTTTTCTTTCTGCTCAGATGTGAACTTTGTTCTAAACCTCTTTTTGGAAGCACCACTGCCTCCACCGCCGCTACTGCTTGGATTAGACATGTCTTCGTCTTCTCTACTGTAACCACCGCCTCCGGAAACCGAAGGTAAAGCCAACGGCCTTGGCGTTGGAGTTAGGTGCAGGTATCCAGCTGGTGGATGTGGACCTCTATAGTAAGGAGAGATTTGCTGGTGGTGATACAATCCTCCACCGGCAACCACGCCCAACGAATCGCCGCCTTCCGTTTCTTTCCGGTGGAAATTCCGGTGGCAGTTACAAGCCGCGCATTTCAAAGCGTCCAGAGTGCCTTCATCACCAGCCGCCATAAACTCACCGCAGCCGTCCACCGCGTGACCGCCGAGGTTGACTGCGTGATTCTTCAGACACTCCCGGTATCTGATCGCCGATTTTCTAGTCGATGCGCCTTCTCCTGCAATACTATTCGGTCCCATCTTCGGCCGTACCGAGTCATAACTCGCTGAAACTGGCATGCTCATTTCTTCTTCCTGCTCTTCGTTCTCTTCGAATTCCATTTCTCAAAGCTTTTGGTTTGTTGTTTTCCGCTATGGAGAGAGAAGATCTCTACATGACTGGTTTAGTAATTACGCAGATCCAAAACCAGCTGCAGTCACAGCAGGTGATAATAGATTGTAATCACTGTTTTTATATTATAATATACTCTTTTTTTATTTTAATAATTAATTGTAATTTTTTTTAACCAGAGAAGATAAGAGGTGGAGAAGTGTGGTCATCAATTGTTGGCCTGAGAAAAAATTAAAAAAGACAGGTCTTTCTCCAAAGCCTTATATTTTGTTAAAAAGATTTAAATTATATTCTCTTTCACTTTTTTATGTTTAATCACTCTTTCCCTTAACGGTTTCCCTTATAAAATGTTACGTGAAGGATAATTTTACCACTCAGAGGCCGTGTTGGAAAACAAAACCTAATGCTACATGTTTTGTCGTTTAGTTATGCTGTTAATACAGTGAAAGTAAAAGCACGAGAGTGAAAAAAGTGACGTAATGTAGTAAGTGAGAAAAAGTGGTGGTGTTTGGAAACATGGGACACCAGACAACAACAACGACAACAGCATACACATGTGGATTCAACTTCAATTTCTCTTCTCCAAACCAAACCAAACCATAACTTATATAATTTCAAATTATACTGTTTTCCAACCAAACCAAACCAAACCCAACTCATTTCCACAGTTTGAACCAGACTCTAAAGTTGACGATATTTATTGACTCATAAGTAAATGCTCTGAATTGAAATTTATGTTGACTGCAACATTAAATATATACCAATGTTTGTACGTAGGATCGATCTAGTGAGAGATGATGTTACCTAATATGTAATAAAATCAATACTGTTGAAGATTCATAGAACCATTTTCAGTGATTTGAATGTAAAATTTATTAAGTTAGAGGAAGAGATCTATCTAACTATGCAAACTTACCATTACATTAAATTTTTCCTCATTAATGTGTTATCTACCTACGTGCACTCCATCTCTCACATTTATATCCCAATTCAATCAAAAAGCATCAGACAACCAGAGACACACAGTTCTGTTCTGTTCGGTTTGGTTTCAATTCATTTCCAGTGTGTTGTAATGTTATGTAATGTAGTATTGAATAGTATAGTATGGTATTGTATGGTAAGCCTAAGCGTAAGGTAAGCCCCACATAAAAAGGCAATGGCGGGTATATCTGACGCGACCCCTGACCACCTACTCAAGTCACTCTCATGTCAGCTGGCGGGAAACCGCTACCTAATTCCCTCTTTTTGTTTCTTCAATTCATATATTAATGGACATTAGATTAAAATTAAATCCGCGTGCTCTATGTTATAAACTTATTATTGAATATATCCAAATCCTATAGATATTGTCTGCCGAAGAAAGATAGTAAAAGTTAGAAATTCATAATTGGTGCAATTGAATGGACCCACTCATTTCTTCTCCAAAATATCCATATCCACCCGACTCTTCAAATCAAGCGTTCTGTTTGTAATATGTAATGTGGGATTCGCTGCAACTTTTATCATATGATGGGCATTATATATACAAAGTACGGAGAAAAAGAAAAAAAGTTAAAGGTGAGTGATGTGAGCGAGCGATAATACAAAATTTCCGTTCCGTTTTCTGTGACATTATTACTGTGGCTGTTAGTGTTGTGAAGGAGAATCTTTTGTTGTATGTTTGTGAAATTGTGAATCACAATGGGGAGAGAGAGAGAGAGAATTTAGGGTTAAAGGAGACAAAGACAGTGACAAGACGAGAGAAAAAAGAGGGTGTGGTTGTGGTGGAGCTGAAGGTGGGGGTCTGACCACCTTCATTTCCATTTCCATGCTTTTGTGGCAGCTTTTTTTTTTTTTTTTTTTTTTTTTTTAATTAATTAAAATTAAAATCAAAACCTATTTTCTTCTCTGGTGATACAAATTTTAATCAACTGCTATCTCCTCTTCCTCTTGGCTTCTTCTCCATTCTAATGCTGTCAAATTACTGTGGACCCCACCACCTAACATGTGTGGACCCCGTTTTATTCTTGTAGTTTTCTCCTATATAGCTATCATAGTATCCGACTTAATTAACTAATGTGTCCAAAATCATGGTTTGATTTGATTAATGATGTTTGTTTATTATGATCATTAACTAATTGTCCTATTATATTATCAGCTTATAAAGGAACGGGTGATCAAACAAACGTGTACTTGTGAATAAGTTTCCTATCTTATCAAACATGGTAATGTGTGTGTTTAAGTTTGAACATAAGAGTAAGACAAGAGAAGAGAAGCAGTTAAAGAGGGTTAATTGCTTTGTTACTCCAAAAGTGAAGTAATACAAGTTTGTCTAGGAATAGAAAGATGTAACCGACGATCACATGTGGCTTAACTGGGCCGAAACTTAAAGCCCATCATCAATTATTACTCTTCTTGGTCCATATTATGTATTGCGTTGCGTGGATCTCACATCTGACCTATTATTGCTAATTTCTTATTATGTTTGTGACTTGGTATCATGGAAAAGCAGCTGCTTCAGCTGTCAATATTGATTTTGTTATACCGTTTAAGGAATGATGTGAACAATAATCCAACTTAGAAGAACCAGAAGAATAGTAGAAGAAAGGATGAGAAGAGAAAGTAGGGTAGGCATGTAAGGCTTACTTGCAAAAACATTAAGGTCCAATTTACTTGCCTGAAAAAGAATTAGTTCGGATAAAAAAATATTAAAATTCATGTTTGGTTTCTTGGTTCCGAATGGTTAAAAGATTTTTCTTTCATATTTTAACCCGTCAAACTAAGTTAAAATTATACCTTAGAAATCATAGTTACATTTGTTAGGAAAAACCCCTGATTGCAAGAATATATTGTGCTAACCTAATGCGGAAACAGGCAGCAAATATAATACCCCAATAGTAATGGATAATAATAAATCTACAGAAAAAGTAACACACAGATTTACGTGGTTCCCCAAATTGCGGGTACGTCCACGGAGGCGCCGATAATATTATTAAGATGGAAGAGTACACACTCACTTACCCAACACTCAATAATGAATAATCCACACTCTCAACAATCACTCAAGTGTTTCTCCTCACAAGTGTTTCGCTCTCTCACGATCCCTCACTTGTTGAACTCTTGAAACCAATACTTGAATCTACTCCTGAAGAGATGTGATTTTCTCTGCCTCAAAATCTGTCACCACTCCAAACCTGGTAACCCATCTTAAGTTTATATAGCAACAACTTAAGGTAAAACCTAATGGGCCTTAATATTACAAAGCCCATAACCATGGTCCCCACATGACCGGGAACCATCCTAACAAATCTCCCCCTTCCCGATTATGTGGGGGGATACGTCAACCCGGCAATCTCCTTGCAGACTTCAAGCTTCTCTCTTGGCAGTGTCTTCGTGAGCATGTCGGACCCATTAAGATCAGTATGAACTTTTTCAAGCTCTATCTCCTTGTCATTTATGACATCCCTAATCCAATGATATCTGACATCAATGTGTTTAGATCTGAAGTGAAGCGAAGAATTTTTTGTAAGGTGAATTGCACTCTGACTATCACAAAACAACTGGTACTTGCCTTGGCTCAATCCCAGTTCAATTAAGAACTTCTTCATCCATATCAACTCCTTACATGCTTCTGTGGCTGCAATAAACTCAGCTTCAGTCGTAGACAATGCAACACATTTTTGTAACTTTGATTGCCAAGAGGCAGCTCCCCCTGAAAAATTAATCAAGTACCCCGAAGTGGATTTTCGTGAATCAATATCACCTGCCATATCTGCATCGGTGTATCCAGACAACACCGGTTTGTCACCTCCAAAACATAAGCATACTTTTGAAGTTTCCCGCAGATATCTAAGAATCCACTTAACTGCCTCCCAATGTTTCTTTCCAGGCTTTGAAAGAAATCTACTCACTACTCCAACTGCATGAGCAATATCTGGCCGTGTACACACCATGGCATACATTAAACTTCCAACTGCTGAGGCATAAGGTACTCGTTCCATCTCTTGTTCTTCTTCTTCAGTAGAAGGGCTATGCTTGGAACTTAACATAAAGTGATTAGCAAGAGGACAACTAACCGCTTTAGCATAATTCATATTAAACCTTTGGAGTACCTTTTCAATGTACATCTCTTGTGACATCCACAATTTCTTGGCACTCCGACACCTTATAACTCTTACCCCAAGGATTTGCTTAACCGGCCCCAAATCCTTCATGGCAAAAGATAAACTCAGCAAGTTTTTCAGACTGTTAATCCTAGAGATATTCTGACCAACAATAAGGATGTCATCCACATAGAGCAATAATATCACAAAATCATCATCAGAGAATTTTTGAAAGAATACACAATGGTCTGAATTAGTTTTCTTGTACCCGTGACTCGCAATCACCGACTCAAACTTTTTATACCATTGTCTAGACGCCTGTTTCAAACCGTAAAGGCTTTTCTTCAACTTGCACACAAAACTTTCCTTTCCCTTAACAACAAAACCCTCTGGCTGCTCCATATAAATCTCTTCTTCTAAGTCACCATGAAGAAAAGCTGTCTTCACATCCATTTGTTCTATCTCTAGATCAGGGCTAGCTGCCAAACCAAAAACAATCCGAATAGATGACATCTTAACAACTGGGGAGAAAATTTCATCAAAATCTATACCTTTTATCTGGTTAAAACCCTTTACAACCAGCCTAGCTTTGTACTTGGGTTGTTTACTGAACTCATCATGCTTCAATTTATAAACCCATTTATTCTTCAAAGGTCTCATACCTTCAGGTAACCTCACTAGCTCATATGTATGATTTTGATATAAGGACTCCATCTCATCCTCCATTGCAATGAGCCACTCCTTTTTATGCTCATCATCCATAGCTTCAGCATAACACTCGGGTTCTCCCCCATCAGTCAACAACACATAATAACTGGGAGAATATCGAGTAGAGGGACGTCGATCTCTAGCAGATCTCCTAGGTTGAACATCATGAAGATCATCAGGAACCGATAATTGTTCACTCGATTCGGCATCTTCATTAGAGTGTGAGGAATCTCCTGTCTCAGCTACAACCTCCCAATCTTCAACCTGCATAGGCTGTTCAATGGAAATATTAGGAGTTAAATCCACCAAACTCTCATTCCTCTTTGATTCTGAATCTTCAAACTTCTCAAAGTCGTGAATGATTTGGTCTTCCATGAACACCACATCTCTACTTCTCACCAGTTTCCTTGCAGCCGGATCATAAAATCTATATCCGAACTCATCTTGACCATAACCAACAAAAATGCACTGTCGGGTTTTCATATCAAGTTTGGATCTTTCATCTTTAGGAACATGCACAAAAGCCTTACACCCAAAGACTCTTAAGTGATCATAGGTCACATTTTTACCTGTCCAAACTTTCTCAGGTACATCAAACTTTAATGGAACACAAGGCGTGAGGTTTAGAACATGTACCGCAGTACCCAAAGCTTCACCCCAAAATGACATTGGCAGTTGAGAATGAGATAATAAACATCTCATCCTTTCAGTTATTGTTCTATTCATCCTCTCCGCTAAACCATTCAACTGAGGGGTTTTAGGAGTTGTCTTTTGATGGCGTATACCCTGCTGTCTACAATACTCATCAAAAGAACCTGTATATTCTCCCCCATTATCTGTTCTGATGCGCTTCAATTTCTTCCCCGTTTGTCTTTCAACAAGTGCTTGAAATTGCTTGAACACATCTAAAACTTGATCTTTAGTCTTCAGGGTATAAACCCAAGTCTTCCTTGAATAATCATCTATGAAGGTCACAAAATACAAGGCACCTCCAAGTGACTTCACCTTCATAGGCCCACAAAGATCTGAATGTACAAGGTCAAGTATATTTAATTTCCTCTTAGATGAAGAGCGATGAAAACTAACCCGTTTTTGCTTTCCTGCCAAACAGTGAGAACACCCCCTCAATTTTTCTGGGTTCTTCAAATCAGAAATTTCCATCTTCTTGCTCAGAAAATCTAAGCCTTTATCACTGATGTGCCCGAGTCTCTTATGCCACAATTCAGTTTTATCCCCATACTGAACTGCATTAATGACAGATTTTGAAAGCTTAGCTTGTAACGTATATAGGTTAGATTGTCTCTTACCTCTAGCCACTACCATAACTCCTCTACTGAGCTTCCACTGACCATTACCAAAAAAGTTGCAATATCCTTCATCATCAAGCTTTCCTGTAGAGATGATATTCACACGAATATCAGGGATATGTTTGACATTCTTCAAAATCAACTTGGAGCCGTTATCTATCTCCAATATCACGTCACCATATCCAATGACTTTAGCCTTATTATTATTTCCCATCTTTACACTCCCAAAATCACCAGCAATGTAAGATGTGAAAAAATCATGCTTTGATGTAGCATGTATTGAAGCTCCACTATCAATCACCCAGCTAGTCTCATGTATTGTGAAATTTATGAGGTCATCATACACAAGCAAAAAGTCATCATCTACAGCAGTAACTCTGTCATCTTCCCCTTCACTTTTCTTTTCTTGACTGGCATCCTTCTTCTGATCCTTTTTCAGCAATCTACAATTTTTCTTGATATGCCCTTTCTTGTGACAATGATAACACTCAACATTAGAATGTTTGTTTGACCTGTTTCTGCTCTGGTTCCTATTCCTTGGACCTCTATTCATACTTCTCCCACTCCTTTCAGTAATAAGGACTTCTGAAGTAGATGTTGAGCCTTGAGTCTTTCTTCTCATCTCCTAATTCAGAATATTACTCTTTACCATATCCATGGTTATTGTACCATTCGGGGCAGAATTTGATAAAGAAGACATTCTGAAGGTCTCCCATGAATCTGGAAGTGTTCCAAGTAACCATAGAGCTTGCACCTCATCGTCAAACTTAATACCCATCCCTGCCAATTGGTTTATGATACCCTGATAGGTATTCAAGTGATCTGTCAACGGAGCACTGTCATCATATCGTAGATGCATCATCTGCTTCATCAGAAATAATTTATTATTTCCAGTTTTCCAAGCATATAACTCCTCAAGCTTTGTCCATAAGGTTCTAGCGTGAGTCTCACCACTCACATGATTCAAAACATTATCACTAACCCACTGCCTAATAAACCCACATACTTGCCTATGTAGCAAATTCCATTGAGCATCAGTCTTATCTTCAGGTTTCTCCAAGGCAAACACAGGTAGGTGAAAATCCTTCACATACAAGAGATCTTCCATCTTACCCTTCCAAACGTGATAATTAGAACCAGACAAAGTAACCATTCTACTCAAGTTTAGATTATTATCCATACTCATCTTTGCAATCTGACAACCCAAGCTCTGATACCACTTTGTTAGGAAAAACTCCTGATTGCAAGAATATATTGTGCTAACCTAATGCGGAAACAGGCAGCAAATATAATACCCCAATAGTAATGGATAATAATAAACCTACAGAAAGAGTAGACACACAGATTTACGTGGTTCCCCAAATTGCGGGTACGTCCACGGAGGCGCCGATAATATTATTAAGATGGAAGAGTACACACTCACTTACCCAGCACTCAATAATGAATAATCCACACTCTCAACAATCACTTAAGTGTTTCTCCTCACAAGTGTTTCGCTCTCTCACGATCCCTCACTTGTTGAACTCTTGAAACCAATACTTGAATCTACTCCTGAAGAGATGTGATTTTCTCTGCCTCAAAATCTGTCACCACTCCAAACCTGGTAACCCATCTTAAGTTTATATAGCAACAACTTAAGGTAAAACCTAATGGGCCTTAATATTACAAAGCCCATAACCATGGTCCCCACATGACCGGGAACCATCCTAACAACATTTAACCTGTACAATCTCTCTCCCCCACTGACCTTAGGCTTTGTTTGGATTTGATGGGTAGTGATAAAATAGGAAGGAATGGGATCTTTTAAGTTTCCCTTGTTTGAATGCTGTTTTTAACCATGGAAAGGAAAGGGAATAGATTATTTTCATTAAAAACTTCACTTTCCTTCCCTCTAATTTGGAAGGAAATGGATGGAATGAAAAACCTTTTATTATTGTTTTTACTAAATTACTCTTAAATATTTAAACTAATTCATTCCATTACATCATTTTTTACATTATATACAAATAACGGAGTGGTTTTACTGGTTGTTTATTTTCCATGAATAAGTTTATCTATTAAAAGATGTTCGATTATTAAAATTTATTTGAAAGTATGATTTTATTATTGGCACGTGATTGAATTAAACTTAGTGTCACGATTTGGAACCTATTCATTGGAATGTCAACATTCTCTTCATCTAGATCCTTGATCGAAATTGATGGATAGAAAATAATTTGGAAAACACTTTCAATTGGTTTATATTGACCAAAACTTGCTTGAACTTGAAAGTTCTTAATAGCATGCACTATTTATTTGGATTCCTCATAGATAGTCTAGTGTGCATAAGATTTTGCTAGAAATTTAATAAGAGAAACTTGTATGTCATTAGGGGGGAGCAGAATTCGGTTTTTACCGAAACCGAACCGAAAAACCGAAAAAAATTTCGGTTCGGTTAACCGAAAATATGGCTATTTTCGGTTTTCGGTTAATTCGGTTCTGTTAACAGAAAAATTCGGTTCGGTTTTCGGTTTCGGTATTCCAAATTTTCGGTTAACCGAAAAACCGAATAAATACCAAAAACATTAATTTTTAAGTTTATTTTCTCTATTTTTCACTATTTAGTCACCAAGTTACCTATTCTTTTTTTTTTTTGTACTAATATCTTTTTATTCTTATCTTTTCTTCAATGATGTGAGCATCACAATTGAATTTATGGAAGTCAAATGAATAAAAAATTCAATTTTTTTATCAATTTATTCGGTTTTCGGTTAGTATTTCGGTTAACCGAAAAATTTCGGTTTCGGTTTTTGGTTAACCGATTAAAATTCGGTTCGGTTTTCGGTTAGCAAAATTTGAGATTCGGTTAACCAAAAACCGAAAATTCGATTCGGTTTCGGTTTCGGTTAACCGAATTCTCTGCCCTATATGTCATCACATTATTTTAAAATAAAAGAAAAAGGGAAAGAGAAAAAAAAAATCCTAAATAAACTACCACCATTACTTTTCACAAATTAGAATCATCTAATGAGCTCTCCAATTCTAGTGCTAAAGAAATTTCATAACCTACCAATTCTAACCTGACTAGTCAATCGTCTTTCACTCAATGGTCTTGTAAGATTGAAAAATCCAAGAGGAATATATATATATATATATATATATATATATAACCAAATAAAAAATCCATATGTATATATGGACACTACCATAGAATTTTAGAAGATATACTTATTTACAATTCATTTAAAATTATAAAAGATAGGATATATTTTCAATGTGAATTATTTTTATTAATATAATAAATTGATGTAACATTTGAAAATGTAAAAAGAAGATATAAATGGTAAAATCTTGAAATTTGAAATGATAATTTCTTAATATATACTATATAGATAGTGTGATATTTTTCTCAACGCTAGAAATGTGAAATTGTTGTAATATAGATTTCATGGTGGGTTTCCACCTCATCATTACTAGGTGTCTTCATGTATGATCTTTTCTTCATACAAACTGACACATATCCCCAACCTTCCCCTATATACAATATAAAATATTCTGATGAAATAGAGAACACATGTGATTTGGTTTTACTTCATTTGTGTTTTACTTTTGTTGTGTGATCTTTATTCATTCACTTACAATATTATTTCTTTCACAATTCCAAGATATTCAAGATTTTCAAGATTACCAGGTATTTTCAGATCCCATTTCATTTTCGGTTAATATTAAACTATTTTCTTCTACCCCATTTCTCTTTTTAATTTTACAACAGAAATAATTTATTAAAAGAAAAGGAAAAGAAGAATAACAATTAGGTATTTGGAACGAAAATGGGGCCGCAAAGACGTATAGGAATTTATGTGGATTTTGATTCTCCATCAATTATCAGATATTTGGAACCAATGACAGGAGATTTATTTACAGCTAGATTCGCTGACTGTCATTTCGATGAAAGTAATTTTCCATTGCTTGGAAAATGAAATAATTCTCCAGAAGAGAAATCTGAATTAACCTGGAAGGTTCCAACTTTGGCGCATATGGATCCACATACCCCGCAATGTGAACTCAAAGTTCGAAGGATCCTACATTTACAAATGATAGCTAATCGAATGCTTGATGCATTCAATGATACTTCGAAAATAACCAAGTCTTATATTAAAGCTTCTAATATACCAGTAAGGATAATTGTCCCAAAAGGACAACCTCAAAAGACAATAGCAAGCGAAACTCCAATTCCCTGCCAGAAGCGTGGTAGACCCCCTGGTTAAAAAGATACAATCCTACAAAAACAAAATAAAAATGATTTGGATCCTAAAACCACATCTGACGAAATCCCAAAAGTTGATGAGATTCCTGAAAATAGCCTCCCAGAAGGAGAAAACAATACGAGAATACCAGAATCAAAAAATGAAGAAATTTCCATAGACTTCATCCAAGAGATTTGGAATCGAAATGAAACAATCATTGATGATTTATTTTCATATTCAGTGGCAATTAGTATTTCATATGATGATTATGAGCCACGTGATATCCAAGAATGTAAAAGTAGGCATGACTGGAAAAAATGGGAAGAAGCAATTCAGGCAGAATTAAATTCGTTGAATAAACGAAAAGTTTTTGGACCCATAGTTCGAACACCTGAAAATGTTCAACCAGTTGGTTACAAATAGGTTTTTGTTCGAAAACAAAATAAAAGAAATGAAATTATGAGATACAAAGCACGTTTGGTTGCACAAGGGTTCTCACAAAGACTTGGAACTGATTACGATGAAACATATTCCCCAGCCATGGATACAATCACATTTCGATTTCTATTAAGTCTTACAGTTGCTGAAAATTTGGACATGTGTTTAATGGATGTAGTTACTGCGTATCTGTATGGATCACTTGATTCTGATATTTACATGAAGCTCCCAGAAGGACTGAAATTACCTGAATCTCATCGATCAAAATCTCGAAACTTGTATTCCATAAAGTTACAAAAATCCTTATATGGACTGAAACAATCTGGGAGAATGTGGTATAACCGCCTGAGTGAGTATTTGGTTAAGGAAGGATACCAGAATAATACGATATGTCCGTGTATCTTCATAAAGAAATCAGGGACTGGGTTTGTCATTATAGCAGTTTATATAGATGATATGAATATCATTGGAACTCCAGAAGAGATCCAACAAACTGCTGAATATCTGAAAAAGGAGTTTGAAATGAAAGATTTGGGAAAAACTAAATATTTTCTTGGTCTGGAAATTGAACATAAACCAAATAGGATATTGGTTTATCAATCAGCATACATTGAAAAGGTCCTAAAAAGATTCAATATGAATAATGCCCATCCATTGAGTACACCTATGGTTGTAAGAACACTTGATCCCAAAAAGGATCCATTTCGATCGAAGGATAATGACAAACAAATACTTGGTCCTTAAGTACCATATCTGAATGCAAAAGGTGCACTGTTATATTTAGCTCAATGTACGAGACCGATATCTCGTTTGCTGTAAATTTATTAGCGAGATATAGTTCTACACCAACCCGTCGTCATTAGAAAGTAATCAAACATATTTTGCATTACCTGAAGGGTACGAAAGATTTGGGATTATTTTATACGAATTCTGATAAATTTCTGGGTTTGACTGGTTATGCCGGTGCTGGATACCTTTCGGATCCGCATAAAAGACGTTCTCAAATTGGCTATATTTTCACGTATAATGGTACTGTGATCTCCTGGAGATCTACGAAACAAACTTTAGTAGCCACGTCCTCGAACCATGCTGAAATATTGGCATTACACGAAACCAGTAGAAAGTGTATTTGGTTGAGATCAATGATCCAACATATCCAGAATTCATGTGGTATCTATGAAACTACAAATGGGCCAACTATCAATTTTGAAGATAATGCTGCATGCATCGCCCAAGTTCAGGGAGGTTACATAAAAAAATATTGAACCAAACATATTTTTTCCAAATTCTTCTACACCCACGAGCTTCAGAATACTGGTCAAATCAACGTGAAGCAAATCCGACCTTCCAATAATCTAGCCTATTTATTAACAAAGTCATTGCCGACGTCTACATTCGAGAAGCTGGTGTACGAGATTGGAATGCGAAAACTTTCCAGATTAGAAAATTAGGTTTATGGGTGTTGTAAACAGGGGGAGTTTTTGTAATTGGATTCCACAACTGTACTCTTTTTCCTTCTTCCAGTTTTTATCTCGTTGGGTTTTTCTGGCAAGGTTTTAACGAGACAGTCAAATATCCGATATGGTGGAAATCCAAGGGAGAGTGTTGTAATATTGATTTCATGGTGGCTTTCCACCTCATCATTACCAGGTGTCCTCATGCATGATCTTTTCTTCATGCAAACTGACACATATCCCCAACCTTCCCCTATATATAATGTAAAACATTCGTATGAAATAGAGAACACACAGACGTGTGATTTGGTTTTACTTCATTTGTGTTTTACTTTTGTTGTGTGATCTTTATTCGTTCACTTACAATATTATTTCTTTCACAATTCCAAGATATTCAAGATTTCCAAAATTACTAGGTATTTTCTGATCCCAGTTCATTTTCGGTTAATATTAAACTGTTTTCTTCTACCACACTTCTCTTTTTAGTTTTACAACAGAAATAAATTATTAAAAGAAAAGGAAAAGAAGAATAACAATAATAATGATGTTCTTTCCAATCCATAATATAACAAAATAAATTTCATGATATAATAACAATGATTTTACAAATTAATATATATAACATTTATTTTTTAAAAAGAAATAAATATAGTAAATTTATATGATATTTACCTAAATATCATGGTAGACCATCCGGAGCCTCTCCTCAATTATCACATTAGTATGATATTGTTTGCTTTGGATCAGAGCTGAGTCCGCACGGATTTGTTCTTGGATACCACCAATCAAAAGGTCCCACACTAATGGAATTCTCTAGATACCACCAATCCCGTATATGATCGCGTTGCTTGTCTTATTTTGATGTTTTCATAATCTTTATGAGTGGGTTAGTTTAACGTGTGGAGAACTTATAGAAAGTGTCAGAGTAAAGCTAAGGGAAACACAGTGGGCTAACACTCAAAATAATACATCTCTTGAGTGTTTAAGTGTTGGGAAAAATCATCATACAATTATATCATGTATCACATACAACGTAGCAAAAACAGATTAAACATAAAATTGCAAGATCAATTTTGGATCTAGATCTACGTGGGTTTGGATTCTCACTTAATTATTATTTCATTTTGCGACTCTGGTATAAGATGCTATTTGGTTAGAATTGCTACCCTCGAGACCCCGGTATTAGGTGCGGGTCAATTAGAAGTGTTATTCTCTATTGCGTCACACATGACCGCTGGGAACGAGTCCGCTACTAGACTGACGAAACTAGGATTTTAGAGAATTTAGGGTCTCTCGGAAACCTTTTTCTTTCTAGGATGAATCTTTTTCTTACTGCTATCTTATATAACAACTCTATTGAAAATTCTAACCCTAACCTGTTCACTTATGATCTAATCGTGCGACCCTATAGACTGTCATTTGGTCACAAGTCCAATACCCTATTAAAGCCTACGGGTTATAATTGTTCTTTAGCAAGACAATATAACTAACCAAATAATTTTAACTATACATATTATTAGTTTATGTTATAATCCTTTTATTTCACAGTATCTTATTTGGAAATCTGGCATGTTATACATCAATCATTTATCGTCCAGATATCGTTTTCTCAATCCCTAGGTAAACTAATAAGTCAAATTAAATTAATACTTCTTTATTAATTCATTTTAGCATGACCATGCATTTTCTTAGTTTCACTTAATCGACTGGCTCAATATATATCTTTTTCTGTTGAGAGGAATAATTTCGATATTGTATAATCACTCATATGGTATAAGTCATATAACGTCTAATTATAGTCTTTATGGTAATTCGGTTAAAGATAACATTTGACTATATTAAAATAGGAATATTTCCAAAAAAACTCTCACTTTTTCAAACATTTTACTTTGAGCCACCGGTTTTGAAAAACTTTTGCAAAATCACCTCCAAATCTAAAAACAACCAGTGGTTTTGCTGTTAGATGGGTGATTTTGGATAATTATGATGTTTTAATCATTTTTAAATTTTTATTTAATAATTTTAAATATTTATATTAAATTATTAAAACACTATAATCTTTATAGTAATTCGGTTAAAGATAACATTTGACTATATTAAAATATTATAATCATTATGGAGGAACTGTGACATATTGTGGTCTAAGGATTCAATAATCACAACTATCACTAGAATTACTAAAGACGTCATTATGTAATAATTTCGTAAGTGTGTCTAGTATTTGTTCCCAACAAATACCTACTAATATGATATGTACCATATTAGAGCATCTCTAATAGAATGTGGGCGTGAGATAATATTGCCGTATAAAATATTAGTCGTGAATGATGATGTGACAAATTTTTTACTGATAAACAGTGTAATTTAAAAATAGTCATACATGGTCACCCTCTATCACTTTTCTTTTTTTAATTTTAATAAAAATATAATTAAAATTAAACTCTCTTATGTTAAAAAAAGAATTTGAAACACACAAAGGTCTAATAAAATAATATAAAAAGTGGAGTCAGCATGTTTACTTACGGTCTAAAATAGAAGGTCTGACGGACGATGTTTATTTTAAATTTTTTTCACGTAAGCTGGATATTCAAAATAGACGTTACTATTGGAGTTATACTTTCAAAAATATTTTCCATACTGTGTGGACAAATTATAAATAGACTACACTATAAATAGACTACAAATTATAAATATCACGTGATTATCCATCAAAATCATATTAATTTTATACTATAAATAGTTAGGGAAGTATTATTATTGTAGGTATATAAGAGCATCTCTAATGGTTTAATGAAATCAGACAGATGTGGCATGGTAAATAGAGGGCGTAGATAATGACGTGTCAAAAATAATATTTCTGGAGAAAAATTAAAAATCGTCCAGGTTATTGTTTATTCAGATTTCCTTAATTTATAATCCATTAAAATTAAGTTTCTATTTCCTTTTTAATTTATAATTTAAATAGAAATACGGTTATTACAATTTTAAAATATTAAAATTGCTGATTGACACCGTCAACTAGAACGTGGAAAATAGAAGTCCTGCTCCACACCCTCTATTATTTTTTCTGCCACGTCACCAGCACATTGAAAATTTACATTGCCATTGGAGTGGATTTTTTAAATAAAAAATCCAGAATGTCCACGTGGATGTGCAAACCAATACGGGAGATGCTCTAACATGCTAACATAATAATAATAATAATAATAATAATAACACTGATAATAATATATTTATTATTAATAAAATATAATAAAATAAATAATGTCCATATAAGTTTATAGCATAGTCACTAACATTAGTAGAGTAGAATAGAGTGAAAATTCTAATGCCAATACGCCCAAAATAAGGTGCGAGGAAAAAAGATGTGGGATATGTGGAGCAGGCCCACTTAGTTGTTCATTTGTTTTCGAACTTCCATAAAAATAGAGCCGTTAAAGGTACACAACTATTCCAGCCCAGTTGCTCATCCAAAGAGTTTAACAACAGTGTGCAGAGTGTAGACCCAGCTACCTCCAATCCACCAAACATCTGGACTGGACTCATCATATCTTTTCTTAAAAGACAATATATTTCATGTATAAAAAGTAGGTAACCAATTATACAAAATTGACCATAAGAATCAAACATCACCATCATCATGAATTAAATATGATCAATACTTTGAATTGTAATCTAAGAAGAACAACATCCTCTTCTCTCAACCAATCAATTTAGATTATGTCAAAGCAACCAACATTTTCGGAGGTTAATTGATGAATATTTATGAGCTTTCCTTGACAAACAGGAAACATGTGATGCAAATGTAAAACATTGAACCCTTCATTTCAATGCTGTGGGTCACTTGCACGCAAGGCAGAGACACAACCACACACATAAGAAAACCACCCATCCTTTTCTCCATACTTCCACACACTACTCTCACTTGCAGCATATAAATATATATAAGCCCATCTCATCTTTAACAACTATAATAACGTTCTACAACACCATAATTTGCAAAATGGATATTCAAACTCTGCATGAAAGAATGCTCTGTTACTTGTATTTAAACACTATTTCTAGACAACAACAGAGTCTATGTCTATGTAGTGAAGTTCAAAACGTTGAGTGTGATTGTATAATTAATAAGCTTTAACTTGATAATGCAACCGAGGAACATTTTGCTAATCATAAACATCCATAATGGGTCCAGAAAAAAAGACGTTGATTCTCATTGACACCACCCTATCATTGATATAGCTACATTAAATACATTGGACTTTTCCTACAACCACACATCTAATATGGACAATGCAGCTAGAATAATGAAAATGATACTACTACTAAATAACAACCACAAACCTATAACTTTTAATGAAATCAATGCAATTTCTCGTTTCAAATCAATGCAATATACATCCTATCTTAGAACAAATCAATGAAAAATTTAAATCAGATCTAACAGTATCACAGAATTAGCAACCGGAAAGACATTCATTGATGCAAATAATATGTTGACAGTTGATGGATTCCGATGTGAGTTTAGGGATCCATCATCTTACAACACATCATATAAGAGTAAATAAGTACACGAGAATTGGAAATGTAAAGTTACCGAATTTTGATTCAATGAGGTTTTTGATGCTCGTAGTTGTCATCCAGACTGATGAGCAATTTGGAGAGCTCACGCTCAGTGTCACCGAACTCGAACACGTATCCGTTATTGCTACGACGGACGAGGCGTGGACTTTGGAGCATTCCCATGGATCTGGATTTGCTGAGCCTCATGACCGGCATTTTCAACGCGACTGTCACTCCAGTCCTTTTCTTAACCGTTGGATACTCAGATCTCTCTTTGATCTCACTAACAGATCCAATCGATCGCGATTTCATCATACGAGTGAACGACGACGATGATACGCTACGACTTTTAAGAAACTCTACTCCCGCAACACTGGATACTTTCCTATTCCTATTTCTGTTACTGTTACTTCTGCTGCTTACTCTGTTATAGCTCTTAACTACCTCCTCATCTTCGCTCGGATCATGCTTAATTGAAATTGGAACTGGAACGGCTTGCCCCCACCTCACGTGCCGTTGAAAATTACTCCAAATCCTTGACGACTCCACGCGCTTTCTAACCGCTTTTAAATACTCAACTACCTCCGCAATTTCCGGCCGTTTCTCAACAGACGATCTAACACATCGCGCAGCAAGAATTGCTAATTGACGGATTACTTCCGGGTCGGGTGGAGAACCGATCCTCCCGTCGCATATTTCTGTGAAGTCTCCGTGCTTGATTAGCGGTAACGCCCAATCGACGACAGACGGCGGACTGTAATTCAAATCGATAGCGTTCCTACCGCTGATTATTTCAAGCAACAGAATGCCGAAACTGAAGACGTCACTTTTGGTGCTGAGGTCACCCGGCGCAAGATACCCCGGGTCGAGGTACCCTAACGTCCCCGCCGGTGGCGTACATTTAATCTTAACATCCTCCACGTGTCCTCTCAACGCTAATCCGAAATCTCCCACTCTCGCTTTGAATTTCTCATCTATCAATACATTCGACGATTTGATATCTCTGTGAATCACGGGCGGATTGGAGGAGTGAAGAGCGTGGATCGCTTTCGCAATCTGCAAGGCGAACCGGACACGCCTGGTCCAACCGGGCGGTCTGGAGGACGAGTGAAGCAGATCGTAGAGCGAACCGTTTGGCATGTACTCGACAACCAATAATTTATTATGTTTTGACTCGGCACAGAAGCCGATTAAATTAACGAGTCCGGGACTGCGTACTCTGGAAAGAATCTCCATCTCGTTATCGGCAGGAGTGGAGGTGGAAGTAGAGTTAGCTTTATTGTACGGAGACGATTTGTTTCTTTTAACAGCGGCGATTAGCTTTCCGTCTTCAAGAATGGCTTTGTAGACGCTGCCGTGACTGCCTTTACCGAGAAAACTATCGGCGGAGAAGGCATTGGTGGCTTTGATCAACTCCTGGTAAGTATACTCTCTGATATCTGCTGTGTGTTTGTTATTTGCAGTCTTTTTCTTCTTTTTCTTGTTTTTAAGATCCCAGTTATAAGTATCACAAGTGGCGATTGCAGACTCTGCATTGCAAGAAAAATAACCCATAGAAATTAGAAACAATTAATGAAGAAGAGAGTGGAGTAGTGATGTAGTGTAAAATGGAATGGACGAGAATAATAGAGAGAAAAAAGCGGAGGAGGAAAAGCCATTTGTAGAGTAGCACTCAAAAGTCGTGATAAGAAGAGACACTGTTTTACAGAAAGAAAGGAAGAGAGAGAAGTTGAATTGAAACTTTCAAGTGTTGAAGGCGGTGGTTTTGGTCGATAATTAAAATTATTTTTACATGCAAACGCATGCAACTTTGAAAGGAATTTCTCGGGGTTGGACATAAAGAAGTGGGGCTATTGGGCCCATCAAAGCTTTTGCTTTATTTTAACCACATCGGTTTTCAATTCTCTAGTGTTTTAATTTAAATAATTAAAGTGGTGGAGAATGATGTTATTGGTTCTGGAAGTACATTTTTGAATAATTAAACTTGAATTATTGTTCATCTTTTTGGGTTAATCATTTACAGGTATGAGTTAGGTTTAGGATTAACGACTTTGTTTAGAGTTTAGCAGTGGTTTCGTGGTTTGGTTTTTGTTGTTGAATGCCACTATTTTTTTTTTAATGTTGGGATCAGGTCAGTGGGAGGTCAGTGGGATTATGTAGGTATGATTTTGTTTTGATTGGACATGAAATTCGTCGTGTACTAGCAATAATGGTTTTTTTTTTTTTATAATTATTATTATTATTTTAAAAAAATAATCTACTAATCGACTTTAAATACGTAAATATAAATTTATTTTAAAAAATTTATAAAGTTATATTTTGATTTTGACTTAATAAGTCTTTCACAGATCATATTTATATATAAATGGTAAAAATTTAAAAATATTTTGAAAAATACGGCCAATAACGTAAAAATTAAAATTTTAAAATTTATTTTTTAATATATTATTTTTAAAATAAATTTATAATTGAATTTTAAATTTTAAAAAATTCATTTAAAATAATTTACACTTTTTTATTTGAATTTTAAATATGAAGTAATAATATCCTTATTTTTAACTGAAATTTCACTCTCAATTGTATCATCAAATCAATTAGTTGGAAATATTAATTTTAAAAAATAAATTAATAATTCAAAATTTATTTGTATAATGTTATATCTAAATAATAGATATGTTTGAACAAAACTAAGGATAACCTCTGAATACTTGCGAAATTTGCTAAAATTTCTTTTTATTTTTAATTTTTATTTCTTCTTTTTTTTTCATATTTTTAAGAGTATTTTATCCTTTTTAGTGTTTATTTAAACAAATTGAAAAGATATATTAATTAAAAGTTTTAAAAATAATAAGGATGTGTTTGGTTCATGTTCCAACTAGAGGAGACGGAGTACAAATACATAAGTTTCTGTCTCCGAATGTGTTTGCTATCCATTTCAATTCTATTTTGTCTCCTTCTCAGGTGTACAAGACACAAAACCAAACTGAAGTACAATTTTTTGGAGATAGAGACAAAAACTAAAAAAGCCAAAAATACCCTATTATCTTCATCAATTCCAATGTGTAACAAAAAGAAAATCACATTGCATCACCAATGTTGGGAGTATATTAAAATTTGGGTTAATTTGGTCTTTTAAAAAAAAAATCAATTTTGTCCCTTAACCAAACACTGTTTTATTGCTTAGACGGATATAAACTTTCAATTTTGTCTATTGCAACCAAACACTCTATTGTCCCTAATTTTTGTATTATCTTGTTTCCAAATTTTTGTATTGTCTTCTGTCTTCAACAGGATCGCAGGAACCAAACGCAACGTAAATAATTTTCTCCCCTCTAATTCTCTTCTCCCTCTCTTTTCTCATATTTTTCCTCATTTGTCGATCTTAGAGAGAAAGAGGACACAGACCAATATCTGATTTTGGTGGCATTTTGGATTCCAACACATTAACCAGTGTTGGCTAGGCTAGATTTAAGTGCTAAATCTACAAAACAACTCTTTCATCGGACCAATCCCTGATCTTTCTCATTTCGTGAATTCCAAAACACTCATCCTCGATTATAACTGCTTCACCAGCATTTTTCTTTCTGAGTCATGTCTTTTCATCGACTCAAAATATTGGATTTGTCTCTTAATAATCTCATTGGACCTATGCCAAAATATTTAGTTTTATTAGACATGTTACCCTGTATGCGTCTCTCCAGTGCTTTATTTGGACGGAGTGCGAAGGTACAGAGTGGATTTGGCTCAACCGGGTCCAAAGATGAGCAAAAGGACAACGATGATAATCGGGTTCACTTCTGGAGTGGTAGTTCAAGTATATTCGTTCATGTACCCGATGAGATAAGTTGATTTTTTTCGTTCTGAACTACCACTTCGTAAAGTATATTCGTCTCTCCAATGATTTTTTTCGTTCACTTCTGGAGTGGTAGTTCAAGTATATTAGTTCAAGTATATTTGTTCAAGTATATTCCTCCACTATATTCGTTCATGTCTTTTCCAGAAATAAGTTAATTTTTTTTTGAGATTTCGGTATACTGTCGCGGGTTTTTTTTATTGGAATTATTTCTAAAATTTAAATATTAGAAAATTTTAGTCAGGTTAACTAATAGGGTTGGCTTGTAACCAAGGGTGCCAAAATGGGTTGACAAGAACCCGCAAAAAATAAATGGATTGGGTTTAAGTTAAATGGATTTTGATATGTTTATGATACGACACGTTTAACCTGTTTATAAAAGAGTCGAGTTGGGTTTCACTAACAAGTTAACGTGTCGACCCGCATAATTTGGGTCAAAATAAAATTTATATAATTTTTAAGGATTACATAATAATTTTTAATATATATATACATATTATAAATCTAACAAAATCTTAACTTTTTAAAAAATTAGAAGTTATTCTGTCTTTCTACTTTAACTACCCGGCATAGCTTCCTCTCATCTACCTCCTGTCTCATCATCAACCAACCATTACTCAAATATCACCTCCGCTATCCCTTTTTATGGTTTACCTCAGACAAAACTCTTCTCGATGGCTATCTATTGTTAGCGTTGTTAATAACTCACGTCATCAATTTCTCATGTGGTATATATTTTCTAACATTAATAGTCTTAATCCCAGTTCTTTTATCTTTAACTTAGGAGTAAGTGTCTCTCTTTGATTTGATATATTGTTATTGACTTTTATTAGTTTTAATCAAATTTGCAAGTGAAGGTGTATAGGTTTTCATTGAATAGGTTAAATGAGTTAAAGGATAAACAGGTTAAATATATTAATACATAAACATGTTAAATGGATTAATGCATAATCAGGTTAATTGTGTTAACGCATAAATATGTTAAATGGGTTAATGTACAAACAGGTTAATAAGTTAACTGATAAACAGGTTAAACGGGCAATCGAGTTGCACGATTACAAATTTTGAGTTATTTAAACAAATTAATCGTGTCAATACGTTAACACTCTTAGTAAAAGAATTCGTGTTGAGTTGAAAAATTATAATTCGTTTATCAAATGTGTCGAGTCGAGTTAGATGTAAACGTAACCGAGTCATGTCGAGTTCAAACAAACCTGATTCGCTAACACGAATTGACACCCCTAGTTGTAAAGTCCAAAAAAATATGAGTCAAATTTTTCTTCTTTTTTATAAGATTAATCCCAAAAAAACCCACACACGTTTGTCAAAAGCACTAAAAAAACCACGCCAAATCCATTTTTCATTAAAAAGTCATTTTACCGTTCGCAGTCGTCCAGTTCACTATAACGTCAGGTTAGTGGTCACTTGGGTGAGTTTTTAAGCAGGGGCAATTTTTTCATTTTACTGTTAATAATAATTTTAAAAGATAATAAATAAAATAAAACAAATATGAAAGACCAACAAATTGCCACGTTATACACACATCCCATTCTGAAATTTTGGGAAGAGTTATGGTTCTCAGTTCACTACATGTAATTCTAGAGTCCATGCAGCACCAACTACTTTACTTCTTCAACGAACTTTAATTCCACCAACAACCAAATCAACCCCATTTCATTTATCGTTTCAGAGGAGGGTTTTCTTTGGCTAGAAAAAGCTTAAACCCTTTAAACTCCTTCAAATCTCAAGTCCAAGCTCAACTACTCTAAGTGAGTACTATTGAGACCAAACAAAAAGAAAGATGGAAGTGGTTGGGGCTAGATGTGGTGTCTGAAGAAGGGTTAAAGAGAAAAAGGGTTTATGGGTAGGGTGAAGACAAAAATTGTGTGTATTGTACCTGCTTGTTGTTCAGACTTTGATTTGGAGAAATTAGCTTTGGGAGGTATAATATAGTTAGGCTCAACATGTGTCACAACCCTAGAGATTTACATTGTGATTTTATTAGGAAGATCAAGAGATTCAACCATGAAAGTGTTTTTGTGTTTTTTGTTATGATAGATACCGAAGGTAGTCAGACTCATGTTATTGATCATGGTTTGCCTTCATCTATTTTAGCTGAGGTATTTTCCAATATTTCCAATTTTTTATTTTGATGTGTTTAATGATTTTTTTTATATAAAATCAGAAAAATTCAATCTTTTTAGGTTTTGTTAAGGAAAAATGTAATATTTGGTTATGCATTCGCTTTAATGTGTTGTGCAATTATGAGGATTCTTTATAATTATTTACTTTTGAGAAGTTTGAGGGTTCTCGGCCATTAACAATTCAAGCAAATAAATGTTTCCCTGAAGGTATTAAGTTTTTAGATATTTGAATCGGCTGTCTGTTCATTTTTTTAAGTAATTGAAAGTGGAAAAATCATGATAAGTTGCATCTTGGACAGGCATTAAAATGGGTGATGATTGTTATTGTTGGTGGGATGGCAAGTTTTAAAGTTATTGAGAATGTAGGGAATGACATGTGGATACTTTTCTTCGAGAAACTTCACCAAATCCACCTAACATTGCCCTATAACTAACAACTCAATTCTTCTTTTTTTCACTTTTTGTCTACTCTCTTAACAAATTCAAACCTTTAGAGCTTCTTTTTCTAGAAGTTGAAACATTTTCAAGTGACTTTAAGGTTCATATCTTCCTAATCATTCACTAGAATGCTTCAGGTTTGGAAGTCTGTAACTTTTTGTTTACACTTAACATTAACATTCAAAAAATCTCTCATTCCATTGATTCATCTCCTCCATTTTATACTAATTGTCAATGATTCTCTTTGACCTTTTATTTCTCCTCTCTCCCCTGGTTACATGGATGATTCATTTACAATTTTAATTTCTTTCTACACTTTACAATGTCGCTTCCCAATTTTGCTTAATTTCCATTGTTCGACTTTCTTCTTTCACTCAATTACTACTTCACTTTCTTATTTCTTAGATTACAAACACCATTTTCATGTATAAAGTAGTGAAGCTACTGCTCATTAGAGTTTGCTCAATTTTGCTCTGTCATGTAAGCTTTTCTTTGGCGATGTGGCCTTAAATAATCAGTTTGACAAGTCCTTGCTATTTTTCTTACTAAGTCATGACCTTCCAATAATGTAATTATATTCTGAATCTTCTTTGTTGGCTTTAAGAGATTGATTTTTATTCTCAGCTCTTGGTTCATGAATTGGACTTTTAATTTTATTGGCTTAAATGATTTAGTGAATTACTGACTTTTTTATTCCAACGCCTTTTCAGCGCTCTACTGTGGACACTCATATCTTCTCGTGCGTTGTGGGTAGAATTCTATTAGTTGAAATATCGAAAAGGAGTATGTTGATAACCTTTCACAAGTTTTGAGGGGATACAGATCCAAAAAGTATGTGTCTGAGTACTGTCAAGAAATGTGCCTAGTTAATCTTCTGAGCGACACTCACGAGGCCATTACTTGCAAAACCTTCGGTTGTAGTCTAGGCGGTTTAACCTTGACTTGGTTCCTGAACTTGCCTAATAACTCTGTCATCTCTTTTTCCCAACTTGTTGATGATTTTGTTCTTAGTGGAAAAAATGAAAAGTGAGAGTCTCTAAGACTATATCCCTAGGTTAAAAAAGGAATACATAAAAATCCCCAAAATCATTGAGCCAACAGCCGCAAAGCCTTTCGAAACGGCCTACCCCTACTCTTGGCTTTACGAGATATTGATAGAGTGTGAGCCTCTGACGCTGGAGGAATCCCTAGTAGTAGCAATCTGGAAAATCAGGCTAGAGGAAGATCCTACTAGGGCTACCGCGATAAAAGCATCAAGCAAGTCATTCGCCTAGTTTGATCTGTGTGGCAAAATGATTCGCAAGGGGAATTCTGAACCATAAGAATTCTGCTCTATCTGGAAACTCGAGCGGCAATGGTGAATCACCTAAACAAAAATTATCAATCCCAGCTATAAATTAAGGATAGAGCCTAAAGCACTGGGCACAGTAATGACAGACATTGGACCATCAGTAAGGTAGTTAACTGTTCAAGTAAGGACGACTACACAAATACTTAATCGAAAAGGCAAACAGATCTTAGAGAAGTGAGAAAAAGCAGCGTGAAGCCAAAGCTGTAGAGATGCGCACCGAAGCCCCAACATTTGAATGAATAGTTGGTGTTACTCATGGGTTTTAGTGGTGAGCGGAATAACTCAAAGTTCTATAAAAAGACATGCATGGGAACTCGGTAACATAAATAAAATATATGTCCGACTTGGTAGGACTCCTCAAGTATTCGAATTGACATTTTCTGATAAAGACATACAAGGACTTCCCGATTGGCATCATGATCACTTAAGTGACCCTACAAATAGGGGGTGGGAATAGGCCAGGCCAAGCCAGGCTTTTGGTTAAATAGGCCCGGCCTGTATTCTAATACTCTGGCCTGAGCCTGGCCTACGAGCCTACGATAGGCTTGTATTATAGGCCTGACCTGATTTGTTTAAAAGCCTGTTACGCTTGAAAGCCTGTTTAAAAGCTTATAAATAACTAGTTATATTTATAAATAAAGTCTGGGCTTTATATTTATAAATAAAATATTGAGTTTTAAACTTATAAATAAACATGCCAATAGATTTAATAAATAAAAGTACATATAAATAATATATGGGCCGGCCTATTAAGTTACGGAGGCTTTTACCATAGCCTGAGTCTTGCCTATTTAATTAAATAGACTTTTGAAAAAGTTTGAATCTAACCTATTTATTAAATAGGCTAGGCCAGGTTAGGCCTTATATAGGCCAGGCTGTAGGCCCCTGAAAGGCCGCCTGGCCTATTCCCACCCCTACCTACAAATCACCAATTTCATGCTCCAAAGATTTCTCATAGACTACGGCAATTAAGTCAATATAATGATCCTTTCAGCATTAAAAAAATGCATTTAGATGAATCCCTGATTGTTCAAGATAAAACTACTGTCACCATGTTCGGCGGTGAAGCGAAACAGACCATATGTAAGATTGCTTTACCTGTTTTACAGGCAGTGTGAACCTCGTGACCAAGTCTTTGCTAATAGATGCAACCTTTTCTTACAACCTGATCATAGGAAGGCCTTTGCTTCATGAGATGTGAGCCACTCCTTCCAGCTATCACTAGACTTCACAAAGTATAAAATGAAGGAGATCAAAGATGATAAGAGGTCATCCAGATAATGCTATCAATCTGACTTCAAGAAGACTGTGTCCACAAAATAATACAGTCCAGAGCTTCTACCAAGGGAAGAATAGAAGTTCATGTGCCAGATCCTTTAAAAGAAGTGCAAATTGACTTGACCGATCCCGATTAGAAAATCGAAATTGCCTTGCCAATCAATGTAAACTCTTGACACTTACTTCTGCTAACCTAGAATGCTTTACTTGGTCCCACACGGGCATGACAAGAATCAACATAGGCATAATTGCTCATAAGATAAGATTGATCCCAAGGCTATGCACATCAAGCAAAAGCAAATGAAGTTTGCTCCCGAGTGGAACCATATCATTAACGGATGGAACAAGCTAAATGTTTAACTTGCAAAAGGAAATTAATGACCATGCGAAACCTTAGGATACTAGTGAGGTGTTTGACATAGACACTCTGACTCTAAAATCAGTTATGATTTTAAAGAAGAACGAAGAGAATAAATAACTTCATGTTGTTCTGATTGAAAGAATATAGTAGTGTTGAGGTAGATCAATCGAGATCTTAAGAGTAAGAAAGGATCGATGACTGAAGTTGTAATCATGACCGTAAATGGTCGTCAGAGCGGAATGGCTTGAGAGTAGCGCATAGTGCTATTGGTAGAATTTCATTTAGTGAAGATTGAGTATGTTGAACAAGAAAGATATTGTTTTGTTTTGTTTTTTTTTTTTATATAGGAATTTGAAGGAACTATTAGGTAGAATGACATGAGACCTCGAAGAAGTATTTCCAAAGAATTCAGGATTCTCACTAATGCTCCAAATGGTGGACTTGTGAACACATCAGAAGGTTGAATGTGGATGTGCTATTGGGGTACGGGAAAAAATCAATTCGAATTGAATCAACTTGTTTGGTTCATTCTAGTTCGGTTTAAAGATAAAAAATCAATTATTTTTCAATTTGATTTGCATCACAATTTTCTATTCGATTTTTATTGGTAGAGATGAAACCGATTTTTTCGATTTTGAACTGAATTCAACCAAACCAAACCAACCCGTACATGCTACTCCTAAAATTTAGATGGGTGCTTAGCCGACTCGACAGGACGGTTAGAAATAAAGCCACCACAAAAGCAAACACTCAAAATACTAGGATGAACATATACAGTAATAAAAGCTGATGCAATAAAATATGAATGGGAGAAAACGAAGAATAAAACATAAGCGTGAGCAGGCAGGTGGATTCAACGTCACTCTAATTCCATTCCATACATTCAAATCTAAAAACCTGAATACTCTCCCTCCCTCCGTAAATCGTGCTCGGTTTGACTAAATCCATTAAAGAAACAGTATCTCTGACCACATACATCCAAACCAAATGGGTTGACATATAATCTGCTGCATTTTGAATGTTGTAAGGTTGTGTTTGTGGAGTAGTTGGCGTGGGGTCCTCATCATCACTCAATTCCAAGACAAGAGTCACTTTAATGTTAATGCCTCTCCTTCAATTTTACCTACTACTATAACTAACATTCATGGATTCACCTGTTTATTGACTAAACATTACATCTTGTATCGTGCGTGCAATTATCCATTTGTCATATTGTCTTGATTTAAACATTGAACGTGGGAGGCATCATTGGTGTGGCCAAGAGACATGAATATAAAAAGTAGCTACTAATTAATGATGAAATGGTGTAGAGGGAAACACAAAGCTGGGTCCAAGATTCTATTTGGTCATCATCATCATCGCCTGTAAAAGCTTCTCATTATTCTCTTCCCAATTTTTTTATTATTTTTTCCTTCTTTTAAATAAATCTACTGTATAATTGAGGATGACATGTACCGCAATTTAAATAATACTTTTAAATGTTTAAATCAATTTAATATTGTCAGGTGTGTCTCATGCACATCCACTATAGAATCTATGGATGGAGAAGTGCTGTGAAAGATGACATGAAACTCAGCTTTTTGAAAGATTCTGTCTACAACAGACTATACATTTAAGAGAATAAATTTGATGCACATAACATGTTATGTGGGGGTAAATTATTTGAAAATTTCTCATAAGTAGCTTTTTAGGTAAAGTCTTCCTTCCTCCACTGTGGAAGGGCTTCACTATTTCAAATAAGCCCACCCAATGAATATGAGGTATCGGGTTTAGCCCAAGCCCAAGCCCAAGCCCAATTGGGGTCACGGAGTTGGGAAAACTATATAGTTGTAGCGTCGGTTCGTCTTCTGACCAAAACGGATTCAATAGAATTTTCTTCTGTATGAAAAACGAAAAACGAGGTCATCCACGTAATGATTTGTTTTTATTTATTTATGTTGTACTCGCAGCTGGAGATTTTTCTTCTATAATTTTATTTTTATTTTTTTTATAATTTTTATTTATATTATATAACCCAATTTTAAAAAATTTTATAAAACTAATATTTTAAAATTTTATTTTTCAAAAATAATTCTTTACCGGTGTGAAGGGGCTCTTCACAATTTGTGAAAAACTATTTTTAAAAATCAAAATTTGAATGAATCAAATATATAAATGAAATTTTTCGGACTAATTTTGAAATTTTAAACTTTATTAGGATTATTTTATATAATTTTCCTTTTTTTTAAAGGTTCTAGTCATATCTGGACTTCTTTGATAATTTTATTTTGTTTAATTTTTTAAACAAATTTTTTCTTATAAAAAATACTCTAAAACATATTTTAATATATATATATTAATATATATTATTTTGAATTTACTTTTATTTTATATTAGTCATTGAATTAATTATTAATTAAAAAAACACTTAAAATATATTATTTGATTTAAAATTTTAATATATATATTATCTTCTTTTTTTTTAAATTAGAATTAAGAAGTACATTGTTTGGTTAATATTTTTTTTTAAAATATTTTTTTAAATATATTTTTTTATTAGAGTTAACATAATAAAAAAATATTAAAATATAAAATAATTATTTGACTCAAATATTAAAATAAAAAATTTGATTAAAATAAAATATAAGAATTTAAATTTAAAATTTTAAATTAGAAAAAAAAAAAAAGAAAAGCCAAATAAGACCTAACATGACTACCACATTTCGAAAAACTCATTCCTCTCTACTATGAGTGCAAAAAGTTGGATTATTTCCCTTAATATCAGCAACTGTCCAGAAAATAGCTCTTTTGTATTTTCTCACCACATGTAGAAACTTCTCATCCTGGTCCCTGGTTAACTCATTGGAAATAACAATAGGTAAACTTGAATCCTTAGAGTTGAGGAAAGCATACCTGATGTGACTAGGGAGTTTCTTTAATTCCAATTGTGGTGGTTTTTCAACTGATGGAAGCATAGGTTCAGTGGAGGAAGTAATTTCATTGACATTCAGAACAAAATGGGAAGTCATAGAATCAAACTCCCCATTGCAGATTATAACATGAACTTGTTCACTATAACAATTACACCCTCAACAATAATCTTGGCATAGGTGAAAGATTTATCTGCAAATTGTAGGAGAACATCGTCAAGTCTAAAATGTCCTACTCCCAATCTCCCGTATATTGCTAAGGGTATGAGATTTATGCTAGCTCCTAAATCGCTGAGAGCCCTTCATTCGAATCTTTCTCCAATTGTGAGAGGAATGGTGAACTTGCCAAGGTCTTTCTCCTTTCTGGGTATTTGATACTTAACAATTTGGCTCACACCCTCATTGACATGAATACATCCCACATCTTCCAAATTTCTTCTGTTTGATAGAAGCTCCTTCATAAATTTTGCATAGACAAACATTACTTTAATGCTTTTATGAATGGGATGTTCACATGGATTTGCTTCATCATTTCTAAAAAAATTTCAAGCTGTCTATCCAGCTTTTTCTTGTTTTCCTTCTGAGAAAAGAATAGCTCGATTGGTATTGCCTCCGATCCTTGCTCTAATAAGTTTGTTGGTGCCTTCACCTGCTTCCTGATTTAGGGTAGGAGGTACAGAACTTTTCTTCTCCCGAGAATTCTCAACCTTCATACTATTAGGAAAACACGACTAGCTCTGATACCACTCATTGAACAAATCGGTGATCCATTGCAGCGGAGATGAGTATTGGTAACCACAAAGTAAAACAACATACACAAGGCAATAAATAGAGATAGAAAATAAGACACAAGGTTTTAACGTGAAAACCCAAAACGGGAAAAAAAATCACAACCGTTAGAACGACTAGAGACTAATTCACTTTGTAACAATAAAGTAACAGTTACAACTAGAATACCTCTCTCTCACTTCCCAATCCAATTACATTGGTTACAATCTCACACACAAGCTCTCTCAATATGACTCTCACAGGATAACAAGACTCGATCCTAAAACTCAAGATCTCCATGGTTTCTAGATTCCGTGGGGCACCTCCCAAACCTAACCAACTAGATCTACATTGTTCTCTCAGGATATTTAATAATAGATACAAGCACCATATTTATAGCATTAAATTACTTAGTCACAAAGTAATTCTAAACCATTATGAAAATATTTTCCTATTTAGGATTCTCAAAGATTTCTTTTCCTAATTAGAATCCATTTTAGGAAATATCATTCCTAATCAAATATAACACTTCCAAAATAATCTTCCTAATTACAAACCAGTCCTTTTCTGACCTACTTGTTGGTACTGTGTTTGTCATTGTTGCTATTGGTAACCAAGCTAAGGATTTCCTCTGGTAATAACCCTGATTTGAATAGGGTTGATTTCTCTGTTGATAGTATGACCTTCGTTGGTTGCCATAATTATTATTGATTGCTCAGATATAATTTACTTGTTCTAGCTCCTTAGACTCATCTTCATCTTCTACATCAGCAACTCATTTTCAATAGTCTGCTAGAGTTGAATTCTGTTTATCATCAAAATTGATTGAAGTCTTTTTATTCTGATAACCTTACTTGTGTTGGTGCCATGTTATCAATTTTTTTATTAGCAAAGCTATCTGAGTAGATAATGTATTAAAAGACTACAATTCAAATATCCAGACTGCTTCTTTGTAATAGTCTTTCCCCTTCATCCACCTAAAATCATTGTTGGCCAACAATTCAATAAAATCTCACTATCTCAAGTTGATTTGTAAATCTCTCTATCAGTGTAGGTAGTCAAGTAATATTCGAGTTTTATTTTTTTTAACTTCGCAAGTAAATAGAATTTAACTCATGTGACGTGTCAGCATGTATCAGTGATATAACATATCTAATTGATGTTTCGGTACAAGTCATGTATGTGTAAATCACACATAAATAAATCTACAAACGAGTGGCTAAAATAAGGAAAATATAAGTTCAAATGACTAAATGGAAAAAAATCTATAGGTATCCAACTGGGAATACATTCCAACTACGAATGGTAGCTATAACTTTTCTCTAAATTAGAGATATTCTCTCTTAAAAAATCATATAAATAAAGTCCTGAAATTCAATGCAAATAATTCATAATTTACTTATCAAATACATGTCAAAACAACTACAACCTACAACTACAACCTTAGAGCATCCACACTGGTAGCACCCATGATTGGGTGCTTAACCGTGGATCCTACACAAAATTGATTATTTGTATATTCCTTCTAACATCTATTTGATGCAATGCTAGCATTTTCTATAAAAACTTATTCAAAAATTGTCATTCAATTATTGAATTATTAAAAATAAATAAATAAATATTAAAAACGTGTTATATTTTCATCCATTTTTATTAGTGTTTTATTCTCTCAATATCAATGTTAGGAGGAGCATCTTATGTTCTATGCACCAAATATTACTCTCTCACCTATTTACAATAATGATATCAATAATATAAATTAATATGTCATCGACGTGAAGCATCCTGTTGAATATACTCTTAAAATATCGAATTTCTCGCTGAACATTCTATAAAATAAAATCACATCTGACTTAGATTATGTTAAATGAGATAATATGTTACTAAATCTCACTGCAGTATATGTCCAATGGGCAAAATTGAGTTTCAACGTACCCATATGCTTTATTTGCCCTAGTTTAAAAACAAGTTTCTGGAAGAGAATATCCGGTACAAATGGGCGATAAAAGCACTTTGTATGAGTTACTCGTCAGTTGGACGAGATTCCTCTACACGCATTTCCAACCATATAAGCAACTAAAATATGAAATTTAAATAACGGGAGAGGGATACTATAATATTAGAAAAATAAAAAATAAAAAATCTCATCAATCACAAATGTCTTGTCAATATAATTGTATTGCTAACCCATAGTTTTTAGTCATAATAAATAAATAAATAAACCAACAGAAAATTAGTTGATGGAGGGAAGGTGGGTTGGTGCTGGTGAAACGCGCGTTCCAATCAACAAATACACATACATACCTCTTATTTAATTGAATTCTTCTGTTCACGCGTTAATAAAATAAAATAAAATCGATAAATTATTATAATAAACTGATGATGACATTGAGAAGACTTGGAGGATTCACGAGTCATCGGACAGAAACACACGCTCATAAATTCACCACATAATACAAAATATCTCATGAATGCCGTGAAGAATGGTTTTAGTTGATTCCACGAGTCTAGGCTACTTAACTTATCCTTCTTAATTTTCTTTTTAATTAATAAAATCGTATACATTAATTAGTTGTATACGATCGGGTCTTTGAAACAACTTGGAATCTAATTAGACAACACCATGACCATCAATTGTTTTTAGAAAATACATATACTATGCACTTGTATGTTTGGATATGAAATGAACGGTTTCTATACAATGCCGTGCAGAGATGATTATATTGCAAGTTTCACATACCGTGATATTGACGTATGAACACTATCTGGACTCCTTTGGATTCGTCCATTATTTGATTATATTTTGAAAAAAAGGAAAAATAAGGGGTCTGTCTGTACTGTTTAAACCCTAATTTCTCGATCATCAACTGGAGACCTCGTCCAGCAGTTTGTATCGTCTGACCTTATTTCGAAAGACTGGCTTGGAAGCGTCGGACCTCGTGACGAGTCGTTTTGGCGGGGGCGATAACTGTTTCTTAATGGGCAGGGAGTGTTTGAGAGTGTGGGTCTTTCTCTTGGTTTTGAGGTCGCCGCTGTTGGATGAAGATGAATTGGAGGAGTTTTGTGACTTTTCGTCCTTGTTCAAACACCAGTTGCACAATTGATACGCTTCGGCTTTCGGGTACACATTGCTACAGTACCTGATCCATCGTGTAATAACAATTTTAGAGAACACAAATTGATTCATATATGATGAAGATGATGGACTGACCTGTGTTGAGATCTGAATTGGCAGATTTTGCACTGGAAAAGCTCACTGGGCACACCGTGATCTCCACACATGCAACACTCGCTGCTTTGTTTCATCGGATTCAGAACCGAAACAACACACTTTCTTTCTCTTATTATGTGTGTGGTGGTGATGGGCAGGGGAACCTAATAAATATACAAAGTAGATAGATACATCAGATCATCAGGATTTTATTTTATTTATTAATATAAATAGTATTTATTTTACGCTACAGCTATATTTAAAATAAACGCAGTGATAGGATAAGATGACCATATTATATTTGTAGTGATCATTTGTTTTGAAAATGTATCTATATTGGGAGAATCTTACGTGTGAATAGATATATAAAAATTAATAATCCAGATGCTAATTACGCATGATTAGTTAGTTTTGGGATGTTTAGAAGGAAATATAATAAATAGGAATAATAATTTAAAATAGAGTAGAGATCATTTTCATTGTCGCGTGTGTGGAAAGACTTGATAACACAGTGGGGCGATAGAGATGGTTTTTTATGTGTTAGTTGTTTAGGAAATATTTAAAAGGCGAATATGGAATGGTAGATGGCAATTTTGCAAAAATATTCAAAAATGGACCGGACAGAGTTAAAGAGATTCGGTGTATAGGTTATGCACCAAACCTGATAGTTGTTAGCACCACCACGCAATGTAGTGTAATCATGTCATGTGTGATCAAGATCTTTACTTGATGATCATATTGAATTAAAATATCAAATTACACCACGTTTGTCAAGCTCAGATATATTCGTGGGTTATAAAATCAATCTTAACTAATTTTCTTTTATAGGATATTCGAATACCGGATACTTGACGTGGCATTTGCCATTTCTTTTTCTGCTCAATTGTCTTATAGAAACCTTATATTGGTATTGGTTTCAACTTGCTTGCCGTCCAACCATTTCGAGGTCAAAGAAAGATTTATCGAAAGTTGAAGGCCAACCACCAATATAAATAAATACTAATGAAAACACGGACACTTCCCCATACTCTCTCTATATATAAACAAATGATCGACTTGTACGCTAAGGAATGTCTTTCCCCGTTGCTGCTATCTATTAATACCTGAGAAATGCATGTCGCAAAAAGAATCATCAATAATTTGACATGGTTTAGTGTAATATCATTGTATACCATCCAATGATATTAAGCCTCAACTATACAGTGAAAAACATCATCAATCTATGAACAGCATCACTTAAAGGAAAAACAAAAAACAAAAAAAACAAAAAACAAAAACAAAAATATACAGGAACATGAGAAGACAATCTAAGAAGAATATTCTAATACAAAGTGAACAGAATGTTATTTATTCGTTTCAAGATTTTTATCCTTCTCTTTTGCTAGGCTTTACATGGTGATCAACAGAAATAAATTGGTTGCCTGTACCTCCTTAATGACTTCTGAATAGAAAATCCAAGACTTCGCTGTATCATGAGGTAACTAACCCCTGTAATAGGACAGAATAATAAGAAATATTATCATTCCAAAATGTATTCCTCCAGAATAAGAACTAACCCAAGTCTAATTTATAGCTAATTCATCAACCTCTGTACTTACATGTAATGAAAAGCTAAGAAATGCTCTTAGGCAATGCAAACTTAAGCTTAAAGTGCTAACTATGCTCTATGAAGGATATATTCCATGCTCTATTTGAATTTTGCTTCGAAACATAGTCTGTCTTTTGCAATCTAAAATGTAGTAATGCTACCTTCTTCTTCTCTGCGTAGTCACTTCTATTTTAGTAGGCAATAAAAAATGTACTAAAATTAGAGAAATATAAAGCTTTCATATACTGCTCATCATAAAATAAAACACAAGTTTTAGTTTAGCATAATGTTGATAATGCTTTTATGTGGAAGGACAGAAATTGATACCTTCTTGGAAAGAAAGTCCACTCACCTTCCTGCCATTCGGTCTACTGTACAATCGATTAGCTTTGAGCACACTCAAAAGGATGCAAGGATCCTTCAGAAAATTCTTGCATACGAAACCGCTCCAGAAGATCATAGGGTCTGTAATGAAAGATTTTTTTCCATTTCAGATGAGCTGAGGATTTTGAGACAGAAGAATTGAATTGTTATCATCTAAGGTTCCTAAATTAACAAAATTTACAGTTTCCAACCTTTCATTGACCACAATGACATGATTGGCATAATCTTGTTGACAAATAAAATGAAGACCAGGTGTTGAGATGGATATTTCATAGGTTATTAGGCTCAAAATTGTTGGTTGTTTTTCCCTCATATTGGGAGGGAATATTTCTGTTGTGAGGTAGCCAGTTAGCTAGTTGAGACTTTTGAGAGTATAACTAAGGTGTTAGTAAGCTTAGGGGCAGCTATTGAATTTTGAGTATGTTGTTTGGGTGAGCCCTAGGCTGGAGTCTAGAGAGAGTCTTGAGATCTCACAAATCTATTGTAATTCTTGTCCTAATTGAATTACAAGAAACCTATCTTAGTAGTCATTAGGCTACAGTTTTTCTAACAATTTTCTTGGGTTCTAACATACGAATGTTATTCAAACTGTTAAAGATAACCCACAGACACCAAAACAAAGTAGAGGTAGTATGCAGATTTCATATTTTCAATGCCACATCAACCTTAACAGCTGGCACTCAATAAAACCCACATAATTTGTCTTTCATTTCAAAATGTCAAATATCTAAATAATAAATCTACCAGCATAACGTCTGTCAAGATAAAAAGTTAGAAGTTTCACAGCTCTTACAGGATAGGTTCGCGAGAGCGCCATAATTTTTGTTGGTTGTTTTCCATAACCTCCAATACGTTGTCTCTCTCTGGTCCTGCAGTTCCACCAGCTACAACAGATGGAACAGAAGCACTTGCAGTCCATATCTAAAACCAGACACAAGATGAGTTAATTAAAATCTGGAAGAGCACTTACATCCATTCACATAACACTAACCTTTATTGTACTATCAATCCCACTTGTAGCCACAACACAATCAAAGGGATGGCTTTGCACACAGTTCACAACTGTAGAGGGAAAAGAAGAGATGTTTAAATTTTAGAACAATCTTGCAGACTTGCAGATATAGCACAATGCTTTAAGAAGTGCATTACCAGCTTCATCACCAAGAAGCATTTTAATCAATCTCCCAGTCTGCTTTTCCCATATAAACCATCTACCATCATCACTCCCACTAGCCACATAATCGCCTATAAAGCCAACATTTTATCAAAGAGAAAATTGTTGCAACTGTTGCCAAATATCAGATAACAAAAGAGCTAGAAAATTAAATTACCACTTTGACCGAGAAAACTGGCTTGCTTTATGTCGGTTCCAACATTACAATGTCCAACATATCTCCTTTTCATGTCAATAACAGCTTCAGGCTACAACAAATCCATTAGCATTTATTACAACATAATTGTCATTTTCTTTCTTCCACAAACAAAATGCAGTAAAACCTCTATAAATTAATACTCGATAAATTAATAACCTCGATAAAATTAATAATTTGTCCAGTCCCAAGTCGAGACCAGCACAAATTGGACCCCAATCGATAAAATAATTAGATAAATAACTTTCTTGAAACCCCGTGCATATATATTGAACCCAACGAAACTATAATTTAATAATTACTAAAAGATTCCAAATTCTAAGATTGTCTAGTAAAAATATTGATCTCAGTATATATATTGGTCCCAACGAAACTATATATTTTGGTACCATGAACTATTAACTTTTTACTTATTCAAAAACAATGAATTTGACAAATTCAGTTAATCTGTGAATGTACATTGGACTTGGAAATTTAAAGGTCACCCGTAAAACCTCTTTAGATTAATAAATTATTAATTTATCGATATAATAATATCTCGCTAAATTAACGAAATATCTCGGTCCAGCATAATTAATTTATAAAGGTTTTAATGTGTTTGTTAATAAAACACTAAATTCAAAAAACTAAATAAAGGAGCTTTCATCTGCTCAACTTATTTGAACATATTAATTTCAGTGTGTCATAAATACTTTCACTTCTAGTTCAAATTTGTTCAACCTTGCACATCCCTCTTATGGCTTTTGGATTTTTTACTTCTGTCAATAACTTAAAAATTAAGCTATTAAACAATGCATTTATTAAAAATAATGTGAGTTAGTTGTTAGTATATTTTTTACTGTTAATTAGTGTGGTTAATTATTTTTATTGGGTTAGTAGTATCTTAAAGATAAAGTCATAACTTTAGAGGTTATTTAGTTGGTTTAAACTAGAATTCTACCTATTGTATTCTACTTATAGGTCCACAACGAATGGTCAGAGAGTAAAAATATTGGGACCTGATACTACTTTCTACAAATAATATTAACAAAAAGGTTGTATTACCTTCCAACCAAATAGCTTTAAAGCTCTTTCAGATTTTCACATAATACAATAAAAGCAGTAGTGTTTGGAGGTTGTATATATGGCAGATTGGATTGTATTGGATATAATCACATTTGGTAATACAGATTATTGGATTTGCATCCAATGCAATCCAATAAATGTTGGATATACAGGAGACTGGTGAATCCCGAGCAAATTGATGGGATTGGTGTGAGATTGGAGTACTTTTCCACTTTTTGGGTGTTATTTAAATTGATAAAGATTTATCTTCTATATTAATAATAATAATAATAATAATAATAATAAAGAAATAGTAATATGATTAATATATAATGTGTAAATTAATATCCATCAGATCCTGATCTAATCCAATCCCATAGTATTCGATCTAGTTCAACCCAATCCAATCCGGCATTCCAAACACTGCCATGTCAAAGTCCTTTTACATCTCAATCAGAGAATCGCCCAACAAGTCAGACATGCAACAACTAAGCAATAGTGAATTTCACGACTCAAAATAAGAAACTCATATGTAAGCTTTCGACCACTTGCAATTAATCAAAGAACACTTTAGAAGCATAGAAACAAACCTGGTAAGACAGTTTATCACTCTGTGAAGATGATGAAGGTGACCCACACGAGCCATTTGCACCCATAGTTTCTCTAGCTGAATCACCTCTTCGATGAATTCTCAAATTCAAACTTCCATGCAAAATATTGTCTTCACTGTCTCGTCCTTCATCACCTGACACTGATGTTTCAAAATCCACCTCCAGTTCCTCGTCATAATCAGAATCTTCTCTTGAAGATCTTGGACCATCTTGTGAACCATCACTGTTAGCCTCAGAACGGTAAAGTATATCATTCAATGAAAGAACTTTTCCAGACCGAGATTCTGACCTTGCTTGTGCATCATTGGGCTTTTTATTTTTTTCAGCTTCCGCTAGTTGTGGAATCAAAAAGATATAATGATTCAAATTAGATTAGTAAAGAGACCAGAAGACAAAATTATAAAATAATTCCACAAGAATGTTTCTACCCTCACGTCTTCACAATAATCAAATGACAACCCTCTAAGTTGCCAACAACAAATCTCTCTCCCTTCATCAGCAAATGAAAGTAAATTTCTATTTTAATTTTAAGAAATCTATCACCTATATTAAACTGCAGGAACGACTACCGCTGAAAATTGAAATCAGTCAAGACCCAACAATCTGACATTTTTTATGCTCATGACTTGTTATCAACCTTCAATCACGAATAAAAAGTTCAATAATCCTTACAACCCTAATGGCAAGAACTTGCAGTATTTAACACTACTAAGCAAATAGCCTAAAAGGTATATAAACAATAGATTTCTCAGTTAGAAACCAAAGTCTTTTATCTGATTGAAAATGTATCGAACTTGAAAAACTCAGTTTTGAGTATTTGGTTAGAAATGGGAAAAATCAAAGAGAGTTGAAGTAAACCTATAAATTTGAAAACTAAGATTTACCATTGAACCCCTTCACATCTGTATATGCTCCCCGTTCTCTTCACATTTTCTCATATTAAGAAATAATAATAGTAATAATAGTAATAATAATAATAATATAAAAAAAGTACTTAAGAAAGTCGGAATAACAAATTTAAAAATAACAAAAACAGGGATGTTGTATGTCATGTGGAAGAAGATACTATAAAGGAATATGAAAAAGAATTGGGTTAGTTAATATTAGCATTATATACTTAGTCCATACAAACCCAGATAATGAATCCAAAAAATTGATACTTGATTTAGAATTCATTCATGCATTCAAAATTTGTGGATTCAATCCAAATTTGAAATTTCCATACAAATATTGAATCACTCGACAACTATTTGATGCCTTAGTAGTCATGTACAAGTGCACACATGCATATAAGAATGAATAAGGCACCGAACAACCACAAACCTGCATCAAGCTGTTTCTTTATACTGTCCACCTTTTCAGCCCCCAATGAATTGGATGGGTCCAAAATATGGGCAGCCACAGCAAAATCTAAAGCTTCTTTATATTTGCTCAACTGAAAAATAAATAAATACAACATAAGTAGCAGCATTATGCAAAGTGGAGATAGATAATAAAATAATAGCAAACAAAAATAAATAAATAAATAAAATTAGAGTTTTAGTCCTAAATTAACTGGAGTCCACGACACCAGCAAATCTCTTTCACTTTATTATATTTAAAACTGTTTATTTTGAAGTTAAAGTCATGTCTAACTACATTGGCCCAAGTCTTAGCGATCTAATTCTCTCTGTCCCAGTGATCAACATTCTTGAAGATGCTCTTATTACAAATGAAAGCCTCTAATTTCTCTGCCAGACATGTTTTATACCACCTCAAACAACTTTCATGCACTTTATCATTTCATCAATGCTATACCTTATCTACTACAAGTAACCATTCTATATGCAACTCATTCTCAAAAGATCACCCCCTATATCTTAACATATACATCTCCGCCAATCTCGAATTGCAATCCTATAAAATTTGACTAGAAAAATATTAGATTGCCTCCAAAATTAGAGAAATGTTAAGTTGTTCTTGGTATTGAAAAGATCAACCAAACCACCCTAAAGGATTAGTCAATTAGTCGAATCAATTTATTAATGGTTATGTTACCCCTATTGGGGCTTAGATTAATATTCCAAATAATGGGATCATTTCAGATAATATTTCATCATAATTTAGAAATTTTTAGGTAATATTCACAAGAAGTGGGAATATTTCAGGAAACATTTCACCATAACTATCCTTTGTAATATGACATCATACTCTAGTAGCATTTTTTTTTTGTCACTAACCTATACTCAATATCTCCTTCATATTGCACATGGTACCAACGTTCAAAACATTTCATGAACACCTATCTCTGCACCACCCAAAGAACTTTTGTTCTAATCTATCAAACTAATAAATTTATCATGTCCACAGCTCTGGCTCTACTTGAAACCTTTAAATTCGAGAGACTAAATTTTACACAAGCCGTAGACCTACCTCGTCCTTCCTTCTTCAGCCAAATTCAGGACTGGCTACACAAGCTTAACATATTGATTTTTCAAAAAAGAAAACAATATGTAGAACGGATTATTAATCAAGCTAAATATCCAACTGAAAGTAACAAGGTGCAAAACCTTAGCATATACAGTATATCCATATTTCAATGTAGTTCGTCTAGAAAAGAAAACACTTATAGAGCATACAACCAAAGTAAATGTGCTATAGATACATAAAGTACTGGGTTGTAGGAGTATGGTTGGCCAAATATTATTAAGTTAGATTAAACTCTACACCAACAACTACATTGAAAGCAATACATACACACACACTCAACTGCATTTACTGTAAAATTACCTGCTCTAGAGCTTCAGCCATGTAGAAATGAGCTCTAAATGAAGAACTGTTAATTTTCCGCGCATTATAGCAATCTCTTATGGCCATATGTACATCATTTTTCCACTTCCTCTGCAACATATAGTCACATACAGGTTAAGAGGCATCTCAAACATGAAACTAATTTGTAGCCACTTATTCAGATACCTTAAGCAATAAAGCAGCACGAGTACAAAGGCATTCATGCTTCAACTTGCGCCCAATTTCACTGCCATGTGCTTCCAGAACTTCATTGCATGCCTCGATTCCATAAAAGGCATTTGTCCCATTATCTAAGGAATTTACCGCCAATTCAACTAACCGTTTGCACTTCTCAAGCTGTAACAATTACATTACATATGCAAAAACTGCGTATATCAGAAGATGACATCTAGCACGGATCCTGATATTAAAATATATTTACCCAACTCTGCATAACAAACTTCTTGACAATGAAATTAAAAATTAGAAAAGAGAAAAGATGCACACCTTGGCAGCAACATCTTTTTTATCTGGAAGATCATTGCGAAAGACACTAGACTGCAGTTGATCTGATTCCACTTCATTAAGGGTGGATGTGACACTCATAATTTTTGACACATCTCCTGTTGAGTATTGCATAGCATTCCTACCAGCTGCGAGTTAAATGAATATCAAAGCAAATCACCTGAATGAACTCCATACAGGAATATTTCATATTTGTATTTCACAATGCAAAAGTCAAGTCATACGAATGTGAATATAAATACACATTCAAATGCTAAATTTGAATATGAGCAGTTTCAAGACGACATCAGAAAAGCCAAATTGAAGCCCTCACAATCATACTGAAGTAAATCTCAGAAGAGCGCAAGTTAAAACATTTTCAAGATCTCAAAATTACACTAGCCATACAAGGATTTAAAGCACCCCAGCAACTTCTCATCTTATGGTTTAAGAAGATAACAGAAACACAAAGACAGCCATCTGAATAGCATTGTTTGTCATGGGAGGTAGAATAACAAAATTGAACATACACTGGTGTACATCCATCAGGTATACATGCTCTCCACTATAACTAAGAAGAACCTCTGCTCCATTCGGACTAAACGCAACATGCGTCAGGTGCAAGCTAGAACGTCCCTGAAGGAAATAGTGGCATTTAGACCAATATATGCAAAAACCAATTGAGCATACCTTTGAGAAAAATAAAGTTGACAAGAATAATTGGAGAGATACCATAAAATCTAATTCACAAACATTAACATAACCGAGAAAATCTAATATAAATAATATCTATGGCATGCAACCTTTCTCCATTTCAGACAAGATACAACAAGATACATTTGACAAGAAACGTTAAGTTAAACAAACAAGTCTCATTTAGAAATGCTTAAATGACATAAGAAGTACAAAACAAATGTAAAACAAACTGTGAAGAAAGTCCTTCTCCATTTAGAAATAGATGCAGAAACAAACTCCTCCTTTTCTTTTTATTTTTTTAATAGAGTAGGAAAGATTGAGCCCGACTAGTTTGGCACCCCCACAAAAACAATCAATTCGAATAATATATTAACAATGCGGAACCAGTTGAATGCTTAAACAAATCTAAAAAAGGAATCCTTAAAGTTCATTTACAAATGGATGAAGCCCTCCTAGTGGTTAAGAGACTAATCTTGAATCTGAATAACTTCTCTACATACACAAGTATAAAAATAAAATCCTTCTAGCTATCAAAATCAACAAAGCATAGTTGGATTGGGTCCAAATGAAAAGTTAGGGAAGTTCTGAGCATCCAAAAATCATATAGAGGAAAAAATAAGCTCATAAAGAAATAACGATGTGACCACCGACCACAATTTTGTTAATAGACTTTGTCTGATGAAGATATTAAAGAAATTAGAATGATTGTGAGGAAAGATGACTTACATGTTCAGAAAGATGCATTGGGCAAAAATAGTTAACACAAGGCGGTGGTGGCATCCTTTTCCTACAAGAGGACAGCGGAGGAAGCATTCTTCTATCATATAAGCGTGCAAATGCATCACTGCAAACATTACACGAAGTTTGCATTACTCATGAGAGAACAAATTCTGAAAAAGCATATGAAGAACAGGGCATAAAAGGAATAATATCAGATTTTTACCTTCCACCAACAAGGAGCAAATGAGGCCTTGTTGAACTGATATCGCAAGATTTTAAAGAAAGAGTCTGTCTAGGAGCATCAGCTAGTGACCTCTTTGCCCCGCACCGCAAATCAAGCTGAGAAAGAAAATAGAGTGAGACTTGAAAATCTTCCCCTGGAAAAATTGCAGATATACCAAAAAAAAATGAGGGAACCAATGATAATGAAGGTAACCAATCACAAAACCAGTCCAACAAATGATGGAAGTTGCAGTAGCTTAAACTCACAAATGTCAAGTCTAGCATAGGTATTAGGGAGTTCATGAAAACTAGCTCCACATTAATTTTAAATTTTAATGATTCCAAGTACTTAACTAGTACTGGGCTCCTATTATTGCTATAGTAAACCCAGTAAACCAATTAGCAGAAACTGGAAGTAGAGAGGAACCATATGTATTTATATCAAAATATAATATAATGACATGAAGACAGTTTTATCATAATACTCGCCAAGACATTACGACATTCTTGATGACTAGATCCAGCAGGAGGACAAGAAGCACCCTCTCGAAAGTCATGTTGTCTCAAAGTCCCATCTTCACTTGCACTCCAAACAACATGAGGGTTTCCAACCTCAACCTGTAAACATATGCAGGTGAAAGATGTTAGAAGCATAGGCAGGAGTGTATAAAAAGCGCATGAGATCATATCTTACTGCTAATTTTTTTACTCTTCTGGTGTGACACTGAAACAAAGCTGATGGAACAATGGCATTATCATCAAGTCCTCCACCATTACAACGAGACAGATTGAATAAGCGAACCTGCAAATCAATAAGTGCAACTTAATAATGTATAACTGAAAGTAGAAGACATCCACACCTAATAATTCAGTTTATTAAAACATTACTTCTGCATCTCCTGCTCCAGAGACCACAAGCTCATCGCCAGTTTCAGGGACAAATTTTGTACAAAAAATGTTTGCTGTATGTCCAGTCTCTATGGAATGCAAAAGCTTTCGACTAGAATAGCTCCAAATGTTGATCTAAAGACATCAAGTACGAGTAGAAAATTGCCTCAGATAAATAAAAATTATGAACTCAATAATAGTTTTGTAATGCATGAGAACCTTAAGATATATAATACAAGTGGAAACCTACACCCGAATCCATAAAATATGATATTCACAATAAAAGATAAAAGTACTTTGAGGAAAAAAAAAAAAATACATCCATATAAAAAGACCATGTACCCATATAATGTATGATAAGTTTCTAAATAAATCAAGCTACAGTGGATGGGGTTATAATGCTACACGTGTGTATATCCACACTATACTACTAATAAAAGCAAAGAAATGGCAAAGCTTTTCAATGAAGTGTGTATAATAAGAAGAAGGGTGCAAATATCATTTCTATACAAGCAGTTAAATCCTCCGTTTTTTAAAAACATACAAAGTTTTTTGAAGTTTTTTTCTTTTTAAATAAAATAAAATAACAAAAGAAAGAGTGAAGTGGCAATTTGACAAGAACGAGCATCAAAGCCAGATGCAAGAGCTTGTGAAGAAGGTTGGTACTGTTCAAATAAATTGTACCAAAACCTTTAAATATATATATATATATATATATATATATATATTACACACACACATATATCTGCTTGATTAACTTTATTTTATTACATTATTACCATAATTAGCTGGATAGACACAAGGCACAGGAGGTTTCACATATTCATTCCATTTCTTACTTAGAGTTCTTTCTATATCCACATATGATGTAAAATTGACAAAGACAGCCAAAAAAAAAAAAAAACCCACAAAACTAAAAAATAAGAGACTGTCAAATTAAAACAAAATGAAAATAAAATCATCTTACGCGTGTGTCATCTGATCCAGATATCAAAAGTGAACCTTCAGAATTCCAGGAAATAGCATTGACACAACCCTGGTGCCCCTGTTCAGAGAGGAATAGGCAATTCATGATGATAAAAAGAATTAAAAATAATAATAAAATAAAATTTTAAAAAAATAATAAAAAATCAATACCAGGTTACATACAATATCAATTAATCAAAACTGACAGAAATCTCTCCGTCAAAACATGATTCTAGAAAACATAAACAGCTTATGAACAGAATGGCTAATATCAAGCAGTCCTGCTGGAAAGAAAGGTTTCAGTTGCACCATCACTGCCCTATTATAAATAGGTCTATTAATTATATAGTTTTTTTTATTCTCATGGTGCAGGCAGACAATTTCAATTTTTTCTCACACTGCCAACATGATCAATGCTGGACCAAAATAAATGTAGAAACAACATTTCCTCTAGATAGAGGAGACATAGAAACAGGAAAAAGGTTTTAATTCATAAAATAATAGAATACAAAGGGAAAAAGCATTTAAAACCAAAATCTGGAGTATAGTTGTCAACAGTAGTACACTTTCAACTTCAACTGCAAAATATCAAAACCAGCAGTGAGTTTGGTAGTAAACAATCAAAAGAGAATTGGTCCTAGATCCTGCCTACGTAACGTTCACGAAGCTTCATTCGTGCTTTTATCCTCCTCTTCAATTAATTAACAAAAAGAAGTGATTTTTAGGTTTTGAAGACATCTTGGTTCTACAGAATTATTTAGATATCCAAATTTAGGAAACAGTAATAAGATCTCCATCAATCATGGGAATAAAATAATGAAAAACCCATATTCATAAGGAATTGAAAAACAGATGAAGAGCAAAAGATTCACACAAACAGAAAAATTGAACTCATGAAATAAGAACATAGATGGTTCAAGAAAAAATAACCTCCAATTCTCTTTCCTGAGAAAGCCGCCGAATCAAGGATGAGTGTGATTGTAAACTGGGATTGACATCCTAGCAACAGAAGGTGCCATCTCAATCAATTGCTCAACAAATTGCACCATAAGAATTCAAAAAGTGAACCAACTAATATAGTGATACTAATAAACAAGAATAAATTCAATCAAGCCAAATAATAGTGCTAAATAGTACATACAATAAATCCATAACTGCAACATCAAGCAATATTGACATGCTGAAATCCAACAGCAAATGCCAAAAATGAGTTTGCACATTGAGTTGAGTAGTACTAGGATAAACAGGGACTTAGATGTTTGCTTTTTCCCATTTCCATGTTAGCCAGAAATAAAAATAGTGCCTGCTAAAGAAAATTGCAATGCACTAAAAGCAACCTACTAGTTATGATAGCAGCATATACATCTGCATTTGTCCAATGTATGTTTCTGCATCCAACAGCTTGTAGAAGCCATCAAAATTCCGTACCACAAGGATTTAATTACATAATTTCCAACTGTCGAAGATTCAGACACTCTTGAAAAGCACTCAATATAAGGGAATCCAAAACAGTTAGGTTCTAGCATAAAAAGCGTATATTCAATTACACAAATATTCAGTCAAACAACTAATACAACTACGGTTAACCTAAAACCATTACACTTCACTAAATTATCCAAGAATCATGAAAAGGACCCAACCAAAGCCTAACCAGAAAACGCAAGCACCATAACGAACTACAAATTGCAACAAAACAAGCACTCGATGGAAAAAGAAACATGCAATTCAACAGATTAGAGATAATGATAAATGAAAAGAACGATTTAGACCAGATAGAACTTACGAAGCGTGAGTCGGTGAGTCTGTTCTCGACCAGATTGTAGATATTTCCATCGTGAAAAGGCAAGCTCTCCATTCGAAAGAGAAAAATCGAAGAGAAATGTGACCGGCTCTGATGAAACTGTAGAATCACTCGATTGCTTCACTGGGAAGGAGAAATGAGAAAGTTGTAGTACATTACATTACATTAGCATTCCGCTTCGTAATTAATTTTTATTGAATTCGAATTATACACACAGACACCACATGACATGATGTGCCCCGTGTGCTATAGCCACCGATTTCTACATTTGTCTTCGAGCAAACGGTTACGTCATAATTGAGAGCTAGAATGCTCTGGATTCGGGTCTAGGGTAGAACTGTTGCGTGTGGTTTAAGCGCCGGGTGATTGTATCGTGGACGGTGGATGATCTTGATGGGTCCTACAAGAGGATCTTGCATTTGCTACGTGTTTCGTTGTAACGGTGATTAGTAGCGCACTACATGTAGCGCCCGGGCTTTTTTTGGCTTCTGATTTCTAAAAGCTGTTTAAGATGATATTTGGGTAACTGGCAGAAATGCTTCTGCCCTCTCAAAAGCTCTTTCAGATAAGTAAAAAATATTAGCTTCCTGAAAATGGCTAGGGGTGCAAACGAACATGAGCACTCGTGAATGATTCGCAAACGATTCGGTCAAAACTCGGTCAAAGCTTGTTCAACACTTAAATGAACGATTACGAACAAAATTTTATTGCTCGTTTAGTAAACGAGCCGAGCCCAAACAAACCCTTGTTCGGCTCGTTTATGTTCATGAACAAACTCATTCATAGCTCGTTTATGTTCAATTAAAACTCGTTTGTTTTCGCGAACGAGCTTATTTATAACTCGTTTAATATTTTTTTTAATAAAAATAAATAGACTATTTTTTTAATGGATATAAAAAAGTCCAAATTAAAAAAAACAAAAAAAGCCCAAATTAAAATAGATGCCAGAATTAAAAAATATATATATCAAAAATAAAAAATTAATTAAAATAATTTATCTAACCTATGGTTAAGTTTTCTTATGACTAATAGTTTGTCAAGATAGCCACCACTCATCTCTATTATCCCTTCTTTCTCTCTCTATTTTTTGGTCACCAAGCCCTCAAGTAATTCCACCACTCATCTCTACTATCGCCGCCTCTCTCTGTCTACTTTTCCGTCATCAAGCGTAAAGTAATTTCACTCTCTTTAGCCTTGCTCAGAAATTTGCGTCCAATCCAACTTGTTTCTCTACCACTTGGTGAGTTAAATTACTTTTCTATCTTTTTTTTTTCTTCTTTATTTGTCTTGATATAGATTTCACTTGGATTGTTTGTTTATTGAGTCTAATGATTCGAAATTTCATGATTGATGACTTTATATTGGTTGAACTCTAATGAATTATGAACACTCTTTTAAATTATATTTTGAACTTAGATTTGTGTGATACTATTAGTATTTTTTTATTAATATTTTTAACAAGGAGAAATGAACTCATGGTTTGAATTAATTTTAGTTTAGGTTTAATTTAAATTCAATTTATTTTTGTTTTAATTTTACTAAACGAGTTCAAACGAGCTATTAAACAAGCAGCTAAATAAGCCTAATCGAGCTACTAAACGAGCTGAGCTCGATTAACTTAACGAGCTGAACTCGATTAACTAAAACGAGCTTAGACGAGTCGAGCTCGAACATAGAAAAAAATTATCGAGCCGAGCTTGAACAAACATTTAAAAAGCTTGATATTTAATAAACGAGCCGAACACGAGCACCTCATATACTCGACTCGGCTCGGCTCGTTCGCAACCCTAAAAATGGCTTCCACTTCTCTTCTTCTATAGACAGAAGACAAAAATAGAAGCAATCCCAAACGAGCCCTTATTATTGGTACTTGAGAGCCATTGGACGTTAGCGAGTACTTGACTCATGGAAGGTAATTGGGCCACTGTGGCCCAACTTCTAACGTGGGCTTTCCAAACAGGGTTGGCTAGTGACAAATGTTAACAAGTCATTGGACATAAAATATAAGGAAAATTGCTTAGGAAAATTTTCAAACAATGGAGCTATCTCTAACTAGGGGTGGTATAGATTGACACGAAATGAAACCGATTATTAAAGGTTAGGGTTGAGTATAATTATCTCGTGTCAGTAAATGTGTCGAACAATTTAATCCGTTTAATCATCATGTCGTGTTCGTATTGGTATAATCGTGTCATGGGTTAACCCGTTTATTGATGATATATATATAATTTTAAATTTTGATATTTTATTTATGATTTTTTATTAAATAAAATTATTTTTTATTAAATAATTTCGTGTCAACCCGTTTAATAATCGGGTTAATGTGTCAATTTCGTGTCGACGTGTCGGATTGAATAATAACCCATAATATTAATCGTGTTATCGTGTCGTGACCGTGTCAACTCATTCCTAATTGTGTCGTGTTCGTGTTAGATGTTCACAACCCGTTTAATAATCGTGTCATGTTCGTGTCGTGTTAAGTTAAACGGATTCGTGTTCGTGTCAGGACCTGTTTCACTAGCTCTATCTAAAACCAACACAAAATTTGTATTTAAAAAAATAAAAAATTTTAATTTTATTTTTTATAATATATTTAAATGATATTTTTATTTTTATCACATATACACAAAGGTTTGTAATCAACTCATAAAAGTCTCTCACAAACTTTCCATGAACTTTTCTATTTTAATATATGTTATTATGGTTGATTTTTGTTGTTTCATCTTTTTTACTATACATCCTGAAATAATTATTAAATGAATCATTCTAAAATCAAGTAAAAAGTGATAAGAATTGAATTTAAATTTTTATGTAGATAGCAAATACAGTAACATATACAAATTTGTATGCTTCTTCTCATGAGCTACAACTAGACTGCCTTCCATGAGTTTTCATTGGCGATCATTAAGGTGCTGCAATAACCTTTATCATCTAACTTCCCGTTGAGATCAAATTCAAGTAAAAACATGTCTCACATTTTTAACACTAGCTTGCTCTAACATCAGTTACTAAATAAACATTTCTTGCACCCATAACTTTAGACAAACTATCATTACTTTTAGTATAATGTAAACTAAAAAGTATTTTTAATAAAATAAATAAAAAGTTAAAGAAAAAATTTAGTTCCAACCAAATAATAAGAACCATAAAGATAATATAGAAGAAAAAAAAGTTAAAAATATATAAAATATGGAGATATAAAATGAAAAAAAATATGAAGTGAGAGAATCAAATAAAATAAATTTAGTAAGAAAGAAAGTAAAATATATTGTTGAGAAAAAAAATATTATTTATAGTTTAAAAATATTTTAGTAATAAAAATAAATTATAAAAAAAATAAAAAATACTAAATTATTTTAATACACCAATTATATTTTAAAAATTTAAATAAATTCAATATAAATACCTTATACAATTATACATTAATAATTGGAAATAGAAATAAATAGTTACATGGTTTTATTATTATAACTCAATCGTAGGGCAAATTACTTTAAGGCCAAATGAGTTTTAAGAAGATTGTTGATATAAACTAGTTTGATAAAATTTGAGGTAACATTAAAAGAGTTTTAAAAAAAAAAAAATTGTATGTTAAGGATTTGTTTGGTTGTCTAATGGTATTGTTGGACTTATAATGTTTATGGGCTGGCCCAAGCTTGGGGTCATTGGGCCTGGGTGATAGGTCCACCCAAGATAAGCCCAGCCCAGATCTCTTTACTTGTCTATGAAGTAATGGATTAGTAAGAGATCAGGAGATAAGAATTCAATAGTTTGAATTCAAATGAGTTCTAGTTCAAGTGAACTAGTTAAGGACTGCTATAAATAGAATCATCCTCTCATTCTTCCCATCATCCCAAAACATCACATCTCAGAGCATTCTCTGAAACGTGAAATTGCAAACGGTGTTTGCAAAGTGAAACCTCTTCAAAGGTTTCCAAGAGTTCAAGAGTTGAAGGCATTAGCGTTTGTGTTCTAGAAGTTCAATTGGGGTTTTTAGCTGGTGAACTGAACGGTATTTTCAAGAGATTTATCGTCGACCAATTGACAGTAATCTCACTTTCCTTTTCCGCTTATTATTTGTATGTTGATTGCGTAGTATGCATATAAAATCAATATTGGTATCAGAGCCTTTCTACATTATTATTGTTGGTCGATATAATTATGCTGATGTTATTTTTGCTTAAATTGAACGTAAACTAAGTGCTGAAATAGTAGTTCGCATGTAATTTTCGTGGCTTTTTTGGCTTTAATTAATTGCAAAAAATTTTCAATATGCAAATTATATATCGTTGGATTCGTCTCCGAATAATGAATCCGTCGATATATTATATGATTTTTTCGACCAGAAACGAAGGAGTTATGGCCTTCCGAAGTTTGGGGACAAATTCGAACGAATCAGACCCAAACAGCAATAATGTTTTAAATGTTGAGAAACTTTGACCAGTCACAGCTTCGGAGAGTGAAGTTCACCGCCGACAACTGGAGCCCCGAAGACGATAACTGAAGGCACGGCAGGAGAGAGGACGGCGAGAGGAGCAAACGGCCGCCGTCCAGACAGCTGTCGCACCACGGCAATGCGTCGCACAGGGGGCGGCCTGCTCCCCTGTAAGCGTCCCAGTCAGCACTAACGTGCTGACATGTCAGCATTTTTTACTAACTAGGCAGGCTGACACTAGGCGCCACGTGGCGCACAAGTCAGCACTTACGTAACAGCCACGTCAGCCTAAAAGATGACTGTGCAGCTGACGCGGCATCAACATGCGGCGACGCCTCGACGTGCCACGTGTAGCTGGTGCGTGTAGCCGCCATGCGGCCCTAGCCGACGTGTCGCCAGTCAACTGCCAACCTCTGGCGGCGCGTGACCGCCACGCGCCACCGTCGACGAACGGAAAAATTTTCAAAAAAAAATTATTTTTTATTTAAATTTTTTGGTTTTTAATTTTATTTAAAACCTAACTTTTTTATGCCAATTTTTTTAATATTTTGAGCATGCAATTTCGTGGAAAATTTCTGAAATATTATTTTCTATTTACGATGGCATATTATTATTATTTTTTATTAATTTAATAATATCGTTTGCATGCTTATGACATGTGCATTTTTGTTTTGCACAGGTTATGGTTCATAAATATGGTTATGTCGTGGACAATGATTTCAGAGTCCCAACAAAGAGGGGTGCTTAGTATCCGAATAGGCACCTTGCACCGCCCTCATCTACATATTTCCTCAAATGACTGTGCCACCTCTTTTTGGACATGCTCACCTAGTCCAGCAGTAGCATCCGGCTGCTCCACCACCTCCACTTCCACATCAGTCGATGAGTTTTAGATGGGCACATCCTTTTTACCATCCACACCCCCCGGTGGGACATTATTTCGGTCCACCACCTCCTCAGCATCCTTCGATGGTTCCACCACCGGCCCCAATGTACCCTGAGCATCATCCGGTTGCTCAAGCTTTTGTTCCTCCCCCTCCTGAGCAACACCCAGTTGCTCAAGCTCATGCACCTCCACCGTTTCCGTATGTGCATGGAGCTTATGTGCCTAGAGAGAACATCAACTTCATGGATGACATACTTGCAGAGCAGCAAGCGGCTGCCGAAGCTGAGTTGCAACAGCAAAATGAGGCAGATGATGAGTTTGAAGATGAGTTCGAACCTCTGGAAGATGACGCCCAATGGAACGGTGAAGGGGAAATCCCCGAGTGGGTTGATGAAGAGGAGGACGAAGCCCAATGGGCTGGAGAGGAGGAGGAGGTCGCCGAGTAGAATGGCGACGATGAGATGGCAGTTGTCGATTTAGATGGCAACGAACCTGAGATACCTGACGAGACTCAGGATGATGATAGTGTGATTACTGATTCCGAGTACCCCTCTCACACCTTCCGATTGGGACCCAGAGGAATATTCATAGACTATATATCTTTTAGATTATTCATGTTTTTTAGAATTGTTTAGTATATAGTTTTTATTTAATATATTATAGATATATATTTTTTTAACATGAATTCTTTATGATTATTCCTTGGTTGTTGAATAATTTAGTGGATGCTCTAGGCTTGCATGCTTAGAAATTGTTTGCACACTGCGTAATTAACAAGTTGATGAAGTTTGAGGACAAGGATGGTGATTGGGTAGATTGCCTATCTTCTCCGATTCCCCCTCAGATTGATTCGATGAGTTTTTGATTGTTTTAGCTAGTGCATTTATATTACTATCGGATGATTATGCTAGATTAAACATAGATGGTCTTATGTATCTTTTTTTGTGCTTGTCAGTGATGGCCTCTGCTAGTAAGTCTATTGTCGCTGAGTTGAACAAGGGTGACAAACTCAATGGAGACAATTACGATATCTGGCATCGTAAGATCCAGTATATCCTTGAGGAGTAAAAATCTCTCGAGACCCTTTCGAACACGATGGTCGAACTAACACATGGTTCTACTGCACAAGCAATGCGTGATATGGATGCCTATTTGTCCTGGAAGTGCAAGAATAGTATTGCGCACATCACCGTATTGTCGAGTATGGCTGATGATTTGATGTGTGCTTTTGAGGATTACCACACTGCACAGGCTATGTGGGTAGCACTCAAGGACAAATATGGTGGAACTTCAACCACCAAGCTCCGACGGCTGACGATTAAGTTTGATACTTATCGCAAGCGCGGTGATCATACTATACGCCAACATCTTCTTGAGATGGCTAACATGATCCGCGAGTTGAAATCAGCTGGTCATGTCCTAACGGACGAGCAACAAGTGCAGGCAGTGATAAGGTCCCTCCCAAACGGTTGGGAAAATATGAAGATAAACATGACACATAATGATAACATTAAAATGTTTGATTATATATCTCATCATGTAGAACTCGAGGACGAGCACTTAGAGGCGACAAAATCCTCTAGTCAGCTTTATATGGCTGATTCAAATGTGCGTAGGGGTGGTAATGCCAAGCGCAAGAGGGGAAATAAGGGCAGCAAGAAAGATAAGGATTCGAGGAATCCTAATAAACCTGGGACCAAAAACCCTCGAAAGAAGGCCAGACGTGGAAAGGGGCAGAAAAGGGACATGAGCAAGATCAAGTATTACAATTGTAACAACATGGGACACTTCGCTCGTAATTGTACCGAGCCGAAGAAAGAGGTATCGTATTCTGATCTTAATATGTCTAATGCTTTTGTTTCTAGCACCGTTTTGCTTGCCAAGTCTTATTCTATGTGGATTGTAGACTCAGGGGCAACCGACCATGTAGCTAGAGACAAGAGCGTTCGTAGAGTACCGACGCATACCGCGTGGTACTAAATGGATATATATGGGCAATAACTCTCGAGTTGAAGTGAAAGGGATTGGCACTTGCAAACTGAGGATGCAAAGTGGCCACATTTTACTACTACATGATGTCCTCTACGCACCTGAGATTAGACGTGGTCTCGTTTCACTCTCTGTTTTGATGACTTTTGGATATAAACTAGTGTTTGAATCGAAAGTTTTGAGTTTGTATTATGACTCTGTTTTTATTGGTTCTGGACGAATGACTGATGGATTTATTTATCTTTGCATTGATAATTATGAGAGCCCTTCTTAGGTCGATAGTGATACTAGTTTTACTCTTGTTGCATCTGGTGATATTGGTATTTCCACTTGGCATGCTAGACTTAGTCATATAGGACAAGATAGAATGAACAGGTTGGCAAAAGAGAGGATTTTAGGATCCTATAATAAGATCGAGATGTCAGCCTGTAATCATTGTCTAGCTGGGAAGGCCACTAAAAAACCTTTTGGAAAGGCAAATAGGGCCACTTTTCCTTTGGAGATAGTTCATTCAGACATATGTGGACCTATGAATGTCAGGGCTAGAAGTGGTGCATCATATTTCATTACCTTCATAGATGACTTCACTCGTTTCGGTATAATCTATCTAATCTCCCATAAGTCTGAAGTTTTAGATTGCTTTGGAAAATTTTTGGCTATGGTGGAGAATCAATTAGATAAGACTGTTAAAGTGCTATGCACTGACCGAGGCCGAGAGTATCTATCTGACCAATTTAAGATGTTGTGTCAGGAGAAAGGTATAGTGAAATAGTTGACTATTCCTAGGATTCCTCAGCAAAACGGAGTTGCCGAGAGGAGGAATAGAACACTGTTAGAAATGGTACGATCAATGATGGCACAAGCAAATCTTCCAATATCTTATTTGGGAGATGCACTTCTGACAGCGACCCATATTTTAAATAAGGTTCCAACGAAATCAGTGACTACTACACCCTATGAGTTATGGACAGGTAGAAAACCTGACCTCTCCTATATGCGACCCTGGGGGTGCGCGTGTTATGTACATGATCTTTCTAGCCCATATGGGGAGCTAGGTGCGAGGGGTAAAAGATGTATTTTCATAAGATATCCCGAGCAATCCAAATGATATGTACTAATAGGAGAAAATTCAGATGGTACCATTTCTGAATTAGAGTCACGTGATGTTGTGTTCCTTGAGAATGAATTCCCTAAGAGGGGTGAAGTAGAAAGAGAGTCTTCCTTCTTTGAACAAAATGAATAAGAGGACTTAGTTCCTCCACAGATGGATATTGATCCTAGTGGGAGTGAACAACTGCCTGAAGAATCAGCTCCACTGGTACATGACAGTGGGAGTACGCAGATTCCTGATTCTTCGATGCCCGAGTCATCGAATCGAAGAAGTAGAAGAGTCCCCATTCCCCGATGACGTTATGAGATTGAAGGGGAAACGTTCATGATGGCTTCACACGATGGTGATGAACCAAAGAACGTAAATGAAGCTCTCAATTCACCCGCCAAGGATCTATGGATGAAAGCCATGGATGAGGAAATAAAATCGATAAAAAGTAACCATGTCTGGGACTTGGTTGACTTACCGCCAGAACGAAGAGCCATCGAAAATAAATGGGTCCTTCGCGTTAAACGGAAGGCTGATGGTTCGATCGAGAGATACAAGGCAAGATTGGTGGCGAAAGGCTATACCCAACAAGAGGGCATAGATTATGAGGAGACGTTCTCACCTGTGGTGAGATTCGCTTCTATTCTCCTAATCTTGGCCTTAGTCGCACATATGGACTTGGAATTGCATCAAATGGATGTCAAGACCGCTTTCCTCAATGGAGGACTGGAGGAAGAAATTTACATGGAACAGCCTGAGGGTTTAATAATAAAGGCAAAGAAAATAAAGTGTGTAAACTCTTGAGGTCCATTTATGGACTCAAATAATCCTCCAGGCAATGGTACCTGAGATTTCATGACTCGGTGTTGTCATATGGTTTCCAAATGACACAAGAAGACCATTACGTTTATGTGAAGAAGTCTAATGACGGTTTTGTGTTACTGTCATTATATGTAGACGACATTCTCTTGGCTTGCAACAACAAGGACATTCTATTGTCAACGAAGAACTGGTTGTTGACAACTTTTGAGATGAAGGACATGGGTGAGGCTGCCTACATATTAAGAGTCAAGATTTCAAGGGATCGAAGTAAGAGGCTATTGGCTTTATCGCAAGAGCTCTACATTTAAAAGATCCTTGAACGTTTCCATATGGCTAATTGCAAGCCTATGGATACACCCATGCCAAAGGGCAGACTTTGAGTCTTGAGATGTGCCCTAAAACACCGTAAAAGCGTGAGAAAATGCAGAAAATTCCATATACAAATGCCATCGGCAGCCTGATGTATGTTATGTTTTGTACAAGACCCGATATCTGTATGCAGTAGGACTGGTAAGCAGGTATCAGTTTAATCCAGGACAAAAGCATTGGATTGCTGTGAAATAAATTTTAGCATATCTAAAAGGAGCCTCAGATCATGCTCTATGTTACCAAGGTGGTGAAAGCCATCTAGTGGGTTACACTGACGCTGATTGGGGTGGCGACTTAGATGAGAGGAAGTCAACTTCCGGTTATGCCTTCATTCTGAGTCATGGAGCAATCTCTTGGAGTAGCAAGAAGCAGACTTGCATAGCATTGTCCTCCATGGAAGCAGAATTTATAGCCTGCTCAGTGGCTGTGCAGGAAGCTGTCTAGCTCAAAAGGTTTTTAGATGACCTTAGCCTAACTGAGAGTGAGCCAAAGCCAGTCACTGTATATTGTGATAGTCAGGCAGCTATTGCCTACACTAAGGATGTTAAGTATCACAGTAAGTCTAAGCACATAGAGACTAAGTACCACTTTGTCAGGGATATAGTGACAAAGAAGCATGTAATAATCAAATATATATCTACACATGATATGGTAGCAGACCCATTTATAAAGGCTGTAACTAGAGATGTTTTTGTTAAGCATTCTAGGTCTTTGGGTCTACGTAGATTGTAATGTCTTGGATTGTTATGCCTATGTTTTAATGATAATTATTTATCTTCATGTGTTTTCTGGCATATAGAGAGTTAATTCATCCAAGAGTATGTCGTCAGGTTTGAGAGACTTGCGCACTTGCACGCGCAGTTGCCTTGATTATCCGATAATAATGCAAGATGAGATCTATACACTCATGTTCTGAATAGGAGTTTCATGAACTAAGAAGGGTGTATAAATGATCGCCTTGATGTGGTCGTCAAGATGAGATTCTCCAACATGGATTGAGAATCGCTCATGAGACCTGACAAGCTGGACTACTTTTGAGTCATCATACTTGGAAAGTGGGAGTGATCAAGTCTGAGGAATAGCTTTGTGCTATCGTCCGGAAAATGAACTATCATAATAGACATACGCGCCTAACGTAGAGGCAAGGTTCATTGTCACGCATGCTTTTATACCGTGCGAGCTATAAGTTAACCCTATGGGAGATAAGTTTGAGAACAGTCCCTACTCCTTATCGTGCAAAGTCCCATATTTATTTATCCTTAGTACAATCTCTTTTGTATCCGGAGTGTTGGGGTAATGATTGTGTCATTGGCGTGTCTTTCTAGGGCTATGGTAAATTCGGCCTATGTGACATAACCGTGATGTCGGTTACTTTCATCGACTTTTGGGACAAGAGCTAATTGGAAGACTCTAATTGTATTTGCACTATTTAAATCACACGCTAGCGGACTGTGGTTCTTGGGAACACAGTTGTGATTAGAAGTACTTCGAAGTTTTCATTACAATGGTTCGTTTGGGACTGAACATGTCTGAAGTGAATTCAAATCATGGTAGTCTGTAATATGAAATGAATTTCGAGATTGTTCTTCTTTATTGAAGAAACTGGTTCATTTGGTCACACCGGTTATTTGCCGTATAAAACCAATTGATTGAACGACGCGTGCTTTCTCTGTTTAAGCCTTGACGGTCCTTAGTGGGTTGTACCTCTCTTGTGTGAGTGGGAGAATGTTGGACTTATAATGTTTATGGGCTGGCCCAAGCCTTATATTAATGTGGGCTTGGGGCCATTGGGCCTGTGTGATAGGTCCACCCGATATAAGCCCAGCCCAGATCTCTTTACTTGTCCATGAAGTAATAGATTAGTAAGAGATCAGAAGATAATAATTCAATAGATTGAATTCAAATGAGTTCTAGTTCAAGTGAACTAGTCAAGGACTGTTATAAATAGAGTCATCCTCGCCTTCAAGAGTTGAAGGCATTAGCGTTTGTGTTCTAGAAGTTCAATTGGGGTTCTTAGCTGGTGAACTGAATGGTATTTCCAAGAGATTTATCGTCGACCAATTGACAGTAATCTCTTTTTCCGCTTCCTTCCCTTTTCCGCTTATTATTTGTATGTTGATTGCGTAGTATGCTTATAGGATCAACATGTATGTTTGACATGCATTTTTTTGAACTTATCTTTTCTTTTACCTTCTAATAGAAAATTCATCCATTTTTCTAAAATTTATTTTAATAATTTCATCATATAATATATTTCAATTATTTTAATTTTTAATAAAAATTATATTTTAATTATAATAAAAAAATAAACATTTTTTTTAATTTTTAGTCAAATAAAATATTTTAATAATTTTAGTTCTAATTAAAAATTCAAAAATATATTTATTTTATTTTAAAATTTTAAGCAAATAAATATTAATTTTTGATCTTTTTAAAATTTTCTATTTTTAAATTTTTGAGCAAATAATATATTTTAATTTTATGTGTTTAGTCAAATAATATATTTTAATAATTTTAATTCTAATTATATATATATTAAATAATTTTAATTTTTTAATAGAATAATGCTTTTAAGGTAAATATAATTTTAACAAAATATTCAAATGAAATATAAAATTAAATTTGAATGTGTTTTCTCTTATAAAAAAATGAAAAAAAAAAAAAAAAAAAAAAAAAAACCACTTTTTTATAAGTATAATTTTTTAAGAACTCACTTAACTTTGGTGTAATATGCCCCCAAATCCTACATGTGGAATCACCCCTCCAACAGGATTAAAGGATAGCCGCTTGATGCGGAGCTAGTAATTGTTAAGTTCCTCCACATAATTATCTTTTCACTCTCTTTTACTCCACCGACGAGGATCATTCGGAAATACAGTTGAAAGAAAGATAAACGACCAAAACAACCACTTCATAAATAAAGATAAATTTTGAGAAAAAGTTGGGCTCAGCTGAGATGTTGAACTATAGTATTAGTTTACTTGCAGCGCTGATTACAAGTCAAAGCACTACACAGACCCTTGATCAAAAAGTCACACAAAAGAGTTGCAAGTAGTCCAAACCAAAACTAACTGGATCTGGACCATTTTGGCTGATGTATCAGTTACATATATAGTATTAATTTAAAAACAATAAAATAAATAAATAAATTGGGGAGAGAATCATATCCCTAATACCATATGTCACCCCATCCCACCAAAATCTTTTTTGGACCTAAAATAAAGGTAAGCAATTTCAGATCTGGAACCCATAAGTCGAATAAAAAGCAACTTTGGACCAAATGGCAACCACAACCTCTACTAAGGTTGCAATTATGATTTTTGACCCAGTAGAGACCTGGTTAACGTATCCAATAATCAGGAAAAAAATCTTCTCCAAAGTCACAGTACATGCTTGACAGGTGAATAAGATTCCTAAAACATGACTAGGTCCATGATTTAAAGTTTACAGTTCAATGCACATAACACAACTGCAATCAATTTCTTCTCCACTGCAAATCATGGTCCAAAAGAGAAAAAGGAAGAAGCTATAAACCCCCTAAACAAGACACTAGTATTTAATTGACAGCTACTTGACTCCATTTTCCCTAGTAATTATAAGTAGAGCGAAACTAAACACCACCCGTGCTTCTCATGCACAGATAGTCTATCAGCAAAATAATGCAATGCAACCACATGGTCCCCACACCAATCCATCATCTCAATTTGGAAGGGAAACTTCCACAGCTATTTAAATTGAAAGAAAGAAAGAAATAGCAAAGGAATCAAAACACACACACATCGCTGTCTCGCATCATAAATGCGTGCATGCGAAGTAAATACATTCGCATAAAGACAACAATAACACCAAACCAAAAACTACGTCATCATCTTCAAGAACCCACTAGAACAAGTCTTCATAAATAATTAGAAACAAACAATAACCAAGTCTATTTGATTACAGTACAATAAGCGAGCACAGCTTTGGCTTCATGAGTTCGGTTGGGTTGTGAAGAGAAGAGAAGAGGGACCCTCCACGACTAGGTGAGTTTCTACATCAAGTAGAAAGAGACTAAACCCCACAATAAACATGACAATTAACACATAAAAAGTGTACAAAGTAAAGAGTTGGGTCCCAATACAACTAATGGGCGTGCAAGCTATTCCGCTTTCTCAGGGGACCCAGCTGAATTACTAGTCTTCTCGTTCACACAAAGAGCCCAAATTGTAAATTGAAGCCATTAACAGAACCGTAAGACTCTCTCTAATCATTCATTTCTATAGAGACTGACTTACCAACTCGATCATTAAAGGCAGCAGAATAGTATCTAAGCTTTAAGCTTCCTGGCCTCGCCTCCTTCGCACACATGCGCAATCAATAGCCAATATCCAACCCTATGTACCATAACGACTTTATTCTTCTTCACACTTCAATAACAAACATAATAGAGGACTAAAACTAACAGCAAGTACTAGGGCAGGCAATTCACAGACCATTATCAAGTCCTAAAGCTTTAGCTTTGAGCTTCAGGGACTTAAGGTAATTGATTGCTTCATCAAGTACCACCATTGCATCCTTACTCTTTCCACCAGGGATTATACAGCGCAAAGCGCTTACTGTCTCCCGTATCTTTTCAGTTCTCATCCTTTTGTTTTCAGAAGGCGAACCCATTTCACCTGACCTTGGATTTTGACTATTGGCGCAACTAGATTCTGCATCGTCCTCACTCATGACAGGGTGTGGGTTAAATTTCATTAAACTTGCTGTGGGCCTGATAGTTGGTAAATCATCATAATCTCTATCTACCAGTTTACGTTTCTTAGTAGGTCCAGGTCCAGCAGAGCTAGCAACCTCCTCTTCAATGCCTCCATCGAACCAATCTAGCTTCTTCTGAGCTGTCATAGTACTAGGGGAATGACCAGTGCTTGTTACTTCATCACCATCATCATCATCTTCCTCTGTGTAATCACTGTCATCATCCGAGTAAAGTAGAGCATTGAGCTCTTCAGAGTCCTCTTGCATTTCGCTTTGCATATCAGTCCCAATAATTTCATCAAACACATCAACTGAACCTGGTGCAAAGCCAACATTTGTTTCTCCTTTGAGTCCGGGACCATCCTTGGCCAAATTATAACCACCAGGTGGTTTTGGACTCAAGGAGTTCAGAGGATTCCCAATCCCAGAACTGAATATCAGAGTAGTTTGATCTCCAGATTGATCAAACACAAGGAATTTCTTCGGAGCACAACCAGAATTTGCTTTTGGTTTGATAACCTCCTCAAAGTTGCAGTACAGATCAGCAGGTTGTTGCTCTTTCAAAACAGAGTTGCAAGCAGGTTTAAAGGCCTGTCGAAAACGGGGCAAACAATAGAGCCAATCATGGCGTTCATTTGTTCCCACTACTTGTGAGTGACGTAGTCCATATCCGTTCACTGGCAATGTTCCATTTGATGAAACCATGTTAGAGCCAGGATTCATAACAGGACAAAAGACATTCTGTTGCCCCAACTCCAAGTGCATAGGAGATGAATTCAAATTGGGTGAATGCCAATCAAGTTGCTGCTGAGGAAACCAGGATCCACAGCCCCCTCCCATCAAACCCAAAGAAACCACCTACAAGTTTCATAAGAAGAAATATCAATGTAACTCAGATTTCCACATCACCGTAGTTGAAAAACTAATATTAAAAGCTTAGGTACCGTAGAGCATACCAGATGGATGTCTGTAGTACAAAAGTTGCTGTAATTTGCAGATACACTTAACTATGAAGAAAAAAACTAAAACTTCCAGATTAATTTGAAAACAGGTGCGCGAAAAAGGTCTACGTAACAGGCTTCAGCAAATGACGAAAGTATTCGGCCTGCAAATTTGACATAACAAGGTAAATGCAAAATAACACAATCGAACACAATTATTCATCGCTGAGAAGTTAAAACAGCCCACTGACCTGGCAAAATTTAAGAGGTTGAAAGCATGCTATAACTCTAACTATAATGGTGGCTTTTCCTGCAAACCCATTCTCGTATTTCAATGCCCGAAATCTTGTTTGACTTGCTGCTTGGCACACCATAACTACTTCCCAAACCCTTCAATATGCTAAATGAAATAACAGTCTTCGGCAGGACAAGAAGGCGAAATAACGTAAACCAGGACTAGTAAAAGAAAGTGATTGAAACAAGAAAGAGAAAAGCTGGACCGAAAAGAGAGAAAATGAGACTGGTAAAAGGGAATCTGCAGAGAGAATTAAACTAATCTAAGCTAAAGGAAAGGAATGACAATTGAGATGAAAGATGTAGCTAATCTATCTTCAACTGATCTGGCGAACATAGCAAGGAACAACGACGAAAAAAGTGGATCCCATGGAAATAGGAATTAAGAAAAAGAGAATCAGACCGAGACAGAGGAAATAAAAAAGGCTTTTAGATTCAACAACGAAATTACAGAATCACGCGGCAGTACAAGTTCAATGAGATGACTTTACGAAACACATCAACAGAAAGGCTAAGCCACCACCGCATGCTGTTTCCTTATCCACAATCCGATAGCCACGGCTGTTTCTCTCACCCTACACCGCCTAATCCACACACACCCTACGAATGCAAAACCCAACATTAGCATGTGATTTCTTTTTCCAGAAAACATAATTGAACTGACCAGATCACATGAAAGAAAAAAACAAACGAAAGGCAAAGTGCAACCTCCAAGAAAATTAAATGAAATTAATAATAAAACAAGTAAATTACTAAAAACATACATGAGTAACCATTAAGTAAAATTATGTCACTTTCTCCCTAAATACAAGAAGACAGTGATCTGATATGAATATAGTAAAACAAAGCTCCAACAACAAATCTCTCTGAGACTCTAAACGGAAATACAAATGCTTCAGATGTAGCCAAAGCCAAGCCAACACAAGCAACAAAAAATCACAGAGCACGTGAAACAAAATTAGACTCTAGGAACCATTAGAAATCAAAGATTCATAGATCCTAAAACATTAACTACTAATCAACATGAAAAAGCTAGAAAACTTACAGATGACAGCAAGGAAGAAAGAATAGAGACGAACAGTCTTCAACCAACGGGAGAATACTCAGATCGAAAACACAGGCGGAGAGAGAGAGAGATGCAAAGGACTCAAAAGGTTGAGAGAGAGAGAGAGTATACAGTCAAAGTCGAAATTTGGAGATTGCCCGGAAGGTAAGATTATATAAAGAAGAAATAGACAGAAATGTCCCTGCTTGTGGGATCAATAAAAATAGTTGTGATAATAATAACAATAAATCAAATAAAAACGTAACAAACAAATAGTGTAGAGAGAGAGAACAGAGTTTGATGATACGTGCGCGTGTGAGGAGTGCACGCAAGGTATAAGTGTACAATCATGAAAAACAGTAACTTCTCTCTTTTTACAACTGGGCTGGGCCTAATTGGGCTTATATGCTGGGCCTTTGTTTTCGGATCCGACCAAACCGGGTCTCGGATTATAAAAAAATCCAAAATGTACCCGAGTCTGACCTGCAGGTAATTCTCCGGACGAATCTTTATTCCCTGAAATGTGTAATCATGATTCGGCTCTTTCATCTTTTTCTTTTTTATAATTTTATTTAATTCATTTTATCTAATTTTAAAATTAAAAAAAGGTCAAAATAGCATCAATCAGTCAATCACTTATCATTACAGGAGACTATTATCATTCAGCAGCACTAATTAATCAGTATTTAAGCTAATAATGAAGCTAATTGTCTGTATATAACCTAATGAAATACATTTTTTTTTTAAATAAAAAAATTGGAAACCGAATGAGGATAAAAATGATAAGATGAAAAGGGAAGGTGGTATCCAATGTTAATAAAAATGAATACCAATAATTTGATGCTTGACCATTCAAAGCAAAGATAGATATAAAAAGGGTCCCAGTGATCACTATTGAGTACATCATTTTGAACTCCCACACTGACCTAAAGAGGTTTTCATAGGGGCACATGACCCTCCAATATGTAATGTAGAGTACAATTATACTTTTCATTGATGTGATATATGAATTAAGCTTGTATATATTTAAATAGAATGTGGTATGTATGAATTAAAGTATTTGTCGTAAACCAACCAGACCAGACCAGACTTTTGTTTTTTAAATAAATGAAAGTCAGATGGTATGGCTTGGCTTGATCACTCACAATGACACCACCAAGAAAAGACACAAATTTAAAGAATTACAAAAGCTAAAACCCCATGATTTTGATCACCTGAAAAAGATCTTAAGAACAGATAAGAAGATCTAGTGACTGATTTTAAACAATTTTAATTTAATTAAAGTGTATAACATTCATGCCCTCTTGTTTCTAGTAGAGGGAACAACAATAACCACGCCCTAATTGATTGAATAATATTATTATTATTATCAAATTTTTATGTAAAAGCAAATGGATTCCCACACACGTTTCTACATAAATAACCATCATCATCTACATTATATTATATACTCACTCACTTTTTTCTTCTTTTTTTTGTTTATTAAATTTTTTGGGGTGGGTTTGTATTTATGAGCGTGCTGAGGAAATGGAGGATTCTGTGTAACGCATATTGATGTAGTAGTGGACCGTCCATATTGTATGGATCGAGTGACCATGCTTTTTATTTTTTTTTTCTTTTTAATGAATGCGTAGGTGATTTTTCACATATATATGTAATGCACGTATGGTAATGATTAATGTTTTAGTGAAAAAATGTGAGGATTATTGGGACGTAAAAGCTAAACAAATGGAAATGGAAGAGTAAAAGCAAAAGGTAAGAGCCACACTCGAATAATACAACAAACTGCTCCACCCATTATCTTTCTTGTTATTTCAGCATTATAATAAAATCCATACCATATTAGAGATTTTATTTATTTAAAAAGAAAAAGTCAAAAGGGAAGAAAATTAATAATGTAACAGGAATCCGTATTTCATGCAACTACATTTTGTTTATCTAGTTCGAAGAGGAAGGAATTGGTGGGACATAAAGAGAGCATGGAGGCATATGGTTGTGGGTTGTCCACGCTCGTAAAGCAAGCAGCGAACCACAACAACCACCTTAATAAGCCATTCAATATAAAATGGAAATTGAATTGAAAAGCAAAGGAATCATCAACAAAATTGTGATACCCCCCACTTTGGTAGACTTTTAGCTCACTTTAATATACTATAATATATGGTATGTGTGATCATTTTAGGGTAAAGAAATGGAGGGTTTTTTTTAGTGGCTCAAGATTGGAAGAAGAAATAAGTAGGTTTTTTTTACAAATTTGAGTATATAGAGAGAGAGATAATTAATCATCAAACACGTGTGAATGTGATGGTGCCACGCTGCCATGGTATTGCTATAAGAATCAGAAGAAGATCCTGAGCATGTTGTTGTGAGATGGGTTATTAGGTTATTGTAGAAAGGGGGAGATTCACTCAACATTGCACTCCTCTCATTTACTGATACAGTAATTAAAATGTGCCTGAATACCTTAGTACCTTAATACCTTAATATTTATTTTATTAGAAGGAATGTATTTTATCGTACTAATTAACGATAAATCATGTAAGATCTTAATGAATTTTATAGGCTACTAAGATATAATTATAAAGTATTGGAAAAAAAATGATACAATTTTGTTGTAATATTTTATTTTATTCTTCGTTACTTTGTACATTGCAGGGGTGGAAAAAAAGATCGAGCCCAAAAACTCATAACGACCCGACCTTGACCCGAAAAATAATCGGGTTCGGTCTGGCCCAGAAAAAATAAAGATTTCGGGTTTCGAATTTTTTCGGGTCATTATTTTCAATCTATTAATAAAGAAAACTCGAAATCCAGACTGACCCGATCTTTACCCGCCTCGACCCGAAAAATAATCGGATTCAGTCCGGTCCAAAAAATTTAAGAATTTCGGGTTCAGGTTTTTGGGGTCGGTGTGGGTTTGACTTGAACCCGACCCATGCACACCCCTAGTACATTGTTATATTTATTTGGTTGGGATATCAGAATGGTGTTGGGCTTACACATTTAGGGATTAGTATAGGTCCAATCTAGTTAGCTCCATTCTGATCCAGCTATAACCCGCATGTATATTCGACCCACTCACTTAAACCTACCTATATAATGTTCTTTTATGGGTTTGAGCAGCGTTAGTGAGAGAAGCTCTGTTGAATCAACTTCTTCTCAATCTTGCTATGCTAGAATTTCTTATTTGTTGTGTTTTTTGTGATTTGTTATTATATTTGTGATTGTACTCTTGTAATCCCTATTATAGAATCATAGTGCAGCCCCATCTCTCTTTTAATGAGGTCTCGTGCATTAAGGGTGAATCACATATTATTGAGCTTATATCTCTTTATTGTTGCTTCTGTTGTTTTATTGCTCATCAAAGAGGTACCAGAGCATATAGAGTAGTATCTAAGAATGTTGTATGATGACTAGGGTTTAATTTGTGTGCTTGTTTCGATTTGTGAATATTAGGGTTTTCTTGCATATCTTGTTAGTGTTTGTGTAAATCTTGACGATTGGCCTTCGATTCTCTATATATGAGACCAATAGTCAATTGAACCTAGAAGAGCAGTTCTTGAATTTCTCTTATATCTTACATAGATCCATCACTTTCTTGTATCTAACAAGCTTGTTTCAAGGGACAGGTACCTAAGGAGTTACGGGAGAGAAGATTGGACATTAAGGGTGGCCCTACGAGAGGTTCCTGGGCACTAAGAGGAAAACCGAATCATTAGAACTAGATCTAGAGTCAGTTTACCGAATTGCAGTGAGATCTAAGCATTTCTAAACCTTTCTCTTCTCATCTTATTACTGTCCTTTGTTAGTTTTTAATTCTTAGTGCTAAAAGTGTATTCTGTTGGTTCTTTGGCCGAGGGATACAAGTTTAATCTTGTTAACGTCCCAAATGATCGCTGGTGCGTTATATCAGCTTGTTTGACATGGCTGCTGGACACAAGCTAATTCTTGAAAATGTCTAATAATTGTTGTGTTGAACAAGGTGTTTCTTGATTGCTTAGGTTACATGACTGATTCTTAAATAGGTTTTATGTGTTTGCTTTGTTTAAACTGTATCATATTTATTTGATTTGTTCATCCAATGACTATCAGTTACACTTCGTTATAAATAGCTCAACATATCAGTATTAAGATATCATAAGGAAATACTTTATGTTCTTTAAAAAAAAGCATTAGTTTTACAAAATCTCTTCAAAAGCTTTCAGTTCAAATGCTATTAATATTGAGATTTTTTATGGGTCTCCAAGATTTTGTTTTATGGCAAAAGAAAATATTATCAGTTTTAGTCCACCATGGCATCGAAGGTGTTATGGATAATGATTATCTAACATATATCTCTGATACTGACAAGGCCAAAATAGCCAAACGTGCATATCATACAATTTAATTGTATTTGTCTGATGATGTCTTGACTGCTATGAATGGTGTTAAGACTGTTGATAATCTCTGAAAATTTGTAGAGGCCAACTATTTAGAATTTGACATTCCTAATATGATTATAAGTAGCATTGTCAAAAAAGCTGCCCAACCTAACCTGTGCCCGTGCGTATGGGCTTTATGTGGGTACGGGTCCATAAAAAACCCACTTTCAAACGGGCACCATTGTTATGTTCATGCCCGTCAGTGCGGGCATGCAGGTAGGTATAAGCATGCTCGTATTTTTTTCGGTTGATGACTCGGGTAGGTTATAAGAATCACGAATGAACTTTTGCATAACAGATTATGTTCATTTTTTTCAAGTTAGTACAAACTTGATATTGTTATTAGTAAAATCAATTCAAAACATGCAGTTGACATTAGTTGAATCAACTCTTTACCCTTTCATTTCACAGCTAAATAATTTAACTACATAGAATATCTGAAGTTGAGTGTTATATCGAAAACACTGAAAGGATATAGGAATAGGACACAAAGTAAAATACCTTAAAAACAAGTCCATAACTAACAACAACAACTCATTTTTATAGAAAACTAAATAAATAATTGACTACACAAGCAAAGTAAACTCATTAAGTTGCACAAACTTACTATATATTAAAATGCTTAAACAAAAATAAGATTATAAATAAAGACCCTATCTCCAAAATCAAAAAACACTAAAAAGACAAGTAGCTATAAACACACAAACAAAACAAAAAATTAATTCAATTAAGATTTTAGGGTTCACTTAGGTTTTCTGTTTAAATGTAGGCATGCCTACGGGCAGCTCTTGCTCGGCCCATGCGGGTACAGGCCAAAATTAGTCGATCCCTAAAAGTCCGCACTCTAAACGGTCTTTAATTTATATGCTTGTACTCACAAAAAATTGGGCGGATGCGGATACCCGCGGTGGCATTAAGCCCATTTTGGCAATGCTAATTATAAGCCTCTAAAAGTTGCTTAGCTTTAGGCTTACCCCCAATAAAATAGTAAATGATAACTTGGTTGTGTTTAAAAGGTTAATGCATAACTTAAACAGTAGGACTAAAGAAGCAGAAAAGCTTAGTGATGAGTATCTTGCTATGGTCATTCTTCATGCCTTACCTGAAACTCATAGTGTAGTTAAAGAATTTATTTCATTCACTAAGAAATCTCTAATAACTAAAGATATAATGGATGCCCTTAATTTCAAATCTGTAGGAGAGGAAATTATAAAGAAAAATAATGAGGGTTTATTTCATAGTAAGTCTAACATCAGCCATAAGAATACAGGAAGGGGAAGAAACCTATTGCTAACCCAAATAATTTGAATAGGACTGATAATAAGCAGAAAGTTTGCAACAAGCGTGAAACTGGTACCAACAAGGAGAGAAAATATTATTATTGTAAGAAAACTAATCACATTATCAAAAATTGTTTTCAGAAGAAGAAAGATGAAGCTAATGGTATTGTGAAACCTAATGTTGTCTCTAATTCTGTGACTATTGTTTATTCTTTTTGTGAAGGCTTGACTACTGTGATTTAAATGAATTATTCTTATATTTCTGAAAATTTATTGAATGAATGGGTGATTGATTTTAGTTACACACACCACATGTCACCAATTAGAAAATGGTTTGTTGGTTGTTAGATTGTTAAACGCGTTATGTGATTGTGGGGTCTGACCATAATTGTATTATAATAGGTGTGGGGAGTATTACTATAAGACAATATAATGGTAAATCTATTACCCTCATTGATGTCAAATTAGTTCCTGACCTTAGCAGAAACCTTCTATCCATTAGTAAACTTGGTGAGATAGGCCTTGAGTATGTGCTCAAAGATCAGAGGGTAGAAATTATTAAGATCGGAAGTAGTGATATTGTAATGAGAGGAAATAGAGTGGGAAACCTTTACATATTACAAGGGATAACCTTAGAGGCTCTGGCGGCCAAAGTTAAGTCTAGTGACACTCTTGAAATGACTCTTATGGCGAACCAAATATTTAAAAGAACTCAAAAAGGAGGGCTTAATAAATATAGACTTATCTTGTGACATACCAAAATGTGAAAAATGTGTACTTGTGAAATAAACCAAATTACCTTTTAATCAATCAATTTCTAAAGCAAAAGCTGTCCTTGATTATATTCACTCTGATTTGTGGGGTCCTACAAGGACCAAAACTTTTAGTCACAATACATAATTTCTATCTTTTACAAATGATTTTTCAGGATTTAGTTTGCTTTTCTTATTAAAATTGAAAACCGAAGTTTTTGGAAATTTTAAAATCTAGAAATGTTTAGTGGAAAATGAAAAAGGAAAGAAAATAAAATATTTAAGGAATGACAATGATTTAAAATTTTGCAACGAACACTTTTAGAGATTTTGTGAGGAAAATGGGATAAAAATGCATAGTACTGTTAGGTATAATCCCCAACAGAATGGAGTGGCAGAGAGACTTAACAGAATCCTCTCGGAAAGAATTAGAAGTCTTTTGTTCTAAAAAATTTTACCTAATATCTTTTACGGGAAGCCCTTCACTATGTTACATATTTGAAAAATAGGTCATCCTCTTATATCAGTCTGAATAGAGCGTTTTACTTTTGAGTTGAATGATTTTCTATTGTAAATTCCTGGCAAATCTAAATTCTGGTCATGGTAAGAGCTGGATACAACTTACTTCTTATCCTTGTCCTCATCTATATATTGACTTGTACTTCTTGCCTGCCTTGTAGGAGTAGATTTCAGATACTTACTCATTTTTTCCCTACAAAAGTTTTCTTCTTAAAAAATCAGGTAAAATTTTTTACTACCCTTTATATGCTCAATCTTAAAATGAAAAATAGAAAGAAAAGCTTACCATCTTGCAAAATTTTATTTTGATCCCAGATGTTTAACATCTTTTTGTAGAATAAATTTTGCCGATTGACAATTAACTTTTAAAATAAACTTTTGATTAATCAAATCATCTTGGAAATTTAGTATTTTCAAAACAATTTCCAAATTTTCTTTCTTGATTGTAGAATATTTCCTTTGAGTATTCTAACTAAACTTCTTTATTATTAATTACTTGTTTAAGAATTCCTCCATATCCTATTTCTGAAGCATCAATTTGAACTATCTTAAGAGAAGATGGATGACAGATGTTAAGATATGGAAGTCAATTTACACTTTGTTAGATATCTTAACCGGTCTAGTATGTTCATATGACCATGCTGGTGGATTTTCTTAAGTCTATCAAATAGAGGTTTGCAAGTAAGCCAAAGATTCTGATAAAAATCAGCTATATAATTAAGACAAACCTAAAAATCTTTGCAATCAGTTCTTGTCTTTAATCACATCTAACAAATTTTCTGCAAAATCTAAACTTCTCTGTATTGGAATGATAGTGCTATTTTCAATATTGTGTCCTAAAAACCTAATTTTTTTTCTAGAAAAGAATCATCTTAGGAGCAGTACTGCTAAACCATTATGCTTGGCTATTCTTAAGAATGTAGAGAGATGTTTCCAATGTTATTCAATGGCATTAGAGAATACTAGAACATCATCTATATAAATAATAATGAAGGTTGTATATTGATTAAAGATGTCATTCATGATATTCTAAAATTCTGATAGGGCATTTGTCAAGCCAAAAGGCATGATATTACATTCATATTGACCAAATGGGACTGTGAAAGTTGTCTTATATCTATCTTTTTCAGCTATCTAAATTTTCCAAAATTTTGATTTCATATCAAACTTGGACATAATTATCGCATCATAAAGTCTCTTAAGTAAATCTACCTTGTTAGGTATAGGATATCTAATCCATTGAAGTGCATCATTCAAATGTTTATAATTTATCACTAATCTAAGTTCTCCTCTTTATATTAGAAAGTGTTTCTAGATATAAAAGGCTAAACAACTCCATGGTGATTTTGATTTTCTAATAAGACATTCCCTTAGTAATTATTCTATTTCGTTCTTACAATATTCTACTAAATCTAGTGGCATCTGAATTGGTCTAGCCTTTGTAGCAATTTGTTATCATTGAACTCTTTAAAGTATGGGAGCTTAACTATGTGTTTCTTTATTTCCTAAAGGGCATTTGGGAATGAGGCACAAACTTCCTTTTCTAAAAGGCTCTTAAATTCTTATATTTGTTTTTCAACTGGTGCACTTTCTTATTGTTCTTTTTATCTAAGATATTTAACATCATCGTTGAAAAAATTGGGATGTTTTTCCTTTCTATGTAGACATTGTACTGTAGAAAATTGGAAATAGATTATCTTTCAAAATGTTTAAATCTCTTGTCTGTAAATGGAGAAAGAACCTAAATATTATTTCTTTTCCTGCCTATTGTGTGATTATGCCTTATTTAGTAGCCTTAAAAAGATTATAAATTCTAAAAATGGAATTCTTAAAATGAAATTCTAGGTCAAAGTCCTAACTAAAATGAATGGTGTTTTAAACAAACTCCACAATTGAAAAACTTTTGCTATAGGTAATTTATACTTTATTTCTAAAGCTATTTTATTGGCTCCAGACAATACTTCCTTTGTCATTTCTAATTATTTTGTAGGAACTAAACCTTTCTCTCATATAATTCAAATCTGCTTCTGAGTCAATTAAGACATTTGAAGCTTCTAACTCACAATCTGGTCCTATCTTAATCAAAATATGACAATACCATTTTCTGAAAGTTATTCGATCTACTAAATTAACTAAGGCTTATTCTTTATATTGTTCATTGTCAATATCAAAACTATCAAAATAAGAATCACTTGCATCTAGAATGCTAATAATATTTTTTTGGTAACTTCATATAAATCTAAGGCTCTAATATTCTTCTTAAGCTCTAAACATTTATTTGCATAGTGTCCTGGTTTACACACTTGTAACATTTGTTGGATTTTCGATTTGTCTTTTTATATGATTTTCTTGATTTCTTGTAATACTTGTCTTATTTTTTATGCTTTCTATAAGATTTTCGTCTCTTATAGGGTTTACTTTGTCTATATTGTTTTTGTATTCTAGTCTATTGTCTATTCTTTCTAATCAAAACAGTTCACACCATGATCCCAATTCTTTTTTAGACTTAAGTCTTTGTCTATTGATATATTTTTCTAACTTAAGGTCATTACATAATTGTACACTTGTGGTATTGATGATTTGAATTATCTCTCCATATTTCATTTCTAACAAATTTATTTTAGACCAATTTTCTACACCTTGATAACTTAAGATTCTATTCCTAACTTTATTAGCAAAAAAAAGTGGAAAGACTTGAAATAAACTTGTCTTTCCATTATGGAGCAGCATTGTCTTCATGTTGCATGATCATAGTCATAATAATATCTTTTGACCACTTAAAATCTTATAACTTTCTACATCTTAGATTTAGTATATTGATTATTTGTTTCTCATTATGGATATTAGGATTTCCTATGAAATGATATCCTATCGTATATATTAATGTATTGAGTCCATCAGAAAATGTCGGTTGATTTATTGTCCTACTTGTTCTAGGTTCTTCTAATATTTTAGTATAATTAATAATTTCATTTCGCTGAATACTAGATAGATAATTATCCCACCATCCTAATAGTTGGCCTTCAAAATCTAGAGTAATCATACACATGCCTTAGAGTCTGAAACACCTTTTTTTTTTCATATATATATAGGTCCTACATTATGCATCTGTTTTAGAACTATAAGTATCTGATATTCGGAAAGTCTATTTATATTCCATTAGTAACATGCATTGCCTATATATGCTCTATATGGGACATATTATTCATATTAAAGATCGGATAGTGATGGTCTTAGATAAAATGTCTTTGTTTGATATTTGTTCTTTTTATTGTTTTGTGTGGCCCAATAATTCATTCCTTGGATAAATTGGTCATCCTGGGATATTTCATCTTCTAAAATAAAATCAAAAGGACTTTGTTGATTAATTGTATCATCTATTGAATGGATAATTTGTCCTATATTTGTCTACTTCTTTCTAGGAACTTTATTCCTATTGTTAAGATTAGATACCTTTTGGTCAATAATTTGAACAATGTCATGTGTCTCAATTTCTTTATCAAAACATTTTCTATTCTTATTGAATTATTCTTTCTATGGATGAAAGTCTTATGATCTCTATTGGTCTTTATTTCTAGTCTATCTAATTATTTTCTAATAGTCATTAAGGATTCATTTGTATAATTATTTTGTTTGCTAATAAGTTCTGATTGACTTTGTATAGACGGTTCCTTGGGCGAAAGATCACTTGGGACTATGAAATATGGTATGCATACTACTAGCTCTAATCCTTCGCCTTTTTCTAAGTCAATTTTTGTATCGGGTGGGTGGTTTGAAGTAATTTCTCCTTGCTTGGTCATATACTTCCTAGGTGTATTTTTTATAAAAACTTGACATTTCTTTTCATAATGGTTTCTTTTGGAGAACCATATAAAAAATGGTATTTGTTCATTTAAAATATTGACTGTTTCTAACCATTTATCTTTATATGCTTGTATTTTAATTTCAAAATATTTAGTCTCATATTGGTCTATGTTTTACTATTGATGGAAAAATTGTACTCTCTTATAAGAAAGTCATAATCAATATCTTCTTCATTAGAGATTACATTGATTTCCCTGAATTGTGGTGTGTCTGATTGAATTTGTGATTAAGTTGGTGAAATTCTTCTTGTTCAGATTCATGGACTTGCTTAACAATCTGGTCTTTTGTTATGAATATTCTAGATATTTCTGAAGAGGTTTCTCCAACTCTTGATGGGGTTCTGGAATAACTTTTTTCTGGGTGTTTGTCTACATATTTGGAAATAAGTAAACTTAGAAGTACTTATCATGGAAAAACTAAATGAATTCCTATGGTTAAAAGATATTCATATTGATCCATCTATGTACTCCTTAAATGTACTAAATTATCGATTTGGAGTCTTAATTGTAGGAATACATTATTTTGGTTTTACCCATTCTTCTGGTAATTCTATTTGGTTCCATTCTAGGGGTCTCAGAAAATAAACATAAACCTGAGATGAAGCCTCATAACAAATTATCTGATTTGGAGGTATCTTAGGAGCTATATAATTTGGAATCATTACTGAAGTTAATAACCTATAATTTGACATGATATATGAGTTTATAAAGACAAGATATCTAGATAAACTTATAATTGTGAAGCTGGATATCAATAGTTAAACATTTTTCTTTAGTTTCATCTACCCTAAGAGAAATAATAAAATCTTGGTATAATATAAATTGAATTGGTCCATATGTCAGAGAAGTCTCTACCATACTAAGGACTGATTCTTTATAGTCACTAGTTCTTGAATCTCGTAGGACTATAAGCATAGCATTATTTAATCCTAACTTGGACATGGATTTTATGGCTACCTGAACCCTTCCTATATAAATATTGTTGTAACCCATCTTTGTATAGTGCTTAAGACTTTTCTTATTCAAAACATTTGTCGATAATTATTTTGAGATAAACTTTACCTCTATTTCTTTGATCTTTTGTCCCAAAATTTTCCTAAAATCAAAGGCTTTTCTATGTCTATAGATTGATTGTACATCAATATAATTACTAGTTACTAAGTTTCTGGTCTGACCAATTAGACTCTAAGTTAGGTAATAAGTTTGCTTCTACAGATTCTTCATGGTCCAGTTCTACACCGAAGGCTCTCGACACGGCTGAGATGGATAAGGTAATAAGGTTCACAATAAGAAGATAAGTTATGTCTCACTGTCTATAGGTTATATGTGTACTATCCTCACCTCTCATAGGTATTACAGACCCATTCCCCAACCTTGTGACAGACCACCTACCTCTTTATTCTTATTACTTCCTCCTACCCTACTCACGTCTCCAGGGCTGTGATACCATTCTACTGTAGGATCGGTCTAGAAGAAATCAATAGGCATAAACAAACACATCAGAAGTAACAGAGGTAATAAAATAACAATATTAAATAAAGATAATAAACACATAAATAATATTAGATATATTATGATAATAAAAAAAATAAAGCAAAACATAAAATAAGGGTAAAATAAGGTTATACCAAAATCCTCGTTAGAGAATTGATTTGGTCTGGTCAAAGTGTCGATGAAATTGAAACGGTGCTAAATAATGACAATATAGATTGTTTTGGGTGGGGAACTGAAATTCATGCTAGAAGCCGAAATTAGAAATGGTGTTTTATTGATGATTGAAACCGAAAGGCGTTGAGAAATGATGCCAACGATTGGAATTGAAAATGGTAATAAAAAATAATTATTGAAATTGAAACTCTTGATATTGTCGGAAAATGATTACCAAAATTGAAATATAGAAATATTATTAAAAATGGATGGTACTGGAAATATAAGTAATAAGAGTAGAAGAAATTATCGACTTTTATTGTTGTTCAAAATGTTTACACGGCTGCACTTTACAAAGGAAAATGAAAATACAATTAAATTTATTATTATGACATATTATTATTATTATTTTGTACTTTTTTAAAATTAATAATTTTTTTAATGTTTTTATAATATATTATTAATGAAATTTACATTGCATAAGTTATATTTTATTATCTTGTAATTAAATTCGGTCCCAAGTTTGTATACTATATAAACCACAAATAAAAAATAATTAGTTTAAATGTACAGATCCTATGATTAGAATACATGGTTAGTTTACCTTAAAATCTATATCTTTAGACGTTATGGGGAGACCTTCACGTTCCAAAAAAGACATATTCTAAAGGGAAGTGATGAAACATCATATAGAAAATGGTTGTTGCACGTTTATGTCCCTTTGATATAAATCATAATCCAGTAGATTAGATGTGATGTGCTAGGTAAATCACATCCCTCCCTCGAATCGAAATGGTGGAGGAGAAGAGTAATGCCAAATGAAATAATATGGTTTTTGAAATAAATAAGATGCATGTTTAATCATGTCGACCCAAGATAGTTGGATTCGAACACTCACCATTTTCTCCCAAGTCAACCCCATCCCAACCACTTGTTTTTATTTTTCTATATCCATTTCAATGGAGCCCTTTCTTTCTTTTCTAATGTACGTATTATAATATCATTTCTAATACTACTACTATTACTCAATAATCTGAAATAAATATTAAAGATAATCTAAACAAATTCAAAAAAAAAATTTCAATTTATATTTTTTAAAAAATAAATAAAAATAAATCATATTTTTTCTATTTCACTGTCGTTTTTCCCACAAAAATAGAAAATGAATAATTTGTAATATATCGATAAATGATAAAACGAATAAAAAAATAAATAATAAATAAATTTTTTACAATTTTAAATTTTATCGATATTTTTTATTGTCATTAATCTTCTATTAACCAGTAATTTTGATTCGACTCTTATAGAATTTCACGAAGTTATTCATTTGAAAATTTTAATGTAAAGTAAAATATATATATATATATTATATTTTTTATTTTCTTTTTAATTAAAAAAATTTTATAATTATTTTTAAATTTATCCCAACATATTAAATACACTGATCAAGAGAGATTCATTCAGAGCTTAAGCTTCTTCCTAACACACACAAAAGAGAGAATAATTACCATGCCTTTCTTCTTCAACAATCTCTACATCTGTGTCTTCACACGCCTAGATCGAACCATAAACTTTAGTTTAACCTAAAACGAAGTCAAGTTTATCCACCAAGAACAGTAAAGTAATTATCATATTAGACTTTTAAAACTGAAAAAGGAATTATTTTGACGACTTATTTCTCATTCCCACGTAAAAATAACAATAATTAGTGCGTGCGTTAGTGCATTTTCTTTGTTCTAAAATGGATACTTTAGTGGGTAAGTTGGACTTTGATTTGGTTAAGTTGCATTAGGTAGACCAATCAAGTTATTACTGATTCATAATTGTAGTGGTTCAAATCAAACAAAGTGGTTGTCATTTTCATGTATGACATTATCAAGGTTCTTTATACAACATTTCTAGGCTTTTGTTTTTGAGTTTTCTCCTTTGTGATTATTAGGTTTATAAGCATGGTTGATGTTGTCACTATCAATTAATTACTTTTTTTTAATTTTACTCGTTTGCTCTCATTTCACATTTTGAAAACTATTGACTAATCACCTAACGCCCTTTTATTTTTTCTATTATTGTACAAAAGAATCCCAAATTTTCATGAAAAATTCTAATTTTTAATTTTTACTTTTTAATTTTAATATTCTTGAAAATGTTATTTCAATAGAAAATTTTAATACATAGAGTCTTTCGCAGCCGCTCCTCCATTTCCATATTAATATAATATTATCTCTTTTGAGTTAGGGGCAAATTCACTCTCATTCAAAAGACCTCAGAAATATGTAGATACTATATATACAAGTCATTATTTCCTTTATATTATTGATGTGGTATTGAGTTTGACACTCTAACGATCTTTCGCTTCAAATTAATGGTCACATCGCCTCTCCTCGAGTTAGTCTGTCAATCTTTCAAATTAATAATTACATATTGCGTAACATAATTCACTAGCTTATCGGATTTACCACCATATTATCAAGAAAACTTTTAACACAAGACACACCACAGTTGTAATCACAGACTCCATCTCTGAATCAGATTCTCATACCATTTGTTGAACCTACCGGAATCGCACCTCAACTCCCACATTAGCATGATATTGTGCACTTAGGGTCAAAGTCGAGTCTACACAAATTTATTTTACGGTACCACCACCTAAAAGACCTCATATTAATAGAGTTTTATGGATACTACATATACAAGTCATTATCCCCTTATATTATCAATATGGTACTAAATTTAACAATCCAACATAATAGTGGTGATTTATCTGTTGGGGTGTCAAACCTAATACCACATCAGTAATACAAGAGGATAATGACTTATATATAAAGCATCCAGAGAACTCTGTTAGTATGAAGTCTTTTGGGTGGTAATATCCAAGAACAAATCCGTGCGGATCGGTTTGACCCAAAGTGGACAATACCATACTAAGTGGGGGCCAAGGTGATATATTTGAGGGTCTAACGAGTGAGTATCAGAGTCTGGTTTTGAGATGAAGCCCGTGATTAGATCCATAGTGTTCCTTATGTCGAAATTTTTCCTGATAAATATGATGTTCAGGTGGCGGATCCCGTTGGTTAATGACGACCATACAAAATGAATGATTTAACGGATCGGTGGATTATTTCAAGGGGAGGCTGGTGACCGATGGGTCGGTGAATTATCTTGAGGGGAGACTGACGTGTGATCATTAGTTTGGAGGATCGATGGACTAACTCGAGGGGATGTAATGTGACCGTTAGTTTGAAAGGGAGAATTGCTGGGGTGTCAAACTCAATACCACATCGATAATACAATAAAATAATGACTTATATATGAAGCATCCAGAAAACTCCATTAATATGAGGCCTTTTGGGTGATGGTACCCAATAATAAATCATTGCGAACTCGATCCTACCCCAAAGCAAATAATATCATACTAATATATAAAGTAAGGATCCTACCCCAAAGCAGATAATATCATACTAATATATAAAGTAAGGAAGCGGCTCCGGCGAGTACAACGTTATCGACCGTTAGTACAAAAATGAAAGAGAATATATAAACTTTAAAATGATTTTTCTATTATTTCCAATGGACCATCAATAAAATATCTTTTTAATCTATTCAAATTCAATAATTATTTTTTTTCTTAATTCTATCCCTATCTAATATTCCAATTAAAAAAACTTAATTGACCGCGTTAAGATTAAAAAAGATATAATTAAAATATAGTGGTAAAATAAAATAAAATAAATGGTAAAATTATTTTTAATTTTTTTTAAAAAAAATTAATAATTTTTTAATATTACCCCTATCATAAAATTATTTATTAATAAATAATAAAAAAAAAGTTAGATTAAATGAACAAATATCCTAAAGCGGAGTCAAAACACATCAACTGAACAAAACACCTTGAGCTAAAAAGTTTGAAATTCGTATATTTAATATTCTCGTCAGCATGAAACGTCAAGGCGAGGGTAAATTCGTAAATCTTTAAGTAGTAATTTAAAGTATTAAAAAAAGCGAAAGAAAATCTTGAGTTTCCGACCAGAAAATCTCCGGTACAGTAACAAACAGCAGACTTTATTACAAAAACAAAAAGCTCTCAACCTCACGCGACTTGAAGCTTGCTTTTAATTAACACGCCGTCTTATCTTCATTTTTGTAAACAACTATCCCATCATCCACCTGGTTCATTGACATACATTACACGTGGCAACATCTTAAAGGTTTAATATCTATAGATTAAAGAAATGATGAGCGTGGAAAGAGTACCAACACTAACAATAGGACTGTGGACAATCGCATCACCGTCGGGATCTTATAGGGCGCATGCATTCGCGCACGCTTCGGCTCTTTCTTCCATAACAATACAATACAGATATTATTTAATAAATAAATAAATAAATAAATGTTTGGTCAAAGCATAGTTTAAATGGCCTACCCATGCACGCGAGGTTTGGGTGACAGCAGGGCGTACCGTAGTATTGATTTAGATGGACGACACGTGTTTAATGGGGTCCACTGTACAGCGGCTTTTACGGACGCGTAGCCGCCAGTAGCGTGCCGTGCTTTTCACCCAGTCCATTCTTCTCTTTTCGCTTATTTCCCGCTGATTCTCTCCTCTCTTCTATTTCTCTTCTGCTGCTATTTTATATGCACCACACCTATGGGTTACTAGTAGTAGCAGTATTACGTTCTCATTATTTTAGATTTACATGCATGCACACACCACGCCATCGTACCTTCTATTACTTGCACTCCAATTATTTCATCGAATCATTTACACATGGAGTAGTATTATTCGACTATATATATATATAATGAAGCTACTTATCAACGAGTTCGCTGCTGCACCAGTATTGTGAACAAAAGCACGCCGCCATGTGATATACACAATACGTGGCTGCTGCCGTGTGTACTTTAGATGTTTATTTTGATGTATGTATTTCTCTAGTTGAATATCAATTATTTAATTAGTTACTATATAGTATAATAATAATTTCAGGTTATGCTATTGATATTGAGGGGAAAAAGTAACATTTAAGTTAAAATGATGAAACAAGGATAGATTATAGAATAATGAATTATGTGAAGGGGTGTTTGATAAAGTCAACTATTGTGAGCTGAATGGTTTATTGGAAGAGATCGTCGTGATCATCGATGAGGTCTCCAGTCTCCGCGGTGTTGACTAATCAAACAAAAGAAAAATATGGGGAAGTGGAAACACAACACAACTGTGCTCAATGTTACCAAGACATTAGTCAGCTCACTTTTTAAAGCTACGTTGGACGAAGTCGTAGGGTAGGGTCAACACATCTCAACCCCTCTAATTTCTTTGAAACAAACAAGCACTCTTGCTCTAATTTTATTTGATTAATGATTAAAAAGACTTATTCGAGATAATTACTATGAAACTGCCGTTTGCTTCCATCATCAGGTATCAATGAGTTCAAATGTGTTAAAAACGGGGTTTTGGACCGACCAAAGTGTGGCAACAGAAGGCGAAACGGGCGATATATGTTCGGCCCCGTAACATCGAATGGCCCATTTGGCAAGTCTGTGTGGTCCCCCATGGCCCAGCCCATTGTCTCCTAACTATTATTTTTACACACCTTTTAAAAATCTGTAAACACACTGCATAAAGTGTTCGAATAAAATCACATCCACCATTCTTATCCATAACTAATATATTCTCACTACTTTCTTAATGTAGTAACGATATTTGTTTGCTTTTGCAATTTTATATTATTCTTCTGAATGTAGAAGAACCAAAATGTTGGGTTGAAAGAAGAGCCCGTATGGACTTTAAAGCCCACAAAAATAGGTACTGAGTTATTCTCTACGAGGCTCACAAAAATCCAACGTCAAATAAGTCAATAATCTAAGTTGCATGGAATTGGAGAGTTGTGATGGTCATCCGTTAGCTTCGGGTAGATTTAATCAATTCCGAACTCAAATATAAACTTAAGTAATTAGTGCTGAATCCAAATCCAATCTAACTCCATTAAGGTGGTAGGTTTGGGTATGAATTTAATTCGAGGTTGGATTTCCTCTAAAATCTCAATGTACGTTATATATAAAATTTTAACTAAATAATAACATATGCTTCCAACATCAATATATAATTATCTTACCTATTTTGAACTTTACTCTTTTTTTTTCTTTTTTTTTTATTTTTTTTTATTTTTAGTTATTGTACTATTTCGTTAGGTTACATAATAATACAAGAGGGGCTCCAATTCATTTTCTTTTTAAAATTTTCACCACCTTCCATCACCCATAGAAATAATCTGAGTGTTGAAAACAAATCAAACATACATATGATATATATTGACTAGCTTCACCTTGTGAGGTGTTTTTCTCCTTAACTACTCTATTCGGTAACCTCTTTCCACTCCTCAACGAAACCGCATTCACTTATTTAAACTTCCCCTTATCACCTCTTGGATTGATTTGAGTGTCACTAGGTAGGTTTCCGGCTTGCCTAACATTGACCGCTTGTGCAATTTGCCCAAGTTAAACTTCAAGATTCTTGATCGAGACTCTAGTGTTGTTGTTCTCTTGAAGTTGGTTTTGCATGAATAGAGTTTACGTCTTCATTAATTGACTAAGCAATTATTCTGTAGTGGATCTCTTTTCTTGTGCTTGTTGCGGTGGATTTTGTTGATTAAATCCGGGAGGCCCTGCACCGACAAATTTGTCAGCACCAAAATTTCCAAAGTTAAAGGAATTACCTTGGTTTTGCTTCCATTTGAAATTAGGGTGGTTCCTCCATCCCGGGTTGCAGGTGTTGGAATAAGGGTTGTTGTTCTGGTTGAAATTTCCAAGATAGCACATATGTTCAAGATTTGGGTACATACCCTCTTCCATTTCAACTCCTTCACTAGCCATTGTGAAATCCACGACATTTGCTGGTTGTGGTTGCTGCGTTTGAGCTGCTTTCATCATGGCAAGTTGATTTGCCATTGCTGCAACTTGTGCTTCCAATGCATCCACTTTGTTTAGATCATAAGTCCTCACTTACTTCCTTTGAGTTTTAGTTTTCTCTCGCCCCCAACTACTACAACTAGTGGCCATGTCTTCAATTTTGTCAGAAGCTTCATTAGGGGTTAAATTCATCAAAGTTCTACCGGCCGAAAAATCTAATGCTAGCTGGTAAGTTGGTAGAAGGCCCATGTAGAAGGTTTGGATGATAAGAGCTTCCGAAAGGCCATGATGTGGGCACTTTCGAACCAATTCCTTCAATCTTTCCAAGCATCGTAAAATGACTCATCCGGTAGTTGTTGGAAAGCATTGATATCATTTCTCATCTTTGTCGTCTTTGAAGGAGGAAAATACTTGGTGAGGAATCTATCGGTTAGTTGACTCCATGTGGTGATGCACCCCGGTTGTACTGAATTTGACCAATGTTAGCTCTATCCTTCAATGAGAAAGGGAAAAACCTTAGCATAATGGCATCCGGATGACAACCTCTAATTTGAACGGTATTGCACACATTCAAGAATTGAGCCAAGTGTTCATGAGGTCCTCCGCGGGCAAACCATGGAATTGAACCATGTTTTGGATCAAGTGGATGAGAGGTGACTTGATCTCAAAATTTTCGTTCTCTACTCGTGGTGGACGGATGGCATGATGCATGACTCCAACATTAGGATTAAGGGCATCCCCAATGGTCATTCTTTCTCCATTTCCTTGAATTTGTGGTTGCCCAAAGCGATTAAAATGATATTCGAACCCCAAATTAACATCATCAACTTTATTGAGAGGTCTGAAATATAAAATTAAATCATAATGTATGTTTGAAATACTGGTGTAAATAGAAGCGAGTGAACTTATATTGGGATGAAATACACAAAGGGGTAAACTCCACTTGTTTCTATCCCTACCATCTATATTTGTCTAGACATATACATCCGCTGGACATATGTAGGACTTCCCAGCGGACATAATAGGCCGATCGGCTCAACCCAATCAATACAACAAGGTCACTAAACTCATTAGGTCCCAAAGAGACTCAGATCCGGGCCCTATTGTCCATAAAAAAGAAATAGTTAGTCATGAAAATTCATTGACTCGATCCTCACTAAATCTCTAATTCTATGGATTATCGTGCCACCAGTATCAAGTATCATGGTGTGCGAACGAGGGGTTATCCATGATGCATGCTTATGAATATCAAATTCGAACCATCGCAAAGGAGTTAACTTTTTCTAACTAAAAAACCTCTTTGACATTATACAAAACCTTACTATTACTTACCTTAATGTTAATTCGGTAATATTATTGTCGTCGATACTCCAACATTAGAACAAACATCTATTTAGAAGAATGGATAAATACTCAATAATTGTTCTATTTTGACTTATTATTTAAAAAAATTTGCTGATTGGTGTATTAGAATACCTTCGACAGACACCCACTGGTATTTCACTAATATGCATGACACGTTTCATATTGTTGTTTATATCTTAAATTTATTTGACTTCATTTCACTCTTACCAAATTCGTTAGATTTAAACGATTCAGAAGCAGCTACGACCTCATTATATTGATTCACGAGTCATGATACGGTCTATCAACCCAAATCATCAGGGTCCAACGACATATTTGGTATTTCTATTTCGAAAACTCTGAGTTGAGCAAAATTATTCCCACGCAAGTTCTCCCGTGATAGGTACATGTAAGACTCTCCCTTAAGACTCTCCCTTAGAGAAAGGTTACTGGTTACATCTCAATAATTCATGCAATAAACTAAATAATATAGCTTTATAATAAGATTTATCTCCTAATGCATGAATTATTTATTTATTTAGGTAATAAGAATAGCAAGGCGAACCGGGTCATATTGATTTGAGACTTTGGGCTTCAGAAAATATTGTAGAAATCCATTGGCCCAACTAAACAAGGGACAGAAACGTAAATGACCTTAAATATTTGATATTTTGGTAAACCCATCAGCTCCCTCGCACACAGCGTTTGAATTCTCATCCCGCTTTAGATCTTCACAATTCAGCCATTTCCAAATTCATGATCACCTAAAGCTCTCTCACACACACACAAGGTTAGTGCTAACGTCGTCACAATTAATCTCATCAATCTCTAAGATCTCTGTTAATCTTGTTTCAATTCTGATAGTTTTTCAATTGAATCGGTCCTTTTTCATAGATTACAAATATTGATCAATTTTCGATAACCTTACTTTACTAAGCTTCTAAATTCATGAATTCTGGTAGTTTTTTTCCATTTGAACGTACTAGTGAGTTCTGGTCTTGTTATCCATGAACAATTTTCTTTGAAGAACCCAATAGAAGCTAGATCCTGAATATTTAATTTTATTCTAATTATATTTTCTCCTATGTATTCGATTCGATTCGATACTCCTTTACACATTCCTCTTGAGATATGGTACATGTTTTATGTAAATACACTTTCTATGGAAAATCTTGAAGGTGCTTAGAGATCTGACTTGTTCCAGAACCATAATATAATTGCTGAGATCTTGATTCAGGAAATTTTAAGTTTGTTAGGTAACAATTGAAACTTTTTTTTATTTTAGCTTCAAAGCACAAACTACTACTTGTGACTTGACTTGAAAATATGTGATGGCGGCAGAGAGGGTTGTTTTGATTCTAAAAGTTTTAGATTAGGAAATCTCACAACTGTGCTTGTCATGTGCCCAGCCCCAGTGCGATTTTTACAAAGCACACTCATAAATATAACTTTGCAATACCCAGATTCTGTTTTCTGTTTTTTATTTTCTTGAAGATAAAAAGAAACCTTTAAATGCAGAGATAAAGAACACTGATGCAACTTTTGCTATGGGGAATAAAGGGTAGAGAATATTTGCTGATGTGAGACTATCACACTTAATCCCATGTAATACTTGTGAACTCTGTAGTTTCTTGCCTGATATTTTCTTTCACAGTTTCAAGATTTTTGTCTACTCTATTCTTTATCTAATCTTCCACCCACTGATTTTGATTTATTTTATTTGCTTATACTTAGCTGTATAGTAATGTTAGGCTTCTAGACGTCACCATTCAGAGAACCAAAACTTTATACGTGTATAGGAGTAGGAAGGTGGAATAAATTAAGTAATGGAGCGTGAAAGTTAGTTTAACTTATATGCTTAGAAAGTGACATGGTTTCTCATCTTTTTTGTTCCTTTCTTGTGTGGTAGATGGATTCATCTTAGCCATCCTGTGCCAGGTTTTATACACTATATACTTGCGTGTCTTCCATTAATGACCATTTATTCCACCTTGAAAATTTGTTGAATACATCCATCAAACTTTTTCCTTAGAAAAATCATTTATGTTGCTCACTATGCTTGGTTAGGTCCAATTTATCATGTTTTCCATTCATAGTTTTGTAGTCTATCTCTTTGTTCTTTTGTTCATATTGGTTCTAATGCTACCCCTTTCTATATAAATAAATCATGGATCAATAAATTTATATATAATGAGTACTTGCAATGATTTTTTTTTTATTAGCTAGAGTATATTTGAAGCTAAGTAAATTGAAGATTGGATCCAATGCACATGACAATATGAATGATTTTGAATTCACTAATTGATAATTCATCTACTTTTTAATTATTGTAGTACTTTGTTTCCCCTATTGTCTTTTTTGCTATGATTCCTCTCAGTGCTTTACCTATTCTTGTTATGTAGTCTTATCAAGATTGTAGTTTTATTGAAACAAGTCAAACAAATAAGTTGTTAAAGATACATTTTAGCCATCAATTCTCTGTAACTAAGCAATGTTGATTTTTCATAAGAGTGTATAGTGAGGTAATGAGGTTAGGTAACAAGGGCCAAGACAAGAGACGTTTTTAATTTTGCTGGCCAAAACTCAACTAGCCAATAATATATTTATTAAAAACTTAATGTCGCATGTGATTGGCACCTCTCATACACTATAGTCTATTTAACTATGCTTTACTGTGTCAGGAATAGTCCACGATTTGCCTTTACTAACTAAAACGTGGGTCCATTATTATATAGTCTACCCTGTGGGCCCATTATCATATGTACTGACAAAATATTTATAAGGTGAGTTTAAATGTAATTTTTTTTTTAATTGAAAATATTAGTAACTCAGTATATTAAGTTTAATTCACATAGCCTAGTCTAACCAGACAAATAGTCAAACAATTGGTCACTGTCAGGTACTGTGATTAAAATATACTATCAGTTCCAAAGTGATCACTATATTATAGTATATTTAATTATTATTAACGACCAAAGTTTTAATTCTTATAATAATTTATTTTTTATATATTCCTTATAAATATTAATTTAAAACATGTAATGGAGTAAATCAAACATACTGTATCTCACATGCCAAAAAAGAAAAATAAAAAAACCAAAATTCTTTTTTCTTTTTTAATTTTTTTATGTTTATTTTTTCTCTTCCTGGCCGCAAACTTCTCTTTTACTCTCTTGAGCTGTTAAGAAGTTCAAAATATTTAACGGCTGGTTACCACCTTCACTTCACTATTGCCAAGAGCATGAAGTGTCTGAAATTGGGAATTGGCCTAAACTTTCCAACATTTTACTCAAAGAAAAAAAGTTCACTATTGTCTTCCTTGTGCATTGATGTGTTAATGCCTTTTGCTTTGATGATTTGATATTTGATTAGGAGGCAACTTCACAGACACTCCAAACTCCTACGCAAGAAAAACCATAAAAAAACATGTAGATTGTGTGGTGTCCCAGCTATTTATCGCTCACTTTCTTATAGCTCCACCACCTCACATGGTCTATTTAGCTTTCTCCTTTTGGTGTCTGGGGTATTGTGCGATGAATTAGTACATGACCCAACAGGTGTAGTAGTACTAGTATCATCACTCTTATAGCTTAAACATGCCGCATCCAACACCCCAATTGGACTATGAGGCACCGACCCACTACTAGCAACCACCTTTGTAGATCCACCACTAATCAATGACAAATCATCCAACATTTTTATACACTTGATCACTTTCTCCTGCATAGTAAAACCATCATTTACTTGCAAATAATTAATCAAACTCAAAATGATGATCACTGTTGGATCTTTTCTTTTACCTTTTGAACATATTGAGAGAGAGCAGAGACAGCTTTATCTGCATCAACAACTGTTTTGGTTTCCCCAGCAACAGAGATTGCCACAGCTGCTGCGATCTCCGAGGGCTTGAATTCCAAGAAGTCAATCCCTGCATTCAATTTCCCACCCACCAAAACATCAAAATCATTATTGCAACAATTGCAGGGTAGATGGATTTTTTTATGTTTTTAATAGGGAGAGACCTTTAGTAGTGCTCAAAATTAGTTGGGTTGATTTCGAGACCAAAGTCCTTAGTGGGATTTCATTATGATCATTATCTTCATCATCATCATTGATCTTGTGAATGAAATAATCTATGAAGGAAAATGGAGTGATCGCTTGCATCCTCCACTTCAAGGTGCTTAAAACCAAAAGCTCCATTCTTTGAATAGTTCTGGCTTCAAACAAAAACTTCGATTCACCAGTCTGTTGTCAGGACAAAAACTCAAATTCATCATTGACACATACACCATCAAAGAAACTGTATAGTATACACACATGTTATTGAATAAATGTCAACCTGTAGATCTAGAGACAATGGAACTTCACTCTCTTCCATTTTTGCTGCAAGAGACAGACATGTCACAGCCAACAACTGCATCATCCAAGCTCTTCCCTTCTGCAGATCATATCCAATCATTGATCAGATGACACGAAAAGTCAAATGGGTAAAAATGCAGCAAATTGAAGATTCAATTGAAGATCAACTCACCGGCAATTCATAAGCAGAGAGGAATCTGTCCAAGTAGTTTAAAGTCAAGTAAGCACAAAGAGGTCCGAAATTGAAATGTCCAATAGCCTGTGTGGATCCAATAGCATTAACTATTAACATCAATAAAGCTAAAACCCAAAGAAAGAATGAATCTGTAGGAACGTAGAACAAAAAAGAAAGAACAAATCTAATAGACGTTAGATTAGTTTCGAAATTAGATTAAAAAGGACTAATAAAAATAAATGCAGAGACAATAAATACATCACCTATTGCTATTGGCATCGGACCAAAAAGAAAACATGAAGAGAACCCACCAAAACTATATCTGAAGCCAATTAAAGGAAAAGAAGAAGAAAAACCCAAGTCCTGCCTACCACAAAATCAATAGATGAGGAACTGAACTGCAATCCAATAGTACTTATCTTGATGGGGTCATCAAATCAAATCGGTTAAAAAGTGTAACGTTTAAGAAAGTGAACTTCAATAAAGATTGATTAAGTTAAAAAAAAAACAGGTCTTTTTTTGCAGAATCTGTGAACAGAGCAACAAATCAGAAGCAAAAGAAGAGAGATTTAATTAAAATCCTTAATTTGATGATGAACCCACCTTATCAATCCAATCAAAAGCCTCTTTTCTTGCCACCAAATCAAAATCACCAGTTCGAAGCCTGTTCAAGTAATCAGTTTTAGGCAAATGCTGAGTCTCTTTCTCAAGCAAGAGAACCAAACACTCATGGCTCTGCAATGGCAACCCATCATCAAAGCTCCGATTTCGATTACCATTTCTCCGGTGGCGGTATTCAGATTCAGCCTCACAGTTATAATCTCTGTTATTATCGCCGAAAATGCTGTTATCGTCTTCCCCGCACAACAGACAGTCAAAACTGGGTGCCATTACAGAACACTCAAACAAACAGATCTTGTCTTGTCTGAACAAAAACCGCACTGGAGGTGTTTTATCTATAACCAAAAAGAATTGAAGAACAGCTAAACAATCTCTGTAAAGGGTATATAAATAAGAACAAAAATAAAAATCTATAGAGCAGAGCAATATATCTCTCTCTTTGGGGGTTGAAAAGACTGCCAAAGAGAGGGTTTATGAAGCAAATGAGAGTACCCTTTCTAGGGTAAAGCAAAGCAAATACAGAGAGAGTATTGTGAGGTTTGTATGTATAGAATAGAATGGTGTATGTATTTGGACTTTGAGAGATTTGATTTAGATATTATTAAAATGGTAATATTGGTATGGACCGTCGTGGCTGTGCAAGTTCAACGGTGCAAATATTTTTACAGCTAATGGTAATGGTTCACGCTCCTGTTACCATATATGTGTCCAATTACTTTTTTTTAATCAGATTTTCTAATGTTTTTCCATTTAACATTGTATCCTTTTGTATTTACTTCTTAAACTAATTTAGGTCATATATAAATTGATTTGCCCATCTTATCATCAATCAAAATTATAGTAAATGGTAATTATATTTTAAATAATATACTAATTTTTATATAAATTATTTAATTATATAAAATAATAATTAAATATTTAAATGAACTATCGTATTATTATAATTTTACTATATTTATATTATTGAATTTGAATTATCAAAATTAAATTTGAGTTATAGTTCATTTATTTAACGGTATTTTTAATTTAATATTTTATTAATTGATGTTTTAATTTAACATTTTATTAATTACGTTTACGTTATATTATATAAAATACTAATTATATAATAATTATTTAAATGGTTATTTTTATTTAATTTAATTATTTAATTTTGATATTTATTAAATTTATGTGATTTTAAATTAATATTTAAATTATTTCTTTTGAAAATTTATAGGTATCCAAGAAAAATTAAGAATGAATTTTAATATCTACTATTTTTACAAAATTTTAAAACCTAACTCAAATCAGGTGTAGAAATTTGAATTTGAATTATATTAATTTTATTTTAGTAAATATTTCAATATATAAATAAGCCCAAATTTTAATTATATATAATTTATTAAAATAATTTTTATATATCCACCATGATTTACTAAATATTTAAATAGTGACTTGAATTGAATTTTTAGTTAAATTGATCTATTTTTAACAAGTTAATTTTAAAAATAATAAAATAAAAAGAGAATCATAAAATATATTTAATGGCCAGTTTATGGCATCAAACATTAAATTGTAGTGCATGTATTTGGATTCAAATCCAATTTCAATCATAATTTATTCCATAATTTTTTAGTTATCCAATTTATAATTGTCTATATTAAGAAAAGTATATAATAATTATATTTTAAAATATTAATTTTATATTTATAAATAACTTTATCAAATTAACGAATAATTAATTTAATGGTAAAAAATTTAAAATTAAAAAAATAGTAAGTTAAAAAGTTAAAAATGGTAAAAAAAAAAATATATATATATAATTATTTTGTAGACAAATTATAGTTAATTAATAATTATAAAAAATAATTAAATTATTTTTAAATAAAATTTCAATTATACCTATTTATAAATAGTATAAATACTAAAATTAGCTAATAAAGTTTCTCACTAATAAAACAATTTTAAGTCGAAAAATTTACGAGTATTAAAGTTAGGGCTCGCCATCAAAATATCCAAATTAGATTTGGTTGGATGATTTGGTATTTAAGTATTTCACCATAATTAAAAAAAAAATTATCATTTTTTTATTTGGAATATATCTTTTTATATATATTTAAAATTTTACATAAAGGATATAATTAATTGTTTTATAATGTTTTTATTTATAATGATTTAAAATTAGGTTATTTGACGAAGCAGGTAAATTTTTTATTTAATTTAATTTAATTAGTTTGATTTGATTGAACTGATAAGAAAGATTGATAGAATGCACATTTTTAAAATTAATAATTGTTAAAAATATATTAATGAAACTTACAATAATTTTGTTTTATTATATATATTTTTTTAAATTTAAATCCATAATAATTTCATTTTAAATTTTAGAATTATGAATTTTACCTGAAATTTATTTTGGTCGGACAAAATTAAAATTTAAAAAATTATTATACTAAAAATTAAAAATGAGCGTTTTTAAAATTTTACTGAAAATTATTTAAAAATAACGATAAAAATTGCAATAACCAATTGAGTAGGAATTTGCGACTTGAGGAATGTTTCTATGTGAATAGTGTGAACGCATGTAAATTTGATGTTGTAAATTTATTACACGACACACGATGCTTCTAACTTAAATGTCGCAGATGATGTCGTCAGTGTGAATGGTAATGCAAAATGACCATTTGAATCTTTTAAGAGCAGTAATTATTCACTGGTGACTAGGGGTGTAAAAGTAATTGAGACTGTGCAAAAGTGAGACCATCAGTTATGTCTTTTTCTTCCTACGGTGACACGTGTATTGTGATTCTGCCTTGTCGTCGTTGACTGACCATCCAAGTAAATTACAAGTATGACCTCCAGCATTTACGTTTTGTATTTTCCAATGTACTGCTTTACTTTACTTTCATTTCATTCACACCTGCAGTTGTACAATATTTATTTCTGGTATTGTTGAATCAATTTATACCCGCATGCCTTTATATTTATTTATATATATATTATATATATTTTTTATATAATCTAATATAAATTTAAACGCAAAAGTAAACATCATTATTAATTTATTATCCGTTGAATCAGTATGTCAATTATCAGAAGAATAAATAAAACAATTGACATATATTTTATAACAGTACTATACCATGTAAATTATACTAGTTAATGTATAGAGAGATTAAATATACTATTTCGCATAATGAAAAAATAATAATAAATTTTACTTATTTATTCTCTGTATCATGTAAGTTTAAGATAAATAATATTTTTTAACATGATATGAGGATTTTTGTATGGATGCGGACTAAAATGAGCATAAATTTAAAATATAAATTTTATTTTAAATTTATAAATATTAATTAATTTAAAAAATATATTTTTACTAATTCTTAAAGTATATTTGATCATTTTTGTTTTTACTTTTTTTTTTAAAAAAATAATTAATTGTTTTTGAAAAATATGGATTTCATTTTCTAACATGGGTGTATCTAATCATGACTTTTGATAACTCTTAATGACTTTCATAGACTTTAAATGTCATTAAAAATCTGCAGGTATCTAATTATGACTCTATAAAAGTCATGAGATATCTAATCATGATTTTTATGGACTTTTAAAATATATTCGAAAGTCATGGGATATCTAATAATGACTTTTAAAAAGTTTTCCAAAGTTTTGGGGTATCTAATCATGACTTTTAAGAGTCTATGAAAGTTTCGGGGTATTGTAATTTTCATGACTTTTGAATACTTTTTTAAACTTGACGGATTTTTATAGATTTTTGTAGACTTTTTTAACCAATTAAGAAGATTTAAAGTTAAAAAATTGTCTCATCCTTTCCTCACAAACTTTGAATGACTTTTTAATACTTTAAAATATTAACAAGTAAAAACTCAATTTCAACCCCATTAGTTATTTTTTTAATTTATTTTTTACTTTAATAATAGTTGTGAAATAATTTAAAATCATCTATTTGTATTTTTTATAATATTTTTTATTTACTTTTATCAAGTATTATATTTTTTGTTTTATTAAAACAATTATTTTATTTCTATCATATATTTATGTTGAAAAAAATTAGATTGTCTCAATCTATCAATTACATTAAATAAATAATTAAATATTGGGTAAGAAAGTATAAACATAATAATAATAATAATAATAATAATAATAATAATAATTTCTTGGTAAATTTATATAGTAAAAAATATATACACAACAATAAAAAGAAAAAGTAAGAAAAGAGAAGGGAAGGAAAAAGTAATAAAATATTATATTACAATAAAGTAATGACCAATTAGAACTTTGGGTTGACGCCACAAATCGTGGATGACAGGATAGTAAATAAATCTTTAGTAAGATATTATTGAAAAAAATACTTCAGGCTCCTAACACGTAAAAAAATAATTTTTTCTTTTTTGCGCCAAAAGACTTTTTACTTTTAATATCAATGAACTTTCATCAATTCTTAAAAAGTATTTGAAAGCTCAATCAAAATTAACTCATTGATATATGAAAGTCTATGAAAGTCATTACAAGTCTGTAAAAGTTATTGAAAGTCTACAAAAGTCTACAAAAGTCATTTATAAAAATCCATCAAAGTCTACAAAAATCATGAAAAATATATTTTAAAAGTTTATGAAAGTCATTGCTGGATTTATAAAGTCTATGAAAGTTTATAAAAGTCTTCAAAAATCATTCACTTTTTAAAGTTTATAAAAGTTTACAAAAGTCGTGATTAGATACCGGCCCCTAAATTATAAAAATATTAGAAAATAGTTTTATAAAAATATATAACTACAAATTTAGGGTTTTTTTTGTTAGAGGATTTATTATTTTGTTTTACTATTTTTTTTTAAAAAATATACATAAAAAATATTTTTAAAAATCAAATTATATGAAATGTTACTTTCCAAAAATACAAAACTAAAAACACATCTATTAAAAAATATTGAAACTCATTTTAAAATTCTGATCATTAAAACTATATATCTTCCAATATATTGTATGATGATCTTAGTATTATAATTTTATAATATTTTGTATTTTTATTTAGTTTTACCTTTGAAAATATTAATTATATTATTTTATATTATTTTTCAAATTTTAAAAAATCACATAATAATAACTAAATAATATAATTTTTTTAAATAATGCATTTTATATTTCAGCTCCATTAGTATGAGGTACCCCATTATTATGACGCACTGTACAGACCATAACTCAAAGCGGATTATATCATAGTTACATAAAGTTGAATATGTGGACTTAATATGATATGGGTGACGATTGTTTTTCCTAATGACCTTGTGCAAGTATACACAAATGTTGTCAAGTAATAAATTATCGATCCTCAGGGATTGGCTTGCTAGATTAACAATTAATCAAATGGTTCAATTAAAGAAAATGTCTCAATTCAATTGAATTGGCAAAAGGTAAAATCCCTAGACTAATGGCTCACATGGATCATTGTATAAGATAAGCACAGAATAGTATAAGGAAAATATTAGGATAAAAGTTTTGTATAAGGATTAAGTTATCCATAAATTGTATTTGGCTGGTTATCGTATAAGTAACATGATAGGATAACAAAGTACTAAACCTATATTTGGTAAACCTCGATAAGTAATAGGATAACAGTATGGATTACCAAAATACTCAAAAACTTGACAAGTAATAAAACAGTTATTTACGGATTAACAATAAATAAATAAAATATAATAACAAAAATATATTAATATATTTTTTAATAAAAATAAGTATTAGGAATAATCCTAAAAAACCTATGAGGGTTTTAGAAATTTCTCCAAAGTCTTCCAATTTTTTTCTTAATGTCAATGAATGTCCAATTTACTATTATATACTATTTTGACTTTTTTTCTACAAATTTTGGAAGGGTAATTTGGTCATTCCAGTTTTTAATTTTAAAAAATATTAATTAAAAAAAAATTAAAAGTAGAAATTTAAAATAGTATTAAAAATTCTAAAAGGATAATTTAATCATTTTAATTTTAAAAAAATTTCTGAAATCCTCCCGGATATTTTTGGGATTATTCCAAAATTTTATGTAAATTTTTATTTTTATTTTTATTTCTAATTTTATCAGAGGATAATTTAGTAATAACATGATGAACATCTAATACGAAAAGTATGTGATAAAGTTATCGGAGCATTTATCAATGATAAAGTTATCCTATATGTATCGTATAAAATTATAGTCAGTATTATTTTATCATATTCTAAACAACAGCCAAATGCTTGATAAACATATAAATCGTATTAAGTTATCTTATCCTATTTCTTATCCTATAAACCATGTGAGCCCTAAGGGTTTGACTAAATAGAGTGAAATGGGTAAAAAGGGGGGGGGTTCTTATCTCCTCACCAATGCAATCATGTTATCCATAAATGTCAATTGTAATCAAATAACCTCAAGATTATGTACTACTAAATGCTTCCACACTAGTAGTTTAACCACCCTATTTCCACTCCTATGTCATTTAAGTGTAAGGATAGTTCATGAAGTCCTCTATCATCGATTCCGTAATTCATAATTCTTATGTCTAAGCAATTATTCATCAAGTCACATGAACCTAATTCTAGTATTAACTACTATTTCAAGTTAGTTTATACCAATTGAACATGCAAGAGTTGATCAAGCTCTACAAACATTGAGAGTAAATTCATTTGAAAATGATAAACAATATCATTCATTCATTTGCAATGATAACATAATCACAATAGTTAAGGTTCAAAGAACCCCACAATAACTTTAGCTATTCATTATTCTACTAACATAGTTATTACACAAGAGAGACATAAGAGGGTTAGGGAACAATTAAACCCAAAGAAAGATGAAGTCTTGATGTTGGAGTTGAATTCCCTTCAAGAACTTGTAGCAATTCCTCTATTGGTAGCACTTGGTAGATAGAATTTTCTCATTCTTCTCTAACTCAAGCACTTCCTCCTTCTAGCCTCTAGATAGTTCAGCAAAAGATCCTTTCAAAAACCCTATAATTTCCTTTTTATACCCTCTAAAATTTCTCTCAAAAATGCCCTCTAAGAAATTTAAAAGTCACCAATTTTTACGTCTGGACGCCTTGGTCGGCGGCCTGGCAAAAGAAGCCAGGGCACCAGCCAGGGTGCAGGATCTGTTCGTCTTCCTAGGCGGCCTGGTCGACGGTCTGGTAAGAGAAGTCAGGGCGCGCTTAGGGCGCGGTGATGCTTGCGGTACCGATATTGGCGGCGTGGTCGACGGTTCCAGGGCGCGGTCAGGCTTCTGTACCATTTCTGGCGCACTAGTCAAGATGTTGACGACTTAGTCATATGTAGCCAGAGCGCGGTGGTCCTACGGTACCAATTCTGGCACCCTGGTCATGATGTTGGCGGTATAGCAAGAGTAACTAGGGCACTGACCAGGGCGTGGAGATCCTCTTTGGTCTTCCTATATCTCATTTCCTGCTCTCCTTGAATCCTTAAACTTCCTTATGCTCGAATGCATGGTTTTCTATCAAGATTTCTCTTTGTTTTGATTTCTTCATCATGGAACCTGAAATAATCAATAATTGGATCATAATAGTTTCTAATTCAAAAAAAAAATGTGGCTAGATATAGTCTAAGTTTATGAATAATATAATAGATATCAATGGGCTCCTAAGTGCATTCTTGTAACGAAATTTCTCGTAAGAGTTTCATGTTTGAGTATATTAAACATAATGACTAGAGGTAAGCTATTTAACATTAATATGATTTAAAAATTAAAATAACAAAAAAGAAGAAGTTTTGTAATAGCTATTCTTTGTAAAGGATTTGTCGCATATGACAATTCTGTCCGGGTTCGTGACGCAGAACGGAAGCAAAAAGTAAAATTAATTATTAATTAGACTCGGTCACGAGTTTTGGTAGTCAATTTCATTTGACTGGGTCGTCAATAAACCCTAATCAAAAGGAACGACAAAGCAAATCTCAAACTGAGAGAAAGAGGTAATATTATTGCATGATAGGGTTTATAATAATATAAGATGTTTCTATAATGCAAAAGAAACCTGAAAAAAATAAAAATCCTGCTAGAAACAATAACACTAAAATTGGCAAAAACAGAAAAAGTCAAAATTGACCCGTAAAATAATTTAATATTATTGCCTTCAGCATCCTGTTGCAATTTGAAAATCGTCCGTCTCGCAATTCCCTTTTTAGAAAGTTATTGCAGGCCCTAAACGAACTACAGACGAGTATTCTAGAAAACTATTTTAAGTTGCCTTAGAACGATCCAGACTTTTCATGTAGTCTAATGCAATCTGATTCTCATCAGTTCGCCACCTTTTTTCAATGCTCGAGTCAAATGATTTTTCATGGAAACTATTTTAAAATGGTTGCGAACACCCCTGCCTTGTCAATTTTTGTCATTGGCATTGAGTCTTCCTTTGAAACATCACCATCATTTTTGACGATTTCAAGGCCAGTTACTAAATTCATAAACCATTATGTAACTTCCCAGCATGTTTTTTTTTTTTTTTTAACATGTCTGCTCCTTAAGAAAATTTTTTAAAAATTTTCCTAATAGGTTACATATTATAAGACCGTTTCAAGTTAAGCATGCTTAAATTTGGAGATTTGAAGTTCTACATTCCTAAAAAGTGATGTGCACATTGGTGATATAGATAGTAACTTTTAAACTTTTTAACATTTCTAAATCCAGAATGCTATAATCCACCCCCTAAGGACATAATGCCATAGCTAGTTATGGTTTACCACCTCCATAATTTATATAACATTTCCATTGCTATATGATTCCTAAGATATCTAAGTGTAACTCGCGATAGTAAAATATGTTTTGATACCACTTTGCAACACTCCTCCACTGCGAAGGGATGACACCGGCAACAACCTTCCCATTGGGAAGGCTCGGTAAAGGCGGAATCAGAAACGAAGATAAGTGGGTTGATGCTCAAAATGTTATGGTGTCATATGTTTTATTTTATGTTAATCATTTTTTTATACATAATTTTACATATAATTTCAATTTTTCCCATAAAGTTGTGGTGTCAATTGACACCACTCTACCTCATGTGCCTCCGCCTGTGGCTCAGTATTCTTCTCGACAATTTTCAAGGCAGCTATTAGCCTTACAAATCACCATATTACTTTTCGATATATTTTATCATTACTCACATACTTTCTAACAAAATTTCCATAAGAGTTTTCCAGTAGATTGCTTTAGGTCAAATATATTTAACTAGGCTCCCAAAAAATAATAAGCACAATGATGGTATAGGTAGTAACTTCAAACTATTTAACCCTTTTGAATCCGGGATATTATTAGTTCATGTGAAATATAATAAGAACATATCGTGGTAAGTGATTTCATCTATTAAGTCTCTCACAACACATTAAATACTCGTGAGACCTTTTCAATAAGAAAATAAAATCCTCTCACTAAGAAAAAGTATCACATGAGAAGGGAGTGGATGGTCAATTAGCATGTTTCATATCAAAGAAATCCATTAAATGACTGAAAATTGTAAGTAGTTCGAGTGGAAAATGAATTTCGAAGAAGAGAATAAGAGACATAACTTATTTAGTAAGGGGAGGAGACTTCTAAAACCAATGCAAAAGAAATACCATAAAAATCCATCTTGTTTAGATTTCAATTTCTATGTATAGCGACCCGAAGTTTCATTCCACTAGCACCCGTTTTAACAACTAGACATTTGCTTGCAAGCTTTTGTCTTATGGTTACTCACTTATTCCGAATAAATGCATATTTTTTTTGTCTTTATTGGTAATTTTGGTATCCTTTACGACTTAACAAGCTTAGTGAATCACTTAGATCAGCTTATCAGCACAAGATTGATTGACTGACTGCTTAAACTGTTAAAATGACCAATGAGTTTACCAATTGAATTGCCCAGAAATGGCTGACGGAATTTTTCATCTTCTTTACTTTTTACACTTTTACTTAGTGAATTGAGTTTGACTCAATATGCAACCCTTTATCTATCTCTTTAAAATCATTGACCTGGTATATTATATCAGTGCAGTAATTTTTGTTTTTTCACAACACGTGTTAGGTTGTTTAATTCATCGCATATTCATTTAGACAATTTTACAGTCTCATTTTTTAAAATGATTTTCTTTTTAAAAAAAAAATTAAAAATTTACCTAATAGCCAATAAAATATGCTAATTGAATCTAAATTTTCATTACGTGGAACTTTACATTGTAGTCTTCCAAATTCAAAATTCAACTGAAAAAACTCTTCAATTTTTACTTTATCATAAAAGAGTGAAATTGAAATATAGTTTTCAAACGAATCACGTACATCATACATACCTAAATCATATTGTTTATTGTACTTGTAATTCTTATACAATATTTTTCATGTATATGTATCAAGTGGAGTGCACACCTACACTACACAATAATGATCCGAGCACGTGATTTGTTTTGTTGTATATATATAAATACAGAATCACAAAACTATTCTCTCTTCTCTGATCAAATTAATTCTATTATTTTATTTTAAAAATAATCCATCACTGGATGCTTTTCATTTTATTTAATACTACTTCATATTGACAGCAAAACACGTTCCAATCTACAAATCAAACCAAAAACTATCCACTTTATTTGTCTCTTTTCTGATTTACCATATCCAAATTAACCATGAAGAATGCTTCATTATTAAGAAATTTATAATTCGATCATTTTTATTTTTATTTTTAAAATTCGAGAATGATTATTTGTAATATTAGTCGGCCTTGATGATATAAGAAAAGTAAAATAATGATAAGGTTTGGACAAAAGAATAATTAAAAAAGAAAAAAGAAAATGTTGTTAGTAGGAAACGTGTGATGTGAGTGAGGATGTTGACTTATAAATTGGCTCCACAATTTTCAATTTCCCTCTAATATTTTTGTGATTTTGGCGGGTATCACACATCACTTGCTAAAAAAAGTAGACATTTCCAAAAATCTTTTTGTTCATGTTTAGATCATATTCGTCTATAGTTTATGCATATAAAAGATCTATACTTTTATAAAATACTCATTTATATGCTAATTTTGTTACACATGCTCCACTATTCTTATAGGTGTCGCACCATCATCTTATATAACATATTCTTCATTGGATTCTTTTTCATTTTAATTTATATATATATATATATTTCAATTTGATAGATATTGAATTATTATAATAGATTGAAATTATAAAAATAATTTATAAATTTATCTTAAATAAAATTAAAAATAATTTTCTAATTTCTAAATTTATATTAATTTTACTCATTTTTATGGTATATATCTTTAATGCAATAATGTTTACTGGAAAATATATTTGATTTTTTTAAAATCAAAATGGAGACTAATAATGGCATTAAGGGATGGTGGAGCACTAGGAGTAGGTAAGTTTACAAAATTTTGTATCAATGAAATATTTGCATTTGATGAAATTAAAGTCTTAAGCTGATCATGACTAATCAGTGTCTACTTGAATATCTTTACATCTGTATATACTTCATCATCAATTTTTTTTTTATTTTTAAAAAGTTTAAATAATAATAAAAATTTGATTTACCTTAAAAATATATACAAAAGCATCTAGAAAAGTGTAAATAGATAAGAAATATATAAGAAAGCAGTGCTATCCCATAGTGGAAATTGAATCAAAACAATAAATATATGAAGAGAAAATGCATGCATCTAGTGTAATGACATTATTTTAGTCAATATGATAACTTCCAAATATTGGTGATTGGGTAGGTGTCCAAGTGTAAACACATTATCATATAAAATCATGATTTTATCTTTTATTTTAGACACCATATTTGAAATCCTTTTATCATCACAACCTCCTATATATACACGTCAATTCCCATTTTTTTTTTTTAAATACTATATATTTATTCGCACTTATTACAATCTTATATCACAAAATTAAATACAATCAAAATTTCTTAAATTGAAAAGAAAAAAACATAAAATGAAATAAAATAAACTAAAGACTGAGAACTTGTTGTGAAGGGGAATACACGACACGAGACACATGCATGGAACATGCTAGATATATGTAATTTTTTTTTCATAAAGTTGAGATTTGATAGTGAGTGAGATTAGATTTCTCTCCTCAAAATCACTCCAAAAATGAAAATAAAAATTTTAAAAATTGAATAAAGGGTCTTTTACTGCCTAACGAACGAATCACAAAAAGAACAATAAGCTTTTGCTTTTGTTTTCTTTGCTATCAATTCAATTCCCTTTATATCAATATTCTCAACTTTCAGAAATTTGTTCTTTTGCTTCCATCTTTTAAAACATTAAAAATATAAAATTAAAATTACCCATTTCATCACATCAAATGGTCAATATGATAATGAAGAAACGTAACATTAATCATAACATTTATCTCGGTAATGGTGTGAAAAAATTTTCGAGTCAAGAATGACTTTTGATTTTGAATAATAAGAAGAAGAAACAAATGTGGTCATTGCATATCGATGCATTGATATTGATAGTCTTAGATGCCCCTCGTCTATGGTTCTCAATATTTCCACAATAATTATTCACTTTAAATTTCCATTCAATAAACGCCAAAAACATATTTATATAATCTTTTGTACTTTCTTTCTCTACTTACGATAAAGATTTTATTTATAGAATTATCCAAATATGCATATTTATTACATATCCATGCTACCATTCAACAAGGGCAACAACATGTGCTTTTGTTTCATGTATTTATTCAAAAATGGAAAACGGTGGTCATGAGTAAAAACTATATAGACGTTGTAGAGAGTGATAAGATTAAAATGGTTGAATATAAACTTAGGATTCTAAGAGGTTAAAAGAGACTTTAAAGGGACACAAATTTCTAACCCTTTTTCTTTGCTTTGAATTTTATACTTTCTTTTCTTCATCTTTTTGCAGACTTTCAATTTAATAGAATAGAATTCCAATTTCAAATATGTAAACAAACATAAACATAACCAATCTGTCTCACTGGTAGTTTTGTTTGGCCATAAAACTAATCTTTTGTTTTATATTTATACTACTAAACCCAAGGTCAGATCATGTGTGTTTGAGTTGAGGCATGTAATTAATATAATTTTATCTTCTTTTGATTTTTATTTATAATAAATAACTGCCCATTTGACTGTTATTTGGTTATATAGTAATGAAAAATAGCATGGGGTCCACTCCACACACATATGCATGTAAAACCATATATGTGGAGCTGGCAAAAGTCACCTTGTCTTGGCTCAACCCACGTCTTTATTTGGGGATTCTTGGTTATAGTAGAGCCAGGAACCAGATGCTATGGAGATGGGAGTTGAAGAGAGAGACAGAGCTCAATAGTTAAACTTGTACTGCTGTTTTGTCATTATTATTGTTAATAGGGTATTGTTTATATCTTCACTGTCAAAATGTTTGTGAATTGTAAAGCAGCTGGCCAAGTACATAATGCTGTGGTGGTGTTTTCATTATTTATTGTCGTTTCCTAGAAATATATGGGCTTGTCAAATTTTGTGTCTTTTTTTAAGCGTAATGTATCTGATTTGGTTGCCATGTGTATTGGAAAGTTAAACCATCGGGACATTTTGATTAAGATGGATGGGTTTTCTAAATTTGATATGTTAAATTGAACTAACATCACTTGTAACTAAAGTCAGATGATTCAAAATTGCTGTGTTGATGATTTGATTGAGATATTTTCACATGCATTTAGCAATCAATGAACAGTCCAATCGAAACTGGGCCCAAAACATGATGAGGCCCAATCAGAAAAGCCCAATATATCCAATCAATGAAATGAAGGAAAAAAGGGAAAGGAGAGAAATGGCTTCTGCGATTTGCAGTAAAGCGTCGTCGATTGTGTCGTCTGCAATAGTACGACGACGTTTACCTATAGTGGGTGCGTTTTGTATGCTTAGCATTGGCATCACTAATCTCTGTCCACCTCTCACTTTCTCTCCTCTCCAAACGCAAACGGCAACTGCTTATTCTCTCTCAAAGTATATATATTTTTTTTTTTTTTTAAATTTTAAATTTTGATTTTTAATACCATTGTGTGACAATAATTGAATTGTTGTGGTTTCAGGAACCAAGGTCAGTCGATCGGTATCAAGATGGCAGCAAGTAGCAATACTGTGCCGAGTATTGTTGTGTACGTGACTGTTCCGAACAAAGAGGCGGGAAAGAAGCTTGCTGAGAGTATTGTTAAAGCCAAACTTGCAGCTTGTGTTAATCGAGTACCTGGTATTTTTATTAATTGGATTTTACTCACAATGGGCACTGCTTAATTGGATGAAAATTTTTTATTGATTGGATTGGATATTCTTGGGCTATGATTTGATTATTGTTATTGTGAATATGTGATGGCTGATGTAGATGAATTTTCCTATATTTTGATTGGTTTTGGCTTGTTATCCTGACTCCCTGTGATCAGGTTTCATTAGTTGGGTTCTCAGACTGGTTTTGCCTTTTGTGAATGCAGGTGTTGAATCTGTTTATGAGTGGAAGGGAGAGGTATGAGTTTTAATTTGTATATAGATGTTTGATTAACTGAGTATATGAAAGTGGTTTAGATGTTTATTTTAATTGAAAGTTACTGGTGCAGGTCCAGACAGATTCTGAAGAACTGCTTATAATCAAGACAAGGCAATCCCTTTTAGAAGATCTCAAGGAGCATGTCAAGGAAAATCATGAATATGAGTAAGCAACCAACTCTAAAATCTATTGGATGGATATTAGTTACATTACATGATTCTCAAATGATTTTGCTTTGTGTTTGGGTAGGGTACCTGAAGTAATTGCATTACCAATCACTGGAGGCAGTGAAAAATACCTAGAATGGATCAAAAACAGTACAAGGGACTGACTCTGACTTGCGCATGAAGCTGTTATTGTGTCCATATGTTATATGCTTCTGCAACTCGAATAAAGATCTGTAATGTTTCCAGTACAACTTATGTCTGTTGTCATGGGTGAGTATGCTTTTCAGGTGGATGTCTTGTTGCATATGGAGTAAGATATTAATGTACTCAGTTTTGATATCTTGAATGTCTCGCAAAAGTCATATCTGTGGGTGTTTCTAACACATATATGGTAGCCTCGCGCGCTCAGTTAAATAAGCTTCTAGGCAGGTAAGTCCGAGGCCGACTTTTCGAGGCCGACTTTTCAATGTTAATATTAGGAACTCGGGAGTTTGATGGACTTATAGGATAATAGTATATTATGAATATTTTTATATAATAATATAAAAATAATATATTAGATTTATATTTTTATTTAGTGTATGTTTGGCACTAGATTTTACGGAAGTTACTATGAGTTGTTAAATTAGACGTTGAAGTAGTGATTTGGCGTAAATGTGTGGTAATAATAATTAAATGTTGAAGTAACCGTTCGATGTAAAATTAGATAAATAATAAAATTTATTACTTTTACTTTACAATGTAATTTATTTATTTATTTAGTGTTAATATTATTTTAAAACAATCTTTATTTTAAGACTTTTAATTTAAAATCCACAATCCTTCATCTAGGCTAATTAAAAAAAGTTATTTAAAGATTTTTAATCATATTTAATAAATCAAAATATTGTTAAAATTAACCTAATTTAGTTAGAGAAGTTTTTAATACTATTACTCATAAATTAATCAGAGTAAAAGTAAAATACGAGCTTTTTGATTAGCGATTCGTGAACTACTTGAAGTAGTGTCTTGAAAATTGCTAATTGAAAATCTAATTGTTAATAAAAATACTTCTCCCTAACATATAAGTTGTCAAATCGCTAATGAAAAATCTGATCGTTACTTAAAACCTACATACTAAACACACACCTAAAATTAGTAAAGGGTAATTGCCAAAAACCCCCCAAATTCTGAAACGTTTGATTTTCCGCCACCGGTTTTCAAACGTTGTACCAAACCACCCCCATTTAAAAAACCAAAGTTATTTTCTGTTATGATTGGATGTTTTCTGTTAATGGGGACGGTTTGACACAAACGTTTGAAAAAACAGTAGCGAAAAATCAAACATTTCAAATTTTGGAGGATTTTTGGTAATTAGCCTTTAGTAATTCTCTAAATGATATATATATATATTGTTAATTTTTTTATTTATAAAGAATAAAATTATAATATAAAACTAATGGAATAAAATATAAATATAAAAATAGCAAGTGAGCATAAACAATATTTGAAAAATAAGAAGATATATAATGCGTGATTACCCAATTTACTTGGAAGAATTTGCAATATTTTTTTGTGTTTGAAGAAGATATATAATGCGTGATTACAATTTTTTTCCTTTTATTAAGTTTAATTTAGTGGTATATTTTTTTAGTTCATTATTCTTTAATAACATAGATATTTACATGTTTAATATTTGTTAGAGTTATAGTAATAATAATTGAATATTAATTATAAATTATATATTTACGTCATTCTAATTGGTAATATATTTTGTTTACCATTTTAGTTTTATCATTTCCAATATTAATTTTTATATATATTATAATTAAAATACAGAATAATTATTTCTTTATTTTAAAAGTATTTGATATTGTCATGAATTTTTATTCTAATAATTTAATTTCGCAAATTATAATATAAAATTAATGGAATAAAATATAAATAAAAAAATAATAAGAAAAAAATATATATATATATATATATATAATCAAATTTAAAGAAATAAAAAGGTTAATAAATTAAGTTATTTTTAAAAAAATTAAATTTAAAAATAAATAAAAATGTATTTTTGAATTAAACTACTTATGATAAAATATGAAATAAAATTTGGAACAATTGAAATCTAACTAGTTAAATATATTTTTTTTAAATAAGGGTTATTTTCATTTTTGTTATTTTATAACTTTTATTTACATCATATAGCCCAACTTAAAAAATTTTACAAAAATAATCTTTCAAACTTTCACTTTTCAAAAATAAACCAAATTGACCTTTTTATCCTTCTATGAAGATCTTTTACACTGATCTGTGAAGGTATGAATGTGGTTTGTGAAGAGGACCTTCACATATGTGATGGTCTATTTTTGAAAATCAAAGTTTGAGGGGTTCAAACATAGAAATAAACTTCTATTGGTTTAGTTTTGAATTTTTAAACTTTATTTGGTTTATTTTAAAAATATTTAAAATTTTTATGAAAAATAAATTAAATATATCCATTTAATATTTATCATAATTATCCTCCTAAATAATATCACATTTATATTTATAAATCATAACATATCCTCCAATTGAGATGTGATAAATGTATCAATATCATTTAGAGAATTAATAAAGGGTAATTACAAAAAATCCTTCATAATTTGAAACGTTTGACTTTTCACCACCGTTTTCTAAACGTTTGTGTCAAACCGCCCCCAATAACAGTAAACATCCGATCATAACAGAAAACAGCTTTGGTTTTGTAAATGGGGGCGGTTTGGTACAACGTTTGAAAACCGGTGGCGGAAAATCAATCGTTTCAAAACTTGGAAGGTTTTTGGTAATTACCCAATAAGTAAATGAGTTGAATCTACTTTGTTTATTAGTTTATGGGTTCAAGTCGAGCTTAATATCATATAAGGATGATAATTTTTGCCTGACCTGTTCCAAGATCTGACCCATCTTGATCCGTACCTAAAATGGTTCAGGTATAGGCCATCTTGTCCTGCCCCTCATGTAAGGTAGAACAAGTTAAAATTTGGTGAAATGGTCAACTATAATATTCAAATATAATATTGCTTCATAGACGATATGTAAGAGGAAATTGAACCAAACATGTATTTTTTTAATTTTTTTTCCATACTTTAAATCGACGTGAAAAAAATGCCATCTGTAAGTAATATATGTTATCCGTCAATAAAATTATCCTTTGATAAAATACGTCAACATTCAAGAAATATATTTTATCCGTTAATAAAATTTTTATTGACGTTGACATTTAAAAAACTAGTTGATGGGATAAAAGCATTCCAAATTAAAAATTTAGAATTACACATGTTTAGAAACTAGTTGATGGGATTAGAATGCAAAAACATTCAAAATTAAAAATTTAGAATTACAATGTGTTTAATATCTGAGTTTCACTAACAGTACTCTTTTTCGTACTCAAGTATATTACTCCCTCTGATTCGAAATAAGTGATGTTTTAGAGTGATGTTTTAGAGTGTTTGATATTATCCTATATAAGTGATGTTTTAGATTTTTTAAGATAAAAAGTTTAATGAAATTCCTATTACACCATTGTTTATAATGAGTAATTATTAGTAAGATTTATAAAAGTAAGAGAGAGAAGACATTTGTGAGGGTTCATAGTGTCATATACCGCCCTACTTTTGATACATCACCCACAAATAACAATTTACATATAAATACAATTAGCTAATTTAAATATAAAACTAATTAATAATTTTAAATAAAATATAAAAAAATAAAATTATTTTTTTATTTTATTTTTTCTACTGATTCATTATTATAATATGATCACATACCATACCAAATTATTAAAGTAAGATTCCAATCCAAATTTTTAATTTTCGATTTAAATATTTTATCCTAAAAAATTCCTATATAGAATATCGAATGTACAGAAAATACGGTAAGATATTATACATTATGAATGCTGTTGGAAAAATACGGCTAGCTCTGATACCACTTGTTGAACAAATCAGTGATCCATTGCAGCGGAGACGAGTATTGGTAACCACAAAGTAAAACAACATACACAAGACAAGAAATAAATATAAAAAAGGCATAAGGGTCTCAGAACCCCTCGAACTTGGCTGTATTTTTCAAGTTAGCCCTCCAACTTCACGAATGGTCAATTTAGCCCCTGGACTTTCAAATTTTGTGTCAAATAAGCCCTTTTTGCTGATGTGGAGGGCATAATTGACATTTTAAAGCTAACATTTTTGGTTGCCAGATCAGCATCCACATCAGCAAAATGGCTCAATTGACCCACCATTTGAAAGTTGAAGGGCTAAATTGACCCTCCGTAAAGTTTAAGGGCTAACTTGAAAAATATAGTCAAGTTCGGGGTCTCCTGAGACCCTTATGCCTATAAAAAATAAGACATAAGATTTTACGTGGAAACTCAAAACGGGAAAAAAACCACGGCCGTCAGGACGACGAGAGACTAATTCACTATATAACAATAAAGTAACAGTTACAACCAGAATATCACTCTCATTCCCCAACCCAATTACATTGGTCACAGTCTCACATACAAGCTCTCATCATATGACTCACAGTATTACAAGACTCGATTCTAGAACTCAAAATCTCCATGGTCTCCATGGTTCCCAGCCCCCGAGGGGCACCTCCCAAACCTAACCAACTAGATCTACATTATTCTCTCAGGATATCTAATAATAGATACAAGCACCATATTTATAGCATTAGATTACTTATTCACAAAGTAATCCTAAACCATTAAGAAAACCTTTTCCTATTTAGGATTCTCAAGGATCTCTTTCCTAATTAGAATCCCACCTTAGGAAATATCATTCCTAATCAAATATGACACTTCCAAAACAGTCTTCGAGTTTTTTCCAAATTACCAACCAATTATGGATACCGAAATATGCCAGAATTCTCGTCACAATCCTAACAAACCACCCATTGACGAGAATTCCCTTTGTCCTTTTCCTACGACCACAACTCAAACTAGAGTCATCATACCCCACCATGAAGGTATACTCACTCAGGTACGATCCATCCCATGATTAACCACTTAGAAACTATCAACCCAAGATTTTCTTTTCTCGGCACATGTCGAAAACACTTGCTGAATAAACCATGGTGCAACTTCCTTCATCAACTTTTAAGAAACTCCTCAGTCATCGACATACTTTCCACCACATCTACATCCATGCTGACCAGATGCTCGTGCAATCGTGGACACGCTAGAATTATTCCATCCTTTATCATGACAACCTCGGTGGTTCAAAACATGTCATAAGAACACCTATCTCAGCGTATAGTCGGAGTCTTTGCCGAACCGCTCCTCACAATCATTCCTTATTCGAGTTAACCAGCCAATTGATCAAAATTCTCAACCCACAAAAATCCTAAAATACCACTAGTCAAACTTAATTTTATTTTGACTATTTGATCAAACTTGAATCTTTGACCACATCTTTTGATCTTTACTTGCGCTAAGAGAGAAACACAAAAGTCTCAAATCTACCTTACCACCACAATCATACATGTCGTAGATCACCACTGTCATCGCTTGAGAACTACCGCCGAAGTTTTTTCATCTCTACGACCAACGCAGACCAGATCTTGACAACACTTGCGGATTTTTTTTCAACTTTGACTTTTTTTTTTTCCACGCAACCAGCTCAAAACTCGATCAGAGAAACCAAATAAAAAATTTAAGAACTTCTAGAGACTCTGGGAGATTTACCTATACTTCAAAACCTTTCGCTTTCATCTTACCTAAACCCATGTTTATTTTGACCAAACCTGAACTCACGGATCGCACCAATGCTAGCTCACAAACCAAGGGCTCTGATACCAATTGTTGGGAAAACACAGTTAGCTCTTATACCACTTGTTGGACCTTCCGGAATCGCTCCCCAACCCTCACATTAATATGATATTGTCCGTTTTGAGTCAGGATCGAGTCCGCACAGATTTGTTCTTGGTACCACCACCCAAAAGCCTTATAGTAATAATGAAGTTCTCTTGATACTTTATATATTATACTCCTGTATTACCATGAATTTCAACCGCTCATGAATATGTGCATGTAACACACTTGTTATACATCTATCAACCCATAAATGCTTCTTTATTACTCTTGTGACATTTGTACGTGTCAATATTAAGGTTTGATGTAAAAGTACGCATTCTGCCGAAATCAATTATTGCCCATTTCCATTCGGTTGAATTAATTATATTTACCAAAAAAGGAAAAAATTATAATTTCTTCAACGTACGTTTCTAAACAAAATCCGTTCAAAATAAGTTGTTACGGGTGTTTACCATCACCATTAGAGCATGGTTCAGAGCTCGACATAACTTCATAATATTCCTTTTATACCCGTAACCCACCTATGCAATGATTTTATGAATTTGGGTTAAGAACAGCCTGTAAAATAATTAATGAGGACGAAAAGAAGTAATGCGAGTACAGTAGCAGATGACACACAGATACTTGAAGATCTTTAACACTGCGTTTTGACCGACTGACAGGCCCATATAAAATGATTGTCTGTACCACCTTCATTTTGGTACTGAATTTGATTTGGATACCAAAAGCGTGCGTGGTCGATAGCGATTGGTCGACCATTCAACTTCAATAATTTTTTAAGGAACCGTAACTTTTCTTTACGACATTAAGCAAATATTCGCATGAATTTAAAAGCCGCAGACTTTTAAGTACACAAATAAAGAATGGAAAACCCATAACCATGTTGATCACAGCTGTCTCAATTATATCCAATCACTCTTCACCACCTAATCTTTCTATTAAAACATATTTTAATGAATAATTATTACGTACGTCTAATAAAAGCCGGCAACCAGCTCATTAGTTAGTATTTTCCAGCTCATCAACAACAAAGCATGAGCATCTGATATTATCAAGATAACAGATAAGAAGAGATACTGTGACAGCAGGGTGTACATGAAAATATATTTGTCTTCTTCCAACCGTCCATTAGTTTAATTGGTGTTACCTGAACCCCACCACCACCACTAAAGGCACACATACCTATACTAGAAGATGATAAAGCAACATGGAATGGAATAGAAGAAGAAGCCATTGACTATGAAATATTGAACAAACTACCAGGGGAATAATATAACCATCAATCCCTATTCTATTCAGATAATTTCCAGAATACTAAAAACAGGGGTTTTGGTTCTAAATATGAAACATAATTTCACATGTTGACAAGCTTTTTTCTTTTTACCTTTCAAATTGGCAAACATTTAAACAACAGAAACAAATGACATTCAAAGCCCACCTCCTCCAAAAGAAGAATAGGACCGGTCAAACTTATTTGGCCTTCTATGGCTCATCTAACTGGTCCTGCATGATTCAAGCATAAAGAGATGTTAGGTATTGACAGGGGTTGGTTGTTGAAGTAATGAAATGAAACCAAAAAGATATGAGTTAATAATGCTGACCTGAACATCTGAAGTCCAAAGAGTGAGGTTATCCCTTAGGAGTTGCATAATGAGGGTGCTATCCTTGTATGATTCTTCTCCTAAAGTGTCTAGCTCAGCAATTGCTTCCTCAAATGCCTGTAAAGGATATTACAACCACAATTTGCTTAATCAAATCAAATTAAAATAAATTCTTAAAACTTCAAAATCATCCCACATCATGTTATATGAAAATAGCACAGCATACTTAAAGTTAAACCCAGGAATCACACAGAATTTTTTAATACAGTAACAGAGCATGTAATACTAACTATAACTATCATTCATTATAGGTTCAGAATTTAGAACAAAATTGGTAAAATTTCAATTTACTTTTACTGTATTCCCCACTGGGTATCAGGGAAGTAACTAATTAGAAAAGTACTAGTCAACATCATAAGCCTACATATTATTAGAACACAACTACAGTACATGCAATCAATTGATCTTACAACAGTTGAAGTTTTTTATCAGAACATTAAAAACAACGAAAAAGCTTACCTGTTTGGCCATACCACAGGCCTTATCAGATTGGTTGAGAATTTCATAATAGAACACCGAGAAATTGAGAGCAAGCCCCAACCTTATTGGATGAGTTGGTGCAAGATCCGCCAAAGCAATGTCCTGTTACAACATGATAACAATTTTCATTAAAAACATGTTAAAATTGATTCAAACCCTAATAACAACAAAAACAATACTAAATTGAAAGTCCAGAAACGCAGATCTCCCCAAAGTAAAAAATTCAATTGATGAGAAAATGAAAAAAAGAGTACCTGAGCAGCTTTGTAAGACAACATAGTGTCTTCAGCAGCAGTCTTCCTTTCGTCACCAGACTTGAACTCGGCCAAGTACCTATGATAGTCGCCTTTCATCTTCAAATAAAACACCTTAGACTCACTCGTTGTCGCCGACGGAATCAAGTTGCCTTCCAAAAGCTGCAAGATACTTGCGCAGACTTCAGTCAACTCCTTCTCAATCTTGGATCTGTAATCCTTCACCAGCACCACGTGCTCCTCGTTCTTACGCCCTTCCTCCTTCTGCTCGATCGACGAGACAATACGCCACGCCGCTCGCAGCGAGCCAATAACGTTCTTATAAGCGACGGAGAGAAGATTTCGCTCCTCTACCGTCAGCTCAGCCGCCGGAGTGGCGCCGACGACCAGCTTCTGCATGAACTTGACCATCTCCTCATACCGCTCCGCTTGCTCGGCTAACTTAGCCAGGTACACGTACTGGTCTCTGTTGAGATTCTCTGCCATTCTTGAATGCGAGGATCAGAGAAATTGAGAAAGCTTTGAAAAGCGTTTCGGTGTTTTCTGTGTGCGCCGAGGAGACTTGCAAAGTACTAGTAGTGGTTAGTGGAGGGTATAATTGTACTTTAACATCTCCAATGCGATAATTTAGTGTTACTGTTCTATTCTGAATAAAATAGTTGATGGTAGTGATCCAGTGGTTTAACTGTTTTTGTCAGTTATTGTAGTCTTCACTTTGAAAACTACTAGTACTAGACAGCCTTATTAGATTAATGGGCCTCTAGCCCATTAATATTGGCTTCATTTTCGAAACCATGCCACGTCACTACCGTACTCAGTCTCGCTCTCATGTTCTTCCTTGCCCTAAAACTAGTGACCTTTCTAATTCTCTTTTGTTTTTTCTAATATATCTGTGAAATTTCATGAATCCAGTTAGGTTTAGTATACACAAGCGAGTATGGTACTCCACATCCACATCATCAGCTGCACTTCCATGGATTTCTCCTCTTCAAATCTCCGACACCCGTGTGGAAGGTAGGAAAAAATCCAAATACATTTCGCATGAAACTGCCATCTATTTAATCAAAACTGAGAAGGATCCGCAGCGCGCCTTGGAAATATTTAACAAGGTGTCAGAGCAAAAAGGTTTCAATCACAACAATGCAACCTACGCGACCATTCTCAATAAGCTTGCTCAGTCCAGAAAGTTTCAAGCAGTTGATAAAGTTCTTCATCAGATGAGTTACGAAACTTGTAAATTTCATGAATGTATATTTCTCAATCTCATGAAGCATTTTTCAAAATGTTTACTTCATGAAAGAGTAGCTGAGATGTTCTATGCAATTGAGCCAATTGTGCGTGAAAAGCCCTCGCTTAAAGCGATTAGTACTTGTCTCAATCTCCTGATTGATTCAAACCAGGTGGATTTGGCAAGGAAGTTTCTTATGTATACTAATAAGCATCTTAGGTTGGTCCCAAATACTTGTATTTTCAATATTTTGGTAAAGCATCATTGCAAAAATGGGGATTGTGAGTCTGCATTTGAAGTTGTGCAGGAGATGAAGAAGGCAAAGATCTCTTATCCAAATTTGATTACCTACTCAACCCTGATCGCTGGTCTCTGTGGAAGTGGAAGATTCAAAGAAGCAATTGAACTATTTGAGGAGATGGTCTCAAAAGAACAAATCTTGCCAGATGTGTTGACTTACAATGTTCTGATTGATGGATTTTGCCGGGGAGGCAAAGTTGATCGGGCGAGGAAGATTATGGATTTCATGAAGAATAATGGATGCAGTCCTAATGTATTCAACTACACAGCCTTGATGAATGGGTATTGTAAGGAGGGACAGTTGGAGGAGGCCAAAAAGGTTTTCCATGAAATGAAGGCTGTTGGGCTGAAACCAGATACAGTTGGCTATACGTCACTGATTAATTGCTTGTGTGGATCTGGTAAGACTGATGAAGCCATGGAGTTGCTTCAAGAGATGAAAGAAAGAGGGTGCAAAGTTGATGTAGTAATTTTCAATGTATTGATTGGAGGGTTGTGCAGAGAAGGCAGGCTTGAAGAGGCTCTAAGGATGGTTGAGGATCTGCCTTATGAAGGTGTATATCTTAACAAGGCAAGTTATAGGATTGTGTTGAATTCTTTGTGTCAGATTGGAGAACTGGAGAAGGCTACCAAGCTGTTGGTTTTGATGCTGGGGAGGGGTTATTTACCACACCATGCGACCTCAAATGCATTGCTGGTTCGACTTTGTGAAGCTGGAATGGCTGATGAAGCGGTGATGGCAGCGCTTCGATTACTAGATATGGGGTTCACTCCTGAGCCTGATTCATGGGCTCTATTGACTGAATTGAGCTGCAGAGGACGGAAGCTTCTCTTCACGTTTGAACTGCTTGATAAGTTAGTCATGGTGAATTCAATCTCTATTCATTAGTTCTACAGCCAGAAAAGTTGTAATGTTTAGTTGACATAATGAAAATGGATATTTATAGTAAAACCATCTGCTTACGTCAAATAATCTCCGCAATAAATCTTCATAATATTATCATGTACAGCAACGCACAGAGGTAGAAGGTCAACAGTTACTAAGCAACTTTAACAATCTACTCCGAGTAGGAAGATAGTTTCGACCCAGAGGGCATAAATTTTACACAACAATGTTAAATAACATTGTTTTACTTTTGCAATACAAGTTACATCTATATGCACAGAGTAGAAATGCTAGTCAATCCCAGAGTACTAGTAGCAGTATCGGCAGCGAATCATCAACCCTTCTGACTATAATACTCATCTTGGACACCATTTGTGTTTACAAAATTGAAGTCTTCAGGCCAAGGCCATTGCATGTCAGTATAAGGCCCTGGTAACGATTAAGATAATCCTGCAGCCAACAATTCAGAATTCACAAGCCTATTGAAGAAAGATGGATAGTAGTATACAGTCAAAGGACGTACAATAATTGAGTAGGTGAAGTTCTTACAACTATGTTATAATCATACACATGCAACATCTCTTTGCTGTCGTACTCTCTCCTCTTGATGGGATCGCTGAGAACTGTTTGGCAAAAGTGAAACCTTAAACAGTTAGACTCGATCAATTTTCATATTGCCATGCCTATCATTGTTTACTTTCTTATCTAATAACTATCATGAATTATAGGCTGAAATTCAGAAAGTGGAAATATTGATTATTGGGTAAACCTCACTAAGAACCTGGTTTTCTAACGGTTACAAATATAGAGCACACTGCACAATTTGTGGAACAATAAAGCCCATAAAGAAACTACCAAAATCAACTTAAATATATTATCAGCTGATTTTGCAGAATCAATCAATACAGCATCAGTAATGGAATGCACCACAAATTAAGCTTATTTAATTACTGATACAGCATGTATGATGGAAAAAACATCAGCTTTCACAGGGATTTTTTCTAGAGAATGGCCAGTTTATACCTGTTTTGACTTTCAAATACAAACTGATTGCTGTTAATCATGAGCCAAAAGTAAAAATAGGCAGAAAGGGTCAACCGGTGACCGGATACCAAACCTAGAAAGAAAGTTACATGCATCCTGCTAAAGATGCTAACCAAGGGAGAATCAATTCATAGCATACAATATGCAACAGCCTGTCTACTTTCTGCATATCTGCTGTTTCAACTTGCAAAGGAGATTCAGATAACAAATTTCAAGGGATTCTCATAATTTAACAAGAATGAATTCATCAGATGAATAGCTGCAAAAATATAAATAAGAAGCACAACAAATGCTGAGTATCTTAATTCCTCATTCTACTGTCCATCTCACTATTGAAAATTAATGGTCTGACAGAAGTTTAATAACTAAATAACATCTTTGTGCTTATTCTACTACCAAGATGGTACTTAAGCAGTTAAACATGCATAAGAAACAATTATTGGTTTTTAATCTTATATTGGCTCATACAAGATGTTCCTAAGATTTAATAGACAGGATAAGCTAATCTCTTTTGTCCCAAGATCAGAATTAACTCCTGAGATTCACCTGGTCTGTAGCTTAAGGTATATGCAACAGCAGATGTCACCAAACTCATTACTTCCTAGCTCAAAATGCTCGACTTAATTATAAAACTCAATCAAATCAAAAGCAATTCTCCTCCCCATGATCTAAAAACCAAACTTTCCTATAACAGTTCCACCAACACAGAAACAAGCTACAAGGTGATAAAGCTAAAACTTAGTGTGTTAAGACACTGCCCCAACCAAAAAAAGCCATGAAAACAAGCACCGCTACATTAATACTCAAATTAAGAACTCCCAACACCTAAGTAGTATAGCCTCAAGCAAAAACTTCTCAAGACTAGCAAACTCGACGTATCCATCAATCAGAAATGACATTTACACACCTAAATTCTGGTGTAACTAGGCACTCCTTATCTTGCGGATAAAACTCATATCTAAAATCCTCAAAATGATTGTAAAGAGGAGAAAGACCAACAAAAAAGACATAACCTAATGATTTCAAGCATTGACTTTAAACCAGATAAAGATGGTTTGTAATTTGACACCCACATAAACTAGAATGGTCTCAATAATTTCTACACACCTAAGCAATGAATTTAGATAAACGCATTTCTTTGACTCGTTCGAATAAAGCCAGGAAAACTAGGAAAGTGAGTGAAAAACATTACCCTGATAAGCCTCATTTATCTCTTGAAATCTGGAAGTGGCAGAATCCTCTTCCTTTTGTTTATCCGGGTGCCATTTCTGTACCGGCGATGGAACACAGTAGAAACTTTCAGAACATCAGCTTATAAAATCCATTAATAAAATCACAAAAAAAAAGAAAAAAAAGAGAAGGAACACAAACCAGTGCGAGACGGATGTAGTTAGACCTAATAGCATCCTCCGTCGCATCAAAATCTACTTCCAATATCTTGTAATAATCCTACAAAATCACACGGCTAAGTGGCACACTAAAACTTGAAAAAACAGAAAGTAATGAAAGAAAGATAACCTTGGGTTTGGAGAGAAGAGAAAGGAAATCGAAATTGACATGAGAATCCTCATAATCTGGCGGCTCATTGTGATCGACCCAGTCCCAGTTGTCCCACGTCATGTCTGTTTGGAATGGTGAGGTTGGAACAGAAGAATTGAGGTGGAAGAGGTGATTATTATACTTGTTCGAATGAAATTGGTGTTTTGACTCCTCTTCTGTGTGTTTATCGGTGTGCCGCGTAAACGCTGCGTATTTGAGATGGACACTTTGCTGCTAAACTCCAAATTTCAAATGTGGTCTTCTAAAAATTCTAGATTTAGGTCTTTCTATTCGTATGCAGTCACGAGAAACTTGACTCAAATGAATCTTCCAGCTTCTCAGTGTTAATTACGGTAACGTCAATGTTTTGAAATTTTCTTTATGGTTATAAAACGTCGATGTCTGTATTTGAGATAATAAAAAAAATGCACATAAAAAAATTAAGTTCGGTTAAAAAAATAAATATTTATTATTTTATAATTCAATTGAAAATTTTTATAAAAATGGATTTTTAAATTTAATTTTTAAAAAATAAACCAAATTGATTCTTGTAAAAAAAAAATACTAATTTATAAAACTATGATGGTATGCGAAGGAGATTAACAAAGAATTAGTTTTGAAAATTAAGATGTGTATAATTCAAAAAATGGGATATTGTAATTGTGAGTATTTATAATTGTGCAAAATTTTCAATTCGATACTTTAATTTTGCGAGGTTTCATATAAATACTCCAACTTGCAAATTACATGTCATTTAGATTTTTTGGTTGACATGACGCAATCTATGAGAAGTAGTTGTATGAAACATCCTAAAGTTGGAATACCTATATAAAATCTAGAGAAATTTCCAAAAAACCATCGTAGGTTTGACATGTTGGCCAAAATTTTTCACCATTATTATTTTTTGCCAAAAACCCACATTTTGACATTTTTCGTCCATTTTACTGTTCATCCGTAGGTTGATGAACAATAACCGAAAATATTTTCGTAATTTCCAATTTTTATTAAAAAATATTTTTAAAATTTATCCTTCTTTTAGAAAAAATTATTAAAATTTAAAAGAAAAAGAGAAAAAAAAGCGCACACACACAAACATAGATCTTCTTCTTCCTCCCACTTCTCTCTCTTCTTATCTTTTTTTCCTTCTCTCTATTCTTCTATCTCTTTTTCTCTCATTCTTCTCCCCTCTCTCTTCTTTTCTTTTCTCTTCTCTCTCTTCTTTTCTCTTCTCTTATCCTCCTCCCCCTCTTCTTCTCTTCTCCTCTCTTCCGTGATCTTGTCCTCCATAATTTTTAATTTTATTTTTGTTAATTTTATTTTGAATTTGATGTGCTTGGATTTTAATTTCTAGGGTAAAAAAGAGAATAAGTAAATTTCAAAACAAAAAAAGATCTACTTTTTTTTTTTATACTTAAGAGGGGGAAAAAAAGAAAAAAGTTATTTTATTTTAAAATTTTAAATTAAAAATAGAAATTACAAAAATACTCTCGGTCACTATTTATCCACTAACGAATGAACAATGAAATGGACGGAAAATGACAAAAAGTGGGGTTTTACCCAAAAATGAAAAGGTGAGGTTTTTTTGGCTAATAGCTCAAAATCGCGGTAGATTTTTTTGAAATAACCCTAAAATCTAATTTTCAAGTTTGAGCACCTATATAAATATCTTATTTGCAAGTTTGAGTAGTTATATGAAACCTCGCAAAATTGAAGTACCTAAGTGAATTGCACAACTATAGATACTCAATTACACTATCCCTCCAATATATATATATATATATATATGAAGTTTTTTGTTTGTTGTTTTTAATTCAATTCTCTCATGTCTTTGAAATCACGATTACTTTATGATTTTGTGTGGGAGTTGAGATCATATCTTAACTCCCTTTACTTAAATTATAACATTCTCTCACTTACACTATATGTGCTCATGCCTCCACGACAGACAACAATAATACGACTTAGTTAAACTTATTCATTATTAGACGGATATGCAAGTAAATAATCGATGCGACCAATAAATCAGATTCTCCATCCTAAATAACACAGGGAGACAGTACTCGAAATTCATTTCAGGTACATCGTAAGTTTAATATGATATCACATCAGATGCGTCTAGACTCAATCGATAGGCAATTTGATATCTTTATAGTACCCTCAAATTACGATTATATTCTCATGAACTACAATCTACTAGTGTGTATATATCTCGTGAAATTAGTCAAAACCTTTTGGTCACTCTTCATCCAAAAGTCAATGAAAGGTAACTGGCACCATATACATATCATATAGGCTGCATTATCATGATCATAGAAAGACATGCTAATGATAAAGATATCACCCTCATTAACCCCTTATAGAAGAGATAATTGTCATGAGGCTACACAAATTAAATGGATCGTGCATAAACAAGGAACGAATGACCATTTCTGCTTGTTCTCCAAGGCAGTCAACAAATAAGCACGCACAATATAACACATGTGTCACGGTAAATATTGTCACAATTAAGGGCGCTTCAAGATTATATTAATTCACCGTGATGACAATATTATTTTCCCTCATATCCTACTTGCTACTACCGTCTATAGTTAGGGGTGTAAACGAGTCAAATCGAGCTCGAGTATACCTAAGCTCAACTCAACTCGTAAAAATTTTTGTCAAGCTCGAACTCGTCGAGCTACCGAAAATCGAGTTCGAACTCGAATAATAATCGAGCTACTTGAACTGACTCGTTAAAGCTCGTTAATTTTTTCACTAATAATTTTTTTAATGTAATGACTCGAATTGGATGTACTCGAACTCGACTCGACTCGTTTACCCCCTAAACCTTATTATAGTAAAGCTCGATAAGGCTCGCGAGCCTTACGAGTCGAGTAATATAGAGTTCGATCTCAACCCGTTTTAGAAAAACTCGACTAGAGCTTGAATTGAGCTCATGAACAACGAGTCGATCTAGTCTGGCTAATCAATGCTCATAATAGTGGTGTAAAATCATGAGTGATTTCTTGCATAAAAGGAAATCTCATCTTGACATATTGTTTAGGCAACTTTGATGCACTTCTTTCTAATGCAATGAGATCCAAACCAATCCAAAAATATAAGTATATACATTAACCTATACAATATAATCAAGGCGATTACACGTGAAGGATACTAGTCTCCTGTACCTAATGACATACTTCTTTAATTCAAAATTTTCAAAAATATACTAGATTGCAGGAGCATATCATAAATAAAAAATAAATATTTTACAATAACAAAGGCAAAAGCACAAATACTATGATTTATGCAGACCGGCCTAAAATGGATAGAGAAAACATCTCTAGGTAGTGCTTTTGTGAGTGGGACTAAAACTATATCATGAGTACATATATATCCGATTGATACAATTTTCTTAGTTATGATGTCTCTAACAAAATTATATTTGGTCTCTATATGTTTAGACTTGCCGTGATATTTAGTATCCTTCGTATATGCTATTGTCACTTGGCTATCACAATACACAATAACTGGCTTAGGCACATAATTTTCAAGATTTAATTCTTCAAATAATCATTTGAGCCAAATAGCCTCTATACAATCACTGAGTTAGCAATAAACTCTGCTTCCATAGTGGAAAGTGCGATGCGAGTCTGCTTTTTACTACTTAGGAAATAGTCCAATGGCTAATTATAAACGCATACCTTAAAATGGATTTTCTCTCCTCCAAGTCATTCCCCCAATCTGCATTTGTGTATCCAATCAAGTGGGTATCTCCCACCATAATAACACATAAAGTAGTTTGTAGACATTGGTCCATGAGAGATTTACCCACCACAAATGCCTACTAGAATCAGTTACTCCAACAAATTCTTTGATTATTACGTGAACACTCTCTATAAATAGGGGTTCTCGTCAAAAAAATAAGGCATCTTGACACTCCATCAAACTACACAAAATAGTCATCATCTCCAAGAATCCTCTATAAGAAAATCGTAACCCTTTAATCTTTAACCTTCGCCAAGAAATCAACCACCTCCATTGAAGGAGGAAGTGCCCCATATCAAGGGGTTAAAGCCTGCAACTAGATTGTACCCTAACACGTAATTTTTTTTTCGAAATATTTAATTTAAAATATAAAAGATATTAAAAATTTACCAAACACTAGGGGTGTCAATACTTGTTAAAGGGTCGTATCACACCAAATCCAACTATGTTTATTTATAAACGAGTTAAACAGATTCGTGTCATAACAGCGTCAACCTATTCATCTTCAACCCAACTCATATATATTGAATTGTGTTAACTCATTACGTCAAATTTTAATTAATTATTCATATACATGAAAATATAATATTAACTAATTGAAACAATAAACACTTTTATAGATGTACAAATTATTATTTTTACTAAAAAAAGTATTTATAAGATGATATAAGTTCGAAATTAGTATTAGTGTGATTAAATATATATTATAAATTTATTAGTTTTCTTTTCAATATATATAAATAATTTTTTTAATCTAGTTAAACGAGTTGACACATTAACCTATTAACGAAACTCGACCCATCATATTTATAATCGTCTTAAAAAGAGACGTGTCGCTAATGGGTCGAAATCCATTTAACTTCAGTCTATTAGCTATTAATTTTAACATATTTGTCTCAAGCCATTGTATCATGACCTATTTTCACACACCTACCTAATATGTTGGACCCTCTGGAGCCGCTCCTCAACTCACACATTATTATGATATTGTCCGCTTAGGGGCAAGACGGTGCCCGCATGAATTTGTTCTAGGGCACCACCACCCAAAAGATCTCATACTAATGGAGTTATCTGAATACTTTTATATACAACTCATTATCCTCTTGTATTACTGATGTGTATTCGATTTGACACCCCAACAATCATCTCCTTCAAATCGAGGGCCACATCGTCTCTCCTTCGAGATAATTTACTGGCCCATCGGTTATCGGTCTCCCCTTAAAATAATCTGCCGATTCGTCACCAACCAACGGAATTTGCCGCCTAACCACCATATTTATCAGGAAGACTTTCAACACAAGGCATACCGGCACAGATATAATCACTATTACGGGCTCCATCTCTGAAGTAAAATCTGATACCACTTGTTGAATCCTCCGGAGCCGCTCTCCAACTCCCATAATGTCCACTTTGAGTCAAGGTCGAGTCTGCACAAATTTATTTTTAAACCACCGGCCAAAAGACCCATATCATACCAATATAGTTCTTTAAATATTTTTATATATAAATAATTTTTCTCTTGTATTATAAATATGGGGTATTAAATTTGACATTTCGACATAGTTACACGTGAAAAATCAATCTTGTTATCTTCATATCATCATTCGCTAAATACTAAAAATTTAAGGTAGGATCGAGGAATCTTTATTTTAATCAATAAAAAATATTTATGATTATAGAAAAAAAAGAAAAAGAAATTTATCAACCTTATTTTGTAATTTAAATTTAATTATTGACATAGTTGGTGGCTTCAAATTATTCTAAAATTTTAAAACTGATAAAATATAGCTGGATGAAGATGGCCTCTCAAACCATCATAAGCCATGACGATGACTATTAGTTTCCATGGGGGCGTTCAATACCATGAAACGTTGTTTGTCTCGTTTGAGAATAAAGAAATCCTCACCGGAGTCGATTCCTCCTAGGCGCAGCCGTCAAATTTGGTGTCCATAACAAACGGAGGGAATATGCGAGGGTATGACTGTAATAAAACTACAAAATGGAGCCCATTTCCGTCAAACAAATAGCAAAAAAATCACCTACCAATCAACATGGGATAGACGTCCAACTACGCTCGCAATACACACACAGTCACAGACAAATACCTCCAACTCACCTGCACAAAACATTTCTCAACCATCGTCAGCTCAACAAAATATCACATGGCCCATTGCAAAGCCAAAAACATTGAATAAAAATATCGAATCACTCATTTTCATCGCCTTTGTTCGATTTGACTGCCATTTTTCATGGCTTCTCTCTCTGGTATTTGTTCTTCCTCTCCTTCTCTCAAACCTAAAACCTCCTTCAGTGCCAAGCCATTCGTCTCCCTGCGCCGAGACTCCGTCGCGCTCCCGGCTCGGCTCGCTCGATCACCGGCTCAGTCCGTAGCTCGCGAGGTGTCCGCCGAGTTGTCGAGCTCAAATGATGGAGTTTTGAAGAAGAAAGTCCACAGCGGATTGGAGAAAGATCCTCGCGAGCTTTGGAAACGGTACGTGGACTGGCTGTACCAGCACAAGGAGCTTGGGCTGTACCTAGACGTGAGTCGGATCGGCTTCGCTGATGAGTTCGTTGAGGAGATGGAGCCGAAGTTCCAGCAGGCGTTTAAGGCGATGGAGGAGTTGGAGAAGGGCGCGATTGCGAATCCTGATGAAGGCAGAATGGTCGGCCACTATTGGCTGAGGAAGTCTGAGCTGGCGCCGACCTCCTTCTTGAAGACGCAGATCGAGAATACGCTTGATGCTATTTGCAGCTTTGCTGATGACGTCGTCAGCGGTAAGGTCAGTTGGTCACTGCCTTCCGTTGTCAGTTTTGCATCATTTGCCCCCCTGATTACTTAGCTAATATAATTAATTAATTATTTGTGTTCATCGAATATGCAGATTAAGCCTCCGTCATCGCCTGAAGGTCGTTTTACTTCTATACTCTCAATTGGAATTGGAGGTTCTGCTCTAGGACCACAATTTGTTGCAGAGGCATTGGCTCCCGATAATCCTCCTCTGAAGGTATTTGATAATATTATGTAATGTCAATTTATCAAGAACTTATATCTTTTTTATTTTTTAAATCTGTTGAACTCCAGTGCTAGTAAGTAAGCTTGATTGCATGACTGCACTGTTAACATCATTAGCTGCATTATGTATTGTCTACGTTTCCCATGTCTTACTTGCACAAATGTGAAGCGAACATACTACTACTAGAGTTTGAATTTGTTCTTTTATCTTTTTCTATCTGTCAACTGCATGTCTCTCTGCTCTTGTAAGCCTTTTCATCTGTTTGCTTTAGAATTTAGATGTGATAAATGTCCTAATGCTATTGATTTTGTTTATTTGTGTCTGTAGGAGTGTAACCACACTTTTGTCTTAAAAGTAGATTTTCCCCATAAGATGGTTATAAATTGTGTTTTTATTGTGAAATATGTGTGCACATGTTTTCTGTCAATTTAATTAACTGGGCTTATGTTCCTGCTTCCCAACTAGCAGCCTGAGACTTGTGGCTAGCTTTGTGCTCTAATGAATGCCTTACTTTCAACAATTGAATTTAGAGTTCAAGAATCGTTTTATTCTATGCTGATATGGTTTAGAATTCTACTGCTTTCTATGTAGATCAGGGTATAATATTATTGTCTTGTTGGCAGATAAGGTTCATTGACAATACAGATCCAGGTGGAATTGATCATCAGATTGCACAACTTGGCCCTGAGTTGGCTTCTACACTTGTTATAGTGATTTCAAAGGTTATCAGACTTTTTTGAGCCTTTCTTTTCAATAAGAAAAATTATAAATACGGTCTTTTGCTTACCTGTCGCTTGTGTTATGAGAATCTTGTGTGTTAAATTCAACTGCTAATTTTCTACTTGATTACCTTCAGAGTGGAGGTACCCCTGAAACTAGAAATGGCTTATTGGAAGTACAGAAGGCCTTCCGTGAAGCTGGCCTGGAGTTTGCAAAACAGGTCTTGACCTCAGGTTCTTGTTTCTGCTTGAGTTTCTTTTGTTTCACAGAAGACTAGTGAGATATAAGTAAGACACATGGTTGAGACTTAATTATTATACTGCTAATTTAGGATACAAGGTTAACTGGTGTCCAAGTGGTAGGTAGAGTTGATGTGCTCTTTTTACCTCCAGTTTGAGTAATTTCCTTGTGTTCCTCTACTCGATCCTTCTTTGTTCCTCAGATGTATTTCTTGCCTAACATTATAATGAGATTAAGTCATAGGTAAAACTAGCATCCTATCTTTAAGAGCTTTATTACCACATATATCGATCCTCAAGAAACATTAGTGCATGAGATCACTAGACACTTTGGAACATGAAGAGCAACAAGTAATAAAGAAGCTACAAATTTCTATAAAGTGAAGGACTATGATCAGGGGCATATATATTAAGAAACTCATAATTGCGGGCATAAGCATACTGTTATTAATTGGAAGTGCAGGGTTGGTGGCCTTGCAGTACAGTATGTTATGGTACTATCTTTTCATTTTACAGATAGACTTTTGATATTATAGTTGGATATAGATAATTAGTATAACCATATTGAAACTTAATTGCCCTTTCGTAGAGGTACTTGCAAATTAATATGATACTACTAAAATGGTGAAGCAATTTGTCATGGATATCCATTCTATCGGCTTAGGTTTTGTTTGTATTGCTTATTAAATCATTATTTATCTGATGGTGAATGTCAAATGTGTGCACGCTTCAAGGGTAAATAGGGAACAACATTTTGACCATATATCTTGAATTTAGAAAAGAAAAGAAAGAATTATTTTTATTTTAATTAAGAGAACCTTAATTAGATGAAAATTTATCTTACTTTTCTTTATTTTTGGAAAATGATTGTCCCTGATATATTAAACTAGATACTCCTGTGGTTGCATGTAAAAGAAGAGTTAATGTTTGGCTTTGAGTTCACTTAAACAATGTGTGGATTCATAAATCTCAAATTCCAAAGAACAATTTTGGAATTAATCTTATTAAATTAGATTCCATTTTCTTTTTTGCTTTTTAAAATGACAGCCAATTTCTTTCTTATTGAAAAACAGAATAAAATTGCACAAATTTAGGGTTTTATTTATTTATTTAAAAAAAAAAAGAAAAGAAAATTTGATAAGATTTATATGCATCAGAATATGATAAAGGTCATGTGAAGTTCTCTAAAATATACAGATCATAATATGAGTTGGCTGGATGTAAACTTCTTTGGGACTGCTTTTAACTTATAGATGTACTGAAGGAGTTTGAACCTTTTGAGATGTTTCAAAAGCTTGTGTTTCCTCTTGTTATAATTTTAAAATTTCTTTCAGTATAATAATAATAATAATAATAATAATAATAATAATAATAATAATAATAATAATATTATTATTATTATTATTATTTTAATAGCTTTCAGCTATACTGTGAGGTTATTTTGTACTAACATGTCAGGTTTTGGCTACTTTTATATATATATTTTTTCGTGTGTTACAGTAAAAATGCGGTGTACAATATTTTCCTTAACCTTCTGTGCAGGGCGTTGCCATAACACAAGAAAATTCATTGTTGGACAACACTGCAAGAATTGAAGGCTGGTTAGCGAGATTTCCTATGTTTGACTGGGTAGGTGGTAGAACTTCTGAAATGTCCGCAGTTGGACTACTGCCAGCTGCACTTCAGGTGAGTTATATGTTTAAAATGCCTTAGTTATTTCCTACCAATATCCTGCATTATTTTAGAAGAATACATTTCTTTCCAGGGAATTGACATTAGAGAATTGCTTGCTGGCGCATCATTGATGGATGAGGAAACCAGGACACCTGTGGTGAGTATTCATTCCTTGGTTATTTGTGAGATACTGTTATGCTGCTATAAGTTTGCACTTTCAAGATTTAAGCATGCTGAGATGTGATAGTTTAAGGTTGTCTTTCTGATTCTTTATCCACAATTTAAGTATCTTTGATATGTAGTTCTAAGAGTTTTTTTTGGGTATCTACAAAAATGATTACAACTTTGTGGTTGGACTTAAGCTATTTTACTTCTACCGATGACCAAATTTTCTTTGGTTTAAGATCTGGAAGCTTGTAGGGGTATATTTGTATGCCCGTTCACTAATAAATATTCTTCTTCAGGTTCGGAATAATCCTGCAGCATTGCTTGCTTTATGCTGGTATTGGGCCTCTGATGGAGTCGGATCAAAGGTATTTAAATTTCATCTTTCACATATTTAATAGACTATATTTGAACATTATGTCACTCATTTTTATTGATGAATAATTTGCTTTTGACTGATTTTTGGTGTGTAAAATCTTGGCAGGATATGGTCGTCCTTCCTTACAAGGATAGCCTATTGTTATTTAGTAGGTATTTGCAGCAGCTGGTCATGGAATCACTTGGGAAGGAGTTTGACCTTGATGGTAAAAGGGTATGTGTAAACATTCTGAAATGAAGATAATATACTTACTAGACTTCATGTAAAGCTTCATCATTTTAGGATTAAATAAAGGTAGAACATATCAAAGATTTATGTTGAATTGGCCTAACGTTTGCTTTAATAAAATTATATGAATTTTAAAATTAGGAGTTTGTCTGATGCTTTTTTGGAGCTTTTAAATTTTATTATTCCCTAGGTCAGGAAGTTGTACAGTTTGAAATCTGACTTCTCGAGTTTTCAGGTGAATCAAGGTCTTTCAGTTTATGGCAATAAGGGCAGTACAGATCAGCATGCGTAAGCTTCTATGTATTTTTGATTTATGCAATATTTATTTATGTTTGTCCGACTAACTCTGTTTTCTTCTTCTTTTCATTTTAGCTACATTCAACAATTGAGAGAGGGAGTGCACAATTTCTTTGTGACATTTATTGAAGTTCTGCGTGATAGACCCCCTGGTCATGATTGGGAGCTTGAACCAGGTGTCACTTGTGGTGATTACTTGTTTGGAATGCTTCAGGTTAATATGAGGAAAATTTCATTTGAGTACTCTCTGAGATGTGGAGATATACCTGCGACATGTTTTTCTTTTATCAATGAAGCTAATTAAGTTTAGTGCAGGGAACTAGATCAGCTCTGTATGCTAATAATCGGGAATCCATTACAGTCACTGTGCAAGAAGTGAATCCTAGATCTGTGGGGGCTCTTATAGCACTTTACGAGCGTGCAGTCGGGATATATGCCTCACTTGTTAACATTAATGCATACCATCAACCTGGTATATGGTGTTTATTATTTCTTTTACTAGGTCCTCTAGGTGAAACTATAAATGAAAGTCTGATTTTGCGTTTGTGTATGCATTTTTGTGAATATTTTACCTTAGGTGTGGAAGCAGGAAAAAAGGCAGCAGGAGAAGTCTTAGCTCTCCAGAAGCGGGTGCTGGCAGTACTAAATGAGGCTAGGTCAGTTTATGTTATTATTTATTATTATTCTTCTTTTGAATATTGCTATCTGGATTTCATTTTGCATTGTTGAGAAGAATAGAATCACTTGGGGGTGGATCGATGCTCTAGTGAACACTAGTACCCCGCAATGAGATTCCCCATACTATCTCCTAAGTAATGGAAACGATCCGGATATTAATCTATGAAGGGTTGAAATTATAATCAGAAAATGACTAAATGTTGGGAAATACTGGAAGCTGTTCATAAGCATTGGCCATTCTATGGATTTGGCTTTTTCCCGACTGAAACTAGGGAGTCAATATTTTTGCCATTTTGACATTTAACCAAACTTGATATGAGCATTGACTATTCTATGGATTTGGCTTTTTCCCGACTGAAACTAGGGAGTCAATATTTTTGCCATTTTGCCATTTACCAAACTTGATATGATGTTGTGTTACGCATGGTTCTGGAGAATTTGATGGTTTGGTCTAATTGTTGCGATTTTGTTTGTATACAGCTGTAAAGAACCTGTGGAGCCATTGACAATTGATGAAGTTGCTGAGCGCTGCCATGCTCCGGAAGATGTATGTACAATATTTTAACAGAGAAATCATCTCATGAATTTAAGTGCTTTGTTAACCTTATCTACCCTGTGTGTGCAGATTGAAATGATTTATAAGATCATTGCTCACATGGCTGCTAATGATAGAGCACTGATTGCCGAAGGTAGTTGCGGTTCACCACGTAGCATCAAAGTTTACCTTGGAGAGTGCAACGTTGAGTTGTTATACGCGTAAGCTACTTAAGTCACCTGTCTTAAACTACGGATAGTGTTCTAAGTTTACAGAAAATAACGCCAATAAAATATCTTTGACCTTGTTGTATGTTGAACATGTGAGAATTTGGAGTTTTCCTAGATCATAATGGATTCTCAATTGCCAACGGAAACTGAGTCTTCAACTATGTCAATTCTTTGTAATTTAATTGCTTTCTCAATCTGAATGGAAGAGTTTTTACTCTTTTTCTCCTTGTTGCATCTTTGGCATTATATAATTTTTCGGTGTTGGAGGTTTGAAATGACACTAGGACACATCAACACCATCTAAAGTTTCGATCGGGACTTCCACCTCTCACTTGTCACTAAATAGCCCCTTTTTCTGGTAGCTATCTCAAATGTCACCACCAAATAGCCCCTTTTCCCTGCATCCTACGTTAACATCAGTAAATCTTTGTGGCTCAGCTAGAAAAGGGACACTGGCATGCAGTCACGAAAAATGTGTGAGCTTTTTTACTTGCATTTGCCGTCTCATTTTGTACCTTCTACCTGTCAACACTGGCCCATAATAGCATGACAATTTCAGTTGCTTGTTCGCTACTATCCCGCTTGTCTCAATCGGCGTTTCGCTAATATTCCACGATTTGATATCTAAATTCCATTTAGTCAGCCATATATGTGTATTTTTAATATTCTCTGGAACCTAACTACGCTAAATCCATGTCGTTTTCACGTCTTTATCATATAACATGATTATCTAATCCTATTATTTCCTCTTCTGTTTTATAAAGTAGGTAAGTGGTTAGTGGGGTCTCGCTTTTTTTCTCTTGCTGCCAACTAAGTAATGCTTGGTGGTTGTGTTCAATTGATGGTTCTAGTTCCACTTGGTTAAAATCTGATCATTCGTTCAATACAGCTCTAGGATCTGATCATCTGACCGTCCATTTTTGGTTTAACGGAGTAACTTATCATTTATTTGTGTAGTCCTGGTATGGTATGTTTAGGATGGTCCCTCTCAAACACTATAAAATATGTCTTTTTGTCTTGCCATTGCATATTCAAATTTTTTCAAATTAAAGTATATTCTGTTTTATTTATTTGTCCGTCAACGTTGCATGATTAGACTCTATGCAGCAACGGAAATTTGAAAATGCACTCAACATCAGGCATCATAAAGTTTCATATATAAAAACAAAATACAGATAGATCATTTAGTTCAAATTAAATAATCACTTATAAGTTTAGTATTATAATTAACACATTCTTTACAATTGAACCATACTGAACTTGTTTAATCATGTTAGATTGGAACACTAATTTTGATTTATTAAAATCATGCCAAGCCAAACCAACCATTTTCAGGTATCCTCCCTCGAGGAACAAAACAAGACCATGATGGTGAGTAACGTGACTGATGATATGCAAATGCAGAGTGAGACGCACACAAAACAAAGAAACACGGGCCACACTGCCAAAGGCAAACACAGAAGGAAGGGTCTACTAGGAGTAGGACCCACAAAAACCATGTGCAGCCATCTAACGGAAGAAGTTCTTTTTGAGTAAACAGAAGAAAATTAAACCAAAAATTTTGTCCCCACTTGCAACGTTCGAATCAATAAATTAGTATTAATTTTTAAAAAAAAAAAAAACCTTTGCCTATGCCACGTCAGTCTACTTCTTGCTTTTTTCACACATAACATAATCATGCACCGTCAAACTCAAAAGTTCAATTTCAAATTATCAAACGCTGTCGTTTCCACCTCTTAGATGATAAAACCACTGTACTCCGATGGATTCAGTCTTCCATTTTAATTTTCAAAACAAGCAAGGAAAAAAAGAAAAAAGTTTCTAAAACAGCTCACCAAATTTGCAGCTGAGTTTGTTCAGTCTCAGGCTTAGCAAGAGAGACACAGGAAACTTCTGAAAGAAGCAAAAGGTATTCTTCAAATTCTTAACAACTCTTCCTACTTTGAAGATAATCTTTTCCTGTTTCTATCAATTTATTTTTTTCATCTTCTACTTTAGTTGATTCTCAAGTGAGTTATGAATGCAATGATTTGTGGTTCTTTAAGTGATGAGTCTGTTATCGTGTTTGAATTTTTGGTGGCTATTGTTTACACTAGAGTAATATGTGCATTTATTTATAGATTTGGTAATGGTTGTAGGTGGAAGTGAATCATTATAGATCATCATGTTCACTGAAGGCCTTGACGGCAATGCCTGTCGCTGGGTTGGAGAGGTCAGCTAATTCACTACACTGATTAGCGTCAATCTTTCACTTTCTTTTTCTCTGTTTCAGTGAATGTATACTTACTTTAGCATTTTAGGAAAGGTTTCTCATTATAAGTTGACAAATTGCATTACTTTCAGCTGAGCAACAACTAATTATTTTCATGTAATTGTTTAGCAGAAGCAAGTTCCACTTTCTCAGTCGAGTCTAAGGCCTAGAATGGATCCTATATCTGGCTTTCGGGGTGGCAGGGGTTTTGATTTACCTCCAGCATCCAAATTCAGGAGTGGTCACTTACCTTCCACTGCCATTCCAGTGTCTAGGGCGTTGCCTAGAGATGGTGATGGCAGTGTTTCTGCCTCTGACGATGATATTACCACTGATTCAGAGGAGGAGGATTCTAGGGGAAGGTACTCTCTAGATTCATCTCCAGTGAACCCTAGAATCCCTGTCAGGAATGGGAATCCTGTACAGACCCGTGGACGTTATGCAAGTGATTATGTCTATTCAGATGTGAGTTCATCAAGGGAAACAATATTTGGGAGGGAGAGGAACGTGGTTGATAGGCTGCTGAGGCAGAGTGGTACAAGTGTGGTGTATACAGAGGAGGATGCAGAGGAGTCAGATTCAGCTGCAAGCTCAGAGTTTTCTACCACGCAAGTGGGCAGCATTAGTGGTGCCAGTGGAATGAGAAGGAGAGTATATACTTCAGAGGGTTATGCCTCTAGCGTGACTTCGCATGCAAATGTGCAAGGTGCAGCTCAAAAGGTTTGTTTTGACTATTGTGTAATTTGAATGATTTTTGCTAGTGCAACTAACAATTGCTTGAAATGTTGTGTGCTTAGGTTATGTTATGACTTATATTTTGTGTGCGCTAATCTAGGATTTCAGATATACAGGTGGGGGGAATTGTTTTATGCTATAAGAAAACGATTATATCAGAGCATGTATAATACTTGTATTTACTTCTTGTATTTACTGTCCTTAACTTCCTCCACTGTCCATAACTTCTATCTTCAATGAGGCTTTATATGGTATCGTGGAAATCAATACAATGGATTTATTTCCTGTTGGTTCTCAATTTTTCTCACTGCTTGTCTTGGCATGGAGTAAGAATATTGTTTTAGATAGATATATCTCTGAGAAATGTCAAATAATTTCAATCTCTCCCAAAAGGTCTCTGATAAAGCAGGCAGTCCGCATCTTGGCAGGGTGTCTTTATTATTTCTCCATGAGTTTGAGTAACATTTTTCTCTCTGGTGTCTCTAGTCTTCAGTATGCTTGATTTTAATGTGCAACTAAGTTTATTTGTTTTCCAGAGTTTGCTTTCCAAAAACATGAAGCTTGGAAAATTCTCAGATGATGAAGATGATGTTCCCAGTGCGCCTCCAATTGCTGGTTCTGGTCAAGAAATTAAAGACGCAGCTGAGAGAAAAGATCAAAGTGCATGTACACCTGTTTCTGAGGTCAAGCCAGACCATGATATTGAAAACGAGAATTCTGGCCAGAATGTTAGGTTGGAGACAAAATTTATGTTGAAGTTTCTTTTTACTGTAGATTCATATTCTTCAACATCATAGACATGAAGCACAGTTCTCTTTAACATATTAAGCTTATTCATGTACCCCCAATTTTCATTGTGTTAACAGACATACAGCTGATGGAGAGGCCCCAGTGCCATCAAGTTCATACCCAGCCCGGCTTCCAACATTTCATGCAAGGTATCTCAAACCGACTCTTAATTTTAGAAAGTGCTAGACTGGTGAAATCTTTTTGTCCTGTTCCTGCCATAAATGCTGTTATTCAGTAGTGTTTACCCATTTTAAATAATGTAGTGCACAAGGGCCTTGGCATGCAGTAATTGCATATGATGCATGTGTTAGACTTTGCCTTCATGCTTGGGCTAGGGGATGCATGGAAGCTCCTATGTTCTTGGATAACGAATGTGCTCTACTACGGGATGCATTTGGGTGAGTTCAATCTCTTCTTTCTTGTTTTTTAGCTTAGTACTAATTGTTCAGGCTTTGTGATAAGGTGTTATTCCTTTTAAGTCTACTAAATATATTACTAAAAAGACTTCATTTATAAAATTCTGGATAATATAGACTTCAAGTCTGTATATTATCCCAGATTGCCATGCCGTCAAATTTGTGAACCCAATAGTCTGGATATTTTTTCTTTTGTTTTCTTTGATTTGAGTTTATAGTTAAATTTATGTAGTCTGTCATATTTTTGCATTTTTTGCTTTAATTTTTGCTTGTAGCATTCCCCGAGTACTTTATAGTGTCTTGACTAGAACTGAGTATATGCTCTCTTCATTCTTCAATTAGTTATTTATGATCTCTATAATCTAAATCTCTGCCGTCTGTGAATGCTGTTGTTGTGTAGAAGTTCCTTCACTGTCTCACAATTTTGTGCTATATTACAGTTCATTGATGGAGATTAATATTCATCAAATGAACATCTTTGTAGGAAATGTGCTGCTGAATTTATTGTAGCTGACATGTCATGGTCTGGAATTTAATGTTTGTATTATGCTTTTAAATAGTCGCACTGTCTTCAGCTTAGTGTGGAGATGGTTAATGCTCCCTTAGTCAAATAACTTAGGATTTGTTTGGCTACAATTTTCAAATAAATATTTTGTGGAAATGAAAAATGCAATTGAAAAACATGTTTTTGAAATTGAAGATTTTAAAAATAGATGTGCTTTTTTTTTGGTAGCATTTTTTACTCCAGTTAAAAAATTTTCCTTAGTAGTTTTTGCATATTGTTATATTCTGATGACACTTGATTTGCTTTTTTGTTCTTCCATTATTGTTTACTTTTATAACCTCTGCACCATTCTTGTAGTAAGTTACAATTACACTTTGATTAAATGTGTAATGCTGTCTTGGTTGGTTATACATTATCCATTTTACACCTGAAACTATGGTCATAAATCGTAGGTTGCAACAAATTTTGTTGCAATCAGAGGAAGAAATAATGGCAGCACACTCTTCAGAGCCAGTCAGTGAGGGGGCAGCACCTAAACCAAAGAAAACTGCAGGGAAGATGAAGGTTCAAGGTATTCCTAATTCTAATTTGCCATTTTCACCATTGATCTAAGTAATTTGATGACCTAAACTTTACCTCATTCTGCAGTACGAAGAGTGAAGACAAGCATAGACCAACCTACTGGCTGTAGTATTATACCTATAAAGGCACCTAAAATAAAGCTGGAGTCAATGAGATATCGCTTCACTAAATGGCAAATAGCTCTTTCTTCTGGGTGGAGAGCTCTTCGGAAAATTCGTTTTTCTCCTAGAGTTTCTGCAAATGGTTCTTTTTCGCATCAGAGCATGGCATATGTGCATGCCAGCACGAAGTATTTAAAGCAAGTGTCTGGACTCCTGAAAACTGGGGTCACAACAAGTCTGCGCAATAGTTCATCTTCTTATGAAGCTGTCCAAGGTACTCAAATTCGTAGATTGCATGTCTATGATTTGTTTTTTGCAGTATGAGCAACTCTTACCATGTCAAATGTGGATTTGGTTTCTAATTACCCTTCCTAGCAAAAGCCCATGGTAAACAGACTCAGCGTTTAGATTTTGCATAGATAATATCAGGTCCACTGGATTTCTTGTAACCTGCATTTGTCTTATAAATCAAAGAGCACTATTTCCCTCTCATTTTCAGTTTTTAATTATTTATTCAGCTTGCTTCTGTACTAGTTTTTACTCCCTTTTCCTTTCATGTTCTCAGAAACGTACTCCTGTATTTTGAGATTGAAAAGTTCAGCCGAAGAAGATGTAGTTAAGATGCAACCAGGGTCTGGCGAAACTCATGTCTTGTATGATCTTCTTACCCCTTTTCATCCTTTATGATCTTAAAATTGCTTCAGATTGTCATTGAAAACTTCTACAGCTTTCCAGATAGTCTAGGAGATGATCTCATAGTGGAAGTCATGGATTCGAAAGGGAAGCAATATGGTCGAGTTCTAGCTCAATTGGCTACGGTTGTTGAGGACCAGGTTCTGAACTTCAACAATCAGCTGCAAGTAGTGTCTATTTAATATGAGTCGTCTGATATCAAGGTTGGCTGCAGGCTGACAAATTGCGTTGGTGGTCTATTTATCGTGAGCCAGAACATGACCTTGTGGGAAAACTGCAGCTTTACATCTGTTATTCAACCAGCGCAGATGATAACAGTCATCTTAAGGTAAGTAGCTCGTATTTAATTTCATTCAGATACTTACTTGGAAGAAATTCTGTATGCTTTATAAATAAATGTATAGATAATGCATGTAATGTGATGCTTGGCAATAGGAATAAATAAACTATAAATACATGTGATGAGATATTGTTTCACAGTGTCAAGGTAATTTGACGCTGAATTCCATGGGGTAGAAACTACTTAAGCAGAATTACATCTTTAGAATGGAGATCTCTTATGTTTCTTGGCTAACTGGAAGTTGTATGAGTGAATATTTGTTTTTTTAGTCCTTTTAACATTAAAATGTGTACAGAACTTTATGATGTTTTTAATTCAAACATGGTATAATTATTCTCTCTCTCTCTCTCTCTCCTTGTTGATTCATTTGAAAATAAAGTAAAACGGGTTATTCTATTTGTGTTTGTTTTTCTGAATAGTTTTATAGTGGTAATAATGATATTAATGGATCTTCTTTTGGAATGTAGTGTGGTTCGGTTGCAGAAACAGTTGCATATGACCTCGTTCTAGAAGTTGCTATGAAAATTCAACACTTTCAGCAAAGGAATTTGTTGCTTTATGGTTCCTGGAAATGGCTGTTAACAGAATTTGCCTCTTACTATGGGGTTTCTGATGTCTACACTAAGCTCAGGTACGGTTGTTCTTGTAAGACACTTCCTAGAGATGGTAATTAAAAATCTGATGGTGGTGTTGTTGGCAGGTATTTATCTTATGTAATGGATGTGGCAACACCCACAGCTGATTGCCTCACCCTGGTCTATGATTTGTTAATGCCTGTAATTATGAAGGGAAACAGCAAAGGCACATTGAGTCACCAAGAGGTAAATTTCAATTTTTTATTATTATTTTTTTTTAAATTTCTTTTTCCTGATTTATGTTGATAATATTTGTGAATTGAAAGTACAGTCTGCTTTTGCTGGCTGTTGTCATTGTTTGATGCAGAACCTAGTTGTTTTATTCCCCAAATCTTCTCATGTTCTAGTTCCAGCCTTTGTCTATCATTTGATCCCCTCTTGTTTGTTTTATTTGGCATATTTTTTAAAATACTTTTTCAATTATGCTGGTGGTTGATAATTTTCTAAAACCATATGGTCATTGCTGTTTCACCAGAATCGAGTCTTAGGAGAAACAAAGGACCAGATTGAACAAATTCTGGCTTTGGTTTTTGAGAACTACAAATCACTTGATGAATCAGCCTTCTCTGGTGTTGCTGATGTCTTTAAGCCTACTACTACAGGGGTTGCAGCACCAGCCCTGGAACCAGCTGTTAAACTGTATACTCTCCTTCATGATATATTGTCTCCAGAAGCACAGAATAGCCTGTGTCAATATTTTCAGGTAAAAAAAGAGTTTTTTTTTTTTTTTTTTTTTTTTTTTTTTTTAATATTATTTATTTATTTTTACTATTCAGTACATTGGGTCTACATTTATGTTTTTCCAATGTAATTTATTTTCAGGCTGCTGTAAGAAAGCGATCAAGAAGACATTTGACTGAGACGGATGAATATATTTCCAACAACCCTGAAGCCAATTTCATGGATACAGTTGCTATGTCTACTGCTTACCAAAAGATGGCTTGCCTTTGTACAAACATTAAAAATGAGATTTTTTCTGACATTGAGATCCACAATCAACATATACTTCCCAGGTATAATGATTTTACATAGTGTCCGTCAAGTGTGTTTGTAACCAGTAATCTGTCAGTCTATCCTTTGATGAAAATCGTCAAGCTAGTTCATTATATGTGTTAGTTTCGGCTACTATCTGCGGTGCATTTCCATTTTACTTGCATGAAATTGAAGTTGAAAGATACACAGTGTTCTGTTCCAAGAATTTAGCTTATCTTCTTATTTTCTTGGGTGCTGGTTTGAGTATGGTTTTGATTAGTAAGATTCCTTATCTGTGTTATTCCCTGCAGTTTTCTAGACCTGCCAAATTTGTCTTCGTCTATATACAGCACAGAACTATGCAGCAGACTGCGTGCATTTCTCCTTTCCTGTCCCCCATCTGGTCCTTCACCTCACGTAGCTGAACTTATTGTTGCAACTGCCGATTTTCAGAAGGACCTTACCAGCTGGAACATTAGGTAATGTGATGTAAACCAACAGCATGATCATCTTTTGTGAAGGTTTTCTTATTTTTTTCCACTCTTCAGCCATGTAAAAGGTGGAGTAGAAGCAAAGGAATTGTTTCACTTGTATATAATGCTATGGATTCAAGATAAACGTCTGTCTCTGCTGGAGTCTTGCAAACTGGATAAGGTATGGTATATTTTTCCATCAATTGTTCTTGCATGATCATTTTAAATGAGTCTTCAATCAATGTTCAGTTAAAGACTATCAAGGAAGTATTTCTTTTGATCGTCCAGTCATTTAATCAATAAAATGGAAGTTCAATTCAACTACTTAATAATTTATCTACACACTAAAAAATTAATGCAAGATTTCATTTAGGTCATTCTCTCCCTTTGTTATCTTTTGTGTTCTTTCCTTGTTCCATGTTCAAACATAGTGTGTAGGTGTGGCTAGTAAATAAGATTATTATAGAAGAGTTACTTGAGGAAAAATTTTGTCATAGCTTATGTTTTTGAAAGTTAGAAGAGAAGTTCACAGAGTGAGTGTCTCTCTACTGTAATCTCTCTTGATTAAATCATACTATATACTGCCATTAAATCAGGAAACTATCTAGTCCTTTCTTAACTTAAGGGCATAACAATAATCTTCAATCTAACAAATATCTAATATTAGTAATCTACTCATACTCAAATTTGGACATGCATCTTCGAGTAAGGTCTTCAAATCCTTGTGTGTGTACATTCAGGCCAAATTCATATGAACTTGACTCATTGATTGTGACAATTGGAAATATATTATTGGACTATGATAGAGGTAGATCGTGGAGTTCATCAAACAAACTAGCTAACCTCTAGAACTCAATATAAGGAAATCTCATCTGCTAAAACCTTTGGATTTCTGAATAGATTTTTGCATACTAATTTCTCGTCTCCGGCTTACAATATAGAAGAATATTAAAGTAAAAATTAAAATGTAGGAAATGAGAAGAATAGATACTAAGAAATTGGACAATATTAAGTATAGTATAAAAAGAGGAAACTTGAAACAAATATATATATATATATATATATATATATCTGTATGTATTAAAGATGTAATTAATTTACTGAACTTAATTTATATATATATATATATATATATATCTGTATGTATTAAAGATGTAATTAATTTACTGAACTTAATTTATTCTTCTTTCTATGTGCATCCTTAACAAGTATCTTTTTGACAAATTAGACTTGAGATATGTTAAATTGTTTTGTAATACTATTTGAAAGCTGAAGCTGTTATTTGAACCAGCATAATATAACAATTTACTTGTTGAAGGGTGCTTAAGGAGCTCCTCATCATGCTTTAGGGAGGATGTTGAAAACCTATTATGCTTGCAGGTTAAATGGTCAGGAGTTCGGACTCAGCATTCTACAACTCCTTTTATTGATGAGATGTATGACCGGCTAAGAGAGACCTTAACTGCTTATGAAGTCATCATTTTCCGTTGGCCAGAATATGTGTTTGTGCTTGAGAATGTAGGTTGAAAAGGGTGATTGCTTTTCATTTTATTAATAATTCAATAATGGGGATTATTTGAAAGGGGTCCAAAACCCTTACTCAGTTTTTCTTTGAATAGGCAATCGCTGATGTTGAGAAGGCTATAGTGGAAGCTTTGGACAAGCAATATGCAGATGTCCTATCACCACTGAAGGAAAATTTGGCCCCTAAAAAATTTGGCTTCAAGTATGTCCAGAAACTTACTAAACGATCTGTATGTGCCTATGTAGTCCCTGACGAGGTAACATACTACTCAATTAATTTGCATTTTCCTTTGGACTAGTGTATTATTTGTAATCATTTTCTCTCTTTTTATGCATTCAGCTAGGAATTTTGTTGAACTCCATGAAAAGGATGCTTGATACCCTACGCCCCAAGATAGAAAGTCAATTTAAGTCATGGGGCTCTTGCATACCTGCTGGGGGAAATGCAGCACCTGGTGAACGTCTTAGTGAAGTTACAGTGATGTTAAGAACCAAGTTTAGGACTTATCTGCAAGCAGTTGATGAAAAGCTTGCTGAGAATGTGAGTATCCTTCTGAACTTGGCAGACAGCCTCCTGTTTTCTTGCTTCATAATAAATTTATAATGGTTTGTGTGGGAAATATCACTGAATTATATAAACAAGGCAAGATGTATAGATAGAAACCAAACTTAATGAAGCCTAGGTCTATGCAAGTGATGTTTATAACTGAGAAACTCTTTTATAAGGAGGCTGTATATTTATTGTTCTCTTCACAAAGGAATGTTTTGACAAGGTATAACATGTAATGTGCCTCAAAACGTGCTGAAATTTTGTATTCCATCATGGTGCTCTGCACCAGGAGTCTTGACTTTTGGGCATGCATGGTAAGTGTATCTTCTCTAGAAAACATTCCTGTTATCGCACTTTGCTTTCTGACAAATTGTTTACTAACTTTACCTTTATGTTCAAATTTAGTTATAGTTAAAGCCTAATTTTCACATTTACATGCGATGTCTCTTTGATTTGGTTCTTTGTTCTTGATATCTTTTTTATTTGCTTTTTTCATAGACAAAGTTACAGAATGCTACGAAGTTAAAAAAGATTCTTCAAGATTCTAAAGAATCTGTGGGAGAATCTGATATACGAACTAGAATGCAGCCACTGAAAGAGCAGCTGATAAATACAATAAATCACCTTCATACTGTTTTTGAGACTCGTGTATTCATTGCCATCTGTCGAGGTTTCTGGGATCGAATGGGACAAGTATGTCATACACTAGTTAATCTTGATTTTCACGCTAAACTTCTTGTTCCAATTTAACTCCGTAACTATTTTCTTCCATCACAGGATGTTCTAAGTTTCCTGGAGAACAGGAAAGAGAATAGATCATGGTACAAAGGCGCACGAATTGCTGTATCGGTAAGTATTGGCATCAAACTCCACTCTAGTTAGGATATCTATATCTTTTGTTTATACAAAGCTTATACATTTTACTTATAAAGTAAGAACTCTTGCAATGAAACAAAAAGCATTAAGAAAAAGAACAGTTCTCATGGTATTATATAAAGGTCTGTATTTGCAGCATCTGCTGCGACTAACACAACTAGTGCATAAGTTTTGGGCATTTAACTGTTCTCGTCAGAGAAATGGAGAGATCTGATCACGTTCATGATAATTTGGAGTCTAAATTTTGATGTAGTTTGATCTAATATTGTGAAGAATTCAGATTATATAAACAAATGTAAAACTAAGAACTGTGTTCTTCCTGTTTGGGGCTGACAAAGACTTTTGTGCCTCACTTTCTTTGAGCTGCCTCTGAGATGACTTGTTAATTTGCAGATTCTGGATGATACATTTGGGTCACAGATGCAACAGCTTCTTGGAAATGCTCTATCAGATAAAGACCTGGAGGCCCCAAGATCGATAGTAGAAGTGCGGTCAATGCTTTGCAAGGATATTAATAATCATAAGGATAACTCATTCTTCTTTTAGGGGGCATATTTCTGATTGTAGATAGATTCACAAGCGGGGTGGGGCGGTGGTTCTATAGAGTGCCTGAAAATTTTGATAGCCTTGGCCAAGCAAAGATCATGAAACTATGACGGGAATAGAGCCGTAGGAGGGGAGAGCAACTCAGCTGCTGGGGTATTCTCTATCTGCTTGTCATAAATATTTCTGTTTTTTTGACATATGTAATGTAAGTACATTCTTATATACATAGAGAGCTGAAAATAGATACTCTTCACATTCTTGTAATCAATATCGTATAATGCATATGATGCAATATTTTTCCTCTTCTGAATCGTGTCAATTTGTACCAGTTGGCCCCGTAAACATTTTATTGGGTTATTTTTTTATTTTTTAAATTTTTGTAAGAGAAATTATAGATTATTTTGGAAAAAGAAAAGGGGATGCATAGAATAGATCATCTTATCACGAAATTACGGGATTTTTATTTATTTTTTTTTAATTTTTTTAAAATTATTTTCCAGTTCGTGTAAAGGTGAATATCTCAGTTTCAGGAAACCTGCAAAATTACTATGCCTATCAAAGCATCACCCTTAGTTTACAATAGTTATGATTTTCTGTAATCACACTTTTGGCAAAGATTCGTCCAGTTCACATTCATTGTCATAGTCGAAAGACGTACACGCAATGCAAGCATTACTTGGTGCTACAATGTACAACACTAGATCACCCAACAGACCAGACGATCCCTGACAACTTACCAAACGTCTAAAATGTGTGAGAAGGGACAACTGTTAAGGGCAACAAGTTACAAGGAAACCAACAATGAACTTGAATTGCAATCAGAAATGCTTCAGGATGAGGACATATTTACAAGATCTGATTATAACACAGAAAATTAATGGATCTGTAACACCCAAAGAATGGCATTAGAAAGTTACACCAAGCCACATTGGCAATAGAAACATAAAATACAAGACTGAATTCTTACACCACAACAATTCTCCATACCACTATAAACAAATCACAGAAGCTTTGATATTACATGACATGACGTCCAGAAGGCTTTAGAGGCAGCTCTAAGAATCACAGGGTTCTGATATATCCTGTTTCAAAACACAAAGCTGAAATATTAGCCAAATATAGACTACGCTGGAGGAAATGTTCATGACTTAGATAAAATACCCAATAGCAGTAGCACCCCATGATGCTACATTGTATATCACTCTGCTTCCATCCCATGCTTTTCGAAGCTTTCCTTTTTTCTTCTTCACAGAGAAGGTTTTACTGAGAGCTGAAATGGTGTATTTTAAACTTATATCAGTTAACATTGGGAAAATGGAAACTAAATACTAAAACCAAGCCTAGGAACTTTCATTAACTTCTTAGTATTGAATAGAATCAAAGGTAACCTCAAAGCAAACTCACCTTCCTGAAGCTGATTAGGAGTCAAATTCTGCAGACAAAAATTAGATAATTGAATTAGATGGTTTACATACACGTATACTCCAGCATATCAAATGTCAACTCAAGGTCTCAAGCAAATAATTAAAATACTGCATATCACCAATTGTCATATTAACATCATAGACACATTGAAAGTGCGACTGATGCTTTTACTTCAGAATATCAATCTTAATTGATTCAAAAAGGAGGCCGGGCTTTAGAGAAAAAGTACCATACATGAAATAGACCTTATTATATCTAAATCAACCATTAGCAACTACTTAATACAAAAATAGAGTGGTTTATATGTTTCTGGCTATTCACTCCACCATGCTTGCTTTATATGAATGTACAAAGTTTTCAAGGAAAGAATGAAGTAATGCAAGGTGATCCGCTGGAGTTCACCCGTAATCATCTGCACATTATATATAATATCCTTTATCAACTGTCATAAAGGAAGGCAATGAGAATGTGGTGAACTCAGAGTGAGCACATGCACTTCAACTGCTGATGTACACAAGCCTCAAGAACCAACAAACAAGCATTCTTTCAACTAAAGTTAAATCAAAGAGCAAGCCTTCTTTCAAGCTTTTACTAGTGCACAGATGAGACTTAATTAACCCAATATACAAGTGAAACTAATTTTAAAAGGTAGGCACACAAGTTGCTTCCAAGAATCACTAGCCAATTAAGACATTAAGCTGTGGCATTAAGTAGTAGGTATCTTAAGTGATAATCAAAAAGAAACTAAACTCATATAAATTGAAAACCAGATGCGGCCATAATCATTTAGATTTAAGAACCCAAATACAACATGAAAGCAAATATTTCTCACCTTTGTCTGTTTAAGAGACAACAAATATGCAGCCATAAAGCAAGCAATACCATCCACTATATCTTCTTCACTGACTAGGACATAATCTTCTTCGTCCAAATCAACATTTCCACCTTCCCAAAGATCATTTTCACTGACCATGTCCCATGAACTACCTTCTTCTGTGAGCAAAAATGTGTTCCTCAAACAGTTAAGTGGGCAGGAAACATTTGACATGATGGGAATGCAATACAACGAAATCATACTGCTCAGATAATGCATACCAGTGTTAGATTGGGGAACTGACACCTGTGCACACTCTAGCTTCTCAAGGAAATTGGGACATGAAACTCTAGATTTGAGGAGATCGCACAGCTGCAAGTGGAGAAAGAAATTAGGACACGTGATCAGAGTCTTTTATATGAAAAACTTGATTTCTAGAGTGAAAATTAAATTTTCTAATTGAGTCAAGTAGCATTACAACTGCCCTATCTTTCAAAAAGCCCCTCAACATCAGTAAAATGTTAAATCAGTCAAATGTTAAATGGAAAAATTAAAGATAGAAGCACCATCCTTAATCAAAATAGCAGTTCCTCATGCCAAGCCACCATCCCTAATATCCACCACATATTGATAGCATATTCAATTCAGCTAGCCAAAACATTTACTGCAGAGGATGCAGCTAAAAGATACCAATCGCAGCATCGTCCCCGTTATCGGGACATCCACCACCCTCAAATTCCATAAACACAAGCAATTGGAGTTGAATACCTTAAAAAATCCTTAAACTAGACGAGATCCAAAACTTAAACAATTCTCTACTACCTTAACCAAAACAATAAAGCATACAAAGTCCATATCCAGACAAATCTCGCAATCTGACAAAAATTAACTAGAACAAAGACAACAAAACGGTACAGTTCGTTTTCCTACCTCAACAGCTTCCTGATCGGCGCACGTCGGTGACGATCCTTGGCGGCTCGGCTCCTGCTCCGACTCCGGCTCTGTGCTATCTTCGTCGTCGTCATCAACAGTTCCATTACTGAGCAATTCAAGAGCTATTTGACACTGCTCGAGCACGGCCTGTAAAGTTTTCCTCTTGACACGAACCCTCTCCACCTCTTGTTTTCTCTTGTCCTCAACATTCACCGACAAGGGATTCGAATTCGGCACCTCGATTTCCATCTAAACCCTAGAATTTATCCCGAATCAGCAGGATACTTTATTCAAGACTGTTTAGGGAAAATCGAGTTTAGATTTATCCGAAACCCTAGACGAATTGAAAAGGAATCAGAATCAATTTCTCATACTTGTAAACGTTAATATACCGTAGTTGGATATGAATTAGACGTTATGGTGGCTTTGTGTGGGGAAAGAGGAGAAGCAACAGACAAACAAACGAGAGCAACTGCAAATCCAAAGACAACTAAAAGCCGCCGCAAGCTTGTAGCTACATCATGAGTCCAGTTAAACTTAATATGCTTCTCATTAACACGTAACGTAATCGTATATATTTAGACTTCTTAATTACCACTAATAAAAATGTTACAATCTCGCCATCAAATGGTTAATTGTGTAATTTTAATGTATTAAATATTTAATTGAGCAATTATTGCTTTTTATAGAATTTTTTCAAAGATGACTATTTATTTATTTATTAAGAATTCTAATTTTTATTTTAAGGCTGAGTGAATTCTATGTAAAAATTTATAATACTAAGAGATTAACTGTGAATTGTTAGCAGTAGCAATAGCAGTAAGTAAGCAGTTGGTAATTACAGTTTGATTAGTTTAGCGGATTGATGATACAGTAATTAATCATTTAATAATAATAATATTAATAATTTTAATTATAAAATAATGTATTTTAACATCTTAAAAAAAAATTATTCTTTCATTTTTTATGTAAGATATATTTTACACTACAATATTCAAATATATAATACAATGTGTTATACTATATTTTAATATTTGGTAATTGTCAAAAATCCCTCAAATTCTAAAACGTTTGATTTTCCGTCACCAGTTTGCAAACGTTGCAAACCGCCCCCATTTTCTGTTAATGGGGTGGTTTGACACAAATGTTTAAAAAACGGTGGCGAAAAATCAAATATTTCAAATTTTGGAGGATTTTTGGTAATTACCCTTTATTAATTCTCTAAATGATATATATATATATATATTCTTGTTAATTTTTTTATTTATAAAGAATAAAATTATAATATAAAATTAATGGAATAAAATATAAATATCAAAATAGCAGATGAGCATAAACAATATTTGATTATATTGCAGGTGAGCGGAACAATATTTGAAAAATAAGAAAATATATAATGCGTGATTACCCAACTTACTTGGAAGAATTTGCAATATTTTTTGGTATTTGAAGAAGATAGATAATGCGTGATTACAATATATTTTTTTTCCTTTTATTAAGTTTAATTTAGTGGTATATTTTTCTAGTCCATTATTCTTTAATAACATAGATATTTACATGTTTTAATAATGAGAAGGTCTTGGGTGTTACATGTAACACACTATGTTATTGTGTTGCAAGTTTTCACACGTGTGAAACCATAACATTCGAAATAAAAACGCGCTATTACAAAACATAATTTCGAGCGCTATTACAAAACATAATTTATATATCTGTGTCTGTACAATTATTATATGTATCTGTTGAGATGCTAATTGTACCTGAATGGTTTTTTGTGCCTGCGAGGTTATTATCTGTGTCTGTGATTTATATATCTGTGTCTGTTTATACTGGGAATGATTTACCAAGTCATTCCAGGCTGATTGTTACTTTTTCTGTGATTTTAACAGTCAATGTTAGTGACTATTTCAAATTCTGTTGTCTCTATGTTGTTTAAATAGCAGAAGATTGGATAATTTTGTTGTATTTTATTGTTCTTCTTTTGTTCAGGTTTTGGTCAATTTGTTTCTGGTCAGTGGAATTGATCCGGGAATCATTCCTAGAAATGATGAAGCACCTGTTGAAGAAGTTGGTACAAGTGATAGTACCAAAAGAAGAAAAATATTTGTTAATGGGGTTGAATTGAAACTAAATACTGTCGAATTTGCAAGATTTACAGGCCACCAAGAAGTTGTCACTGTGCTATATGTGACAACTGTGTTGAGAGATTTGATCATCACTGCCCCTGGATTGGTCAATGTATTGCACTGGTAAGGAAGTACATAAAAAGCTTTATATCACTAATTAGAACATTTTTATATTAACTGATTTGTTTCTTTTGCTTTTCCTTATTCTGCAGAGGAATTACAGGTTTTACTTGACATTTGTGATCTCAGCCTTGCTGTTCTTCATATATATATTTTCATTCTCTTTATGGAGACTTCACCATAGAATGAAGAAAGACAGAATTGGATTCACAGGAATGCTAAAGAAATTCCCAGAAACAGTTGCTTTGATATCCTTTAACTTTCCTGTTATGTGCTTTCTATGCGGCCTTGTTATCTTTCATCTTTATCTCATCGCGATCAGGTTTCGTGTTCTATATCTGTGCCTGTGTTTTTATATTTGTGTCTGTATAATTCTTTATATGTATCTGTTGAGATGCTATATGTACCTGTGTGGTTATTTTTGTGCATGCGAGGTTATTATTTGTGTTTGTTGATTTATGTATCTGTGTCTGCACAATTCTTATATGTATCTGTTGAGATGCTATATATACCTGTGTGGTTATTTTTTGTGCCTGCAAGGTTATCATCTGTGCCTGTGTTTTATATATTTGTATCTGTATAATTCTTATATGTATCTGTTGAGATGCTATATATACCTGTGTGGTTATTTTTGTGCATGCGAGGTTATTATCTGTGCATATGTTTCATGTATTTGTGTCTGTGAATTTTTATATGTATCTGTTGCGATGCTATATGTACCTGTGTGGTTATTTTTGTGCCTTCTTTATCTACAAGTCAACAACATACCATCCAGTACAACACATCTCACATTAACACAACTACAACCAAAACCAAACCAAACCTTTCTCCCCCTATCCAATCCAATGTCCGACCACAACAACAACAGCCTTTCAATCATCGTGGAAAGAAACCCATCTCAGTCTCGTCTCTCCGAATTGAACATCAAGTGCTAGCCCAAGTAAATCATCTTCGAGTCTCTCTGTGTCTGTGAATAGTATTTTATAACAAAGAAAGACTAATATAGTTGTGTGTACAGATGGGGATGCTCACCGGGAAAATATCAACTGAAGTTCGACGCAAAGGAGACGTGTTATTTGCTGAGAGGGAGAGTGAAAGTATATCCAAAAGGAGGATCTGCAATTCGCACGTGTGTGTTTCTGAAACACAATAATTTATTGTGTTTCAGAAACACCCAAGACTTTGCCTTTAATAATTGTTAGAATTGTAGTAATAATAAGTGAATATTAATTATAAATTACATATTTACATAATTCTAATTGGTAATATATTTTGTTTACCATTTTAGTTGTATCATTTTCAATATTAATTTTTTTTATATATATTACAATTAAAATGCAAAATAATTATTCCTTTATTTTAAAAGTATTTGATATTGTCATGAATTTTTATTCTAATAATTTTAATTTCGTAAATTATAATATAAAATTAATGGAATAAAATATAAATAAAAAAATAAGAAAAAATATATATAATTTTTTTAAAAAAAATCAAATTTAAAGAAATAAACATGTAAATAAATTAAATTAATTTAAATATTTAAATTTAAAAATAAATAAAAAGATATATTTGAATTAGACTACTTTTGATAAGTGTTCAAAAAATCGGAATCGGAATCGAGGCGGTGACTCTCTAAAAGGCCTAAGCAGTTGAGGCGGGAACTAGGCGGGGCCTAGGCGGTCAAGGCGGTTTTACTAAAAATAAATAAAAAATATAATGACTAACTATAAAATATAACTAAAAATCATTTTATACTTTAAAAAATTTCCAAATATATTTAAAACTTCATATATATTCTCATTCTTATAAAATCATAATCAAGAATAAAATATACACCTGTTGACCCAAACAAATTACTTTGATTAGGAGAGACAACTCTAATTAAAAGGCGACGTCTAGTCAGGTCTAAGCGGTCAAGGCGTTAAGCGGTACAGGCGGGCGATTTTTTAAACCATGCTTTTGATGAAATATGAAATAAAATGTGGAACTATTGAAATCTAACTAGTTAAATAATTTTTTTTTTTTAAAATAATTTAAATTTTTATATTATGAAAAATCCCTAAACAATATCACATTTATATTTATAAATCATAACATATTCTCCAATTGAGACGTGATAAACGTATCAATATCATTTAGTGAATTAATAAAGGATAATTATAAAAAATCCTCCAAATTTTGAAATGTTTGGTTTTTCGCCCCCGCTTTTTAAACGTTTGTGTCAAACCGCCCCATTAATAGAAAACATCCGATCATAACAGAAAACAGCTTTGGTTTTGTAAATGGGGGCGGTTTGGTACAACGTTTGAAAACCGGTGGCGGAAAATTAAACGTTTCAAAACTTGGGAGGTTTTTGGTAATTACCCTTTTAATATTTATTAATAATACTAATAAGCAATCATTTTAACATTTTTTTATCAATTATTAATTAAATTAATATAAATAAAATAGGGTGATTTCAAAAAAACCACCGCTAGTTTGACCTGTTGGCAAAAAAACCTCACCTTTTTCATTTTTGGCCAAAAAACCTCTTTTGGATGGAATCTGTTAAATTTACTGTTCATCTGTTAGTGGATGAACATTAACCAATGGGCATTTTCGTAATTTTCTCATATTTATTTATTTTTAATTTTAAAAAAAAAAACTTTTTAAAATTTTTTTTGTTCTCTTTCTTTTTCTGCTTACCAAAAATTAAAATATTGAAAAAAAAAATCTCAGATTTTTTTATTTTAATTATTTAACATTGAAGTGAAGAATAGGAGAGAAAAAAGAAAGAAAAAAAGAAAGAAAGAGAGAGAAGAAAAAAATGGAAAGAAAAAAAAATAAAGTTTTTTTTTTTTCCAAATAAAAATATTTTTAATTTTAAAATAAAACCTTTTCTTTTTCTTTCCATTTTTTTCTTCTTTCTTTATTTTCTTTCTTTTTTTCTTTCTTTCTTTTTTTTTTCTTCTTCTTTTTTTCCCCCTCTTCTTCTTCACTTTAATGTTAAATAATAATAATAATAAACTTGAGATTATTTTTTATTTTTAATATTTTAATTTTTGGTGGGGGAGGGAGAGATTTGATGGGGGAGGGAGAGATTTGGTGGGGAAGAGAGAGGGGAGAGAATTTGATGTAGGGGAAGAAGAAGAAAAAAAATATAAAAAATAAAAAAAGAAAAAGAAAAAAATTTTAAAAATGTTTTTTTTTTTAAAAAAAATCTTTAAAAAATAAATAAAAATAGAAAAATTACAAAAATGCCTATCGGATGAACAGTAAATCAAACAGATTCCATCCAAAAGAGGTTTTTTGGCCAAAAATGAAAAAGGTGAGATTTTTTTGCCAACAGGTCAAACTAGCGGTGTTTTTTTGGAAATCACCCAATAAAATAATATGCTTACTGCAATACTAAAAATATATATAAATTTTTAATAATAATAATTAATACTTATAATAGATTTCAATTATTTTATTAGCATTTGATTAATATAATTATAATTAAAAGTATGATAATTTGGTTTTTTAACGAATCTCTGATTTTAAAATCTCTCAAATGCTCATTCTATCAAAATTTAAAAAATTAATATTTTTGGGACAAATCAACGGATTAAATTGCTATTAACCAAATTAACTACTTTAAAAAGTTAGAAGTTTGAGTTCAGTCAAACATTTAAAACGCCTAAAAACGCTAATTTCTAATTTAAAACGTTGTTTAACAAATATGCTCTAAATTTAGAATAAATTGCCATTTTGATTCATATTAAAAATCTTAATTTAATTTTTTAAAATATAGGATTTTATTTAATTTTTTGGTTGTTGGGATCTATTGATCCTCGCCTGGTGAATAAAGTTTGGTCCTTCACTACTGCAAAAGAAATGTGGAGTATCTAAAACGTATTTACAATCAACATAATACGACTAGAAAATTTCAGTTGGAATTGGAGATTGGAAACTACAATCAAGGTAAATGTCCATTGAACAATTTTATGGTGGATTTATTACTTTATGGAGTGAATATACAGGTATTATTCATGCTAAAGTCCTAAAGGAAGCACTAGGTGCTCTTCTAGAAGTTAGTTTTTGCAAGTTAGCGAGATCAGTTCTTGATGAAGTTATGATTAGAATTTGAGGTCATTCGAGCAAGTTGATGAATCTTATTCCTTCATTAGATGTTTCTCTTGTAGAATTATTAAGAGATGAACAACGACTTACTACTAATTTTTGAATGACACAGGATAAAAACCATATATGGAGGTTGTTCATATGGCTTATGCTGCTCAAAGAAAATGTATTCAATGTTACGGTTGCAAGAAATATGGACATCTTGCTACTATAGTAATAAATTCTGCAACTATTGTAAGAAGAATGGACTTATAATCAAGGAATGTCCAATACGACCCTAAAACAAACAATCACATGCATTCAACATAACTCTTCAAGGTACCATACATCCTACTCTCTTGCAAAATGTTGCCATCACTTCATCAAGTCTGACTCACTTACCCCCGAGATGGTACAACAAATGATTGTGTCGACATTTTTTTCTTTTGGACTTCAAGGTAAGGGTTCTAAACTTATACATTGGTTTGTCTATTCGGAAGCCTCAAATCATATGACTGAAAATGCAGATATATTACATAATATTCATAAGTATGATGATGATCAACAAATCTAAATTGCTAATGACAGTACTCTTCCTATTACTATTATTGGTACTTTAGGAGATGGTTCCAATGATGTTTTTATATCACTAAGGTTATCTACCAATTTGATTTTTGTTGGACAACTGGTGGACACTAATTGTAAGATTCATTATTCCCATGATGGTTGTATCGTGCAGGATCATGAATTAAAGAATGTGATCGCAAAGGGACCTAAAGTGAGATGTTTATTTTCTCTTCATTTTTCTATTCATAACTTGATGTCTTTGGTATTTGCAACCATAACCAATTCTAGTGGTGTATGACATAAGCGATTAGATCATCCTAATTCTGAAATATTATCATATTTAATAAATAATGGTTATCTGGGGAATCAAGTTAGGTTATCATATCTAAAGTAATCTTTAGATTGTGCTATTTGTAAATTAGGCAAAAGTAAAATCTTAGCATTTTCTAAACATGGCAGTCGAGCAAGTAAATATTTTGAGATCATTTATTTTGATGTTTGGGGTATTAGTCTAATTATTTTGCATGCTCAATATAAGTATTTTGTGACATCATCGATGATTATAGCCATTTCACTTTTGTATATTTTCTTCAATCTAAATCTAAAGTATTCTCTGCATTTCAAAACTTTGCCGCTCTCATTGAAATACAATTTTCCACATATAGTAAAATTTTATGATCAGATTTAAGAGAAAATATATGTCACACTAGTTTCAAAATTACCTACACTAAAAGAGTATAATTTCTTAAAGATATTGCCCTTACACCCCAAAAAAAATGGGGCAAAATTTAAGAATTGTCATTTTTTTTAAGGTTGTTCATGCTTTGTTGATTGAATTATTTGTTCCACCCAAATTTTAGGTTGAAGCCCTGTCTACTATATTTACTTGATTAATCGTTTGCCAATGCAGATTATACACTATGACTCTCCTTATTATCATTTATATGGCAGTTGTCCGGAGTATCGACTTCTTTATACTTTCGAGTGTATATGTTTTGTTCATCTTCCACCCACTGAATATCACAAAATTTCAATTCAATCAGTTCGATGTATTTTTATGAGGTATAACATAAATTATAAGGGTTTTGTTTGTTTTGATGTCTTGGCTAACAAACTTCCGTCTCTAGAAATGTGATATTTTTTTTTATAAGAATGAATACTACTTTCAGTCTCATATTTTACCAATAAATGATTTTGCCATACTTCCCTCCTTTGATGATGTGTTAGATGAAACGCTTTAAGCCAGGACTTGTAAGAAATGTCATGGACATTCAACCTTGGCGATCTAGCAAGGTAAGCAAACCATTAAATCAATATGGTTTTTCTCAAATATCACTTGTTGCAACTTTAGATATTATTGTCATACCTCGATCTCATTCTCAGGCATCCCTTATGGTGTATGTCAAAGACATTATGATTACATGAGCAAATTCTCAGTTAATTAAACAACTCAACATCTAAAAGCATATTTTCACATGAAAGATTTGGGTCAGCTGTAATTTTCCTTAGGTTTGAGGTTAAATCTACACTAGAATGAATATATGTGAATCAATATAAATATACACAAGAGGTGATTAGTTCAGCAGGTCTCCAATAAGGCAATTCAGTACTTACATCAATGGACGTAAACTTGAAACTGCAACAAGGTGAAAGGGAACACATTCCTAATCCGTCTCTATATTGAAAATTAGTTGAGAGCTTAAATTAATTTGATGATTACTATACCAGATAAAGGTTATGATGTTCATCTTGCCGCTATCCGCTGTATAATTTGTTATCTTAAAGGAACTTCTTAACGAGATTTGTTCTTTCCAATTAAATCTCCAACCTAATCCATTGGTTATACATATATGGATTGGGCAGAATGTGCACACACTCATTTTTCTATTATTATAATGGTACATGTTTTTTGGCAAAGCTCATATCTTTTGAAAAGTAAGAAACAACCTCATATCTCCAAGTCCTCCATCAAATCTGAGTATCGTGCTATATCTTCTCCATGTTCTAAGACTGAGTGGTTTTCTGAGTTGTTGGCAGAACTTGGATATCCTAAAAATCAACTTATTTGTCTTCATGCCGACAACATAAGTGTTATTCAAATTGCTGCTAATCCTATTTTTCATTAAAGAACCAAACACATTGAAGTCGATTTTCATTCAATACGAGAAGCCTTTAATAGCGGTGTGATTACTTTTTCACATATTCTATCAAGTGGCTCTGATTACTTTGACCAGTCACATGTCATGGATTCGAGAATGTATGAGGATTCATTGTAATTATGGGCAAATTATGGTGCTTCGACACTATTATTGCATGCATTGGCCTTCAAATTGCTATCCCAACCAGCTTCATCATCTTATTGTGAGAGAAATAAGAGCACTTATTCCAACATTCAAAGTGTCAGAAGAAACAAATTGTCAAGCATTAGAGCCGAAGATCTTATTTTTATTCATTGGGATCTTCGGTTTTTGTCAAGGAAAGAACACAAATATAAGATTGAAGTCGATTTTCATTCAATACGAGAAGTCTTTAATAGTGGTGTGATTACTCTTTCACATATTCTCTTAAGTGGCTCTGATTACTTTGACCAGTCACATGTCATGGATTTGAGAATGTATGAGGAGTCATTATAATGATGGGCAAATTATAGTGTTTCGACACTGTTATTGCAAGCATTAGCCTCCAAATTGCTATCCCAACCAGCTTCTTCATCTTATTGTGAGAGAAATAAGAGCACTTATTCTACCATTCAAAGTGTCAAAAGAAACAAATTGTCATTCATTAGAGTCGAAGATCTTATTTTTATTCATCGGAAACTTCAGCTTTTGTCAAGGAAAGAACACAAACATAAGATTAGGCAACCAAATTTTGGGATCTTGGTATTTTTTATTTAACTATCTTCAATATTTTTGTTATTTATATAATTATTTTTAATTTTTACTATATGAACTTTTATATATATATATATATCATATTTTTAGGTGGTGATGCAGTTAATGTGGATAGCAATACCTTTGATCTTGTTAATCTCTTTATTGATGAGACAAAATGAGAAACTATAACATTTAATGATGAAGATGAACCATGAAATAGAGTTAATTTATCATATTATAATCACATGATATAATTTTAACATTTTTAATACTTTAACTTTTTTTTTCTCTATCTATCACATTGTAATCACATTATATTATATAATTTTATAACTTTAAAATATATATATATATTTACTGAGTCCCTGCACCCTTATCCAAAATTAGGATAATTTTTAGCAGGATTTTCGTATCTTAATTTTCTTTTGAATTGGCGAACCTGACATTTGGACACACACTCGTATCCGACACTCATACTCGAGTCCGAGCAACATAGTTCATTGCCGAAATTATTGATTCAAAGAGATAGAAGAGTCTGCATTCTCCGATGACGTTTTGAAATTGAAGGGGAAGTGTTCATGATGGCCTCACATGATAGTAATAAGCGGAAGAATGTAAATGAAGCTCTTAATTCACTAGTAAAAGGTTTGTGGATGAAGCCATGGAAGAGGAAATAAAGCCAATGAAAAGTAATTGTGTCTGGGGTTTGGCTGATTATCACCAGGTAGAAAAGTCATCAGAAATAAATGGGTCATTCGCGTTAAACTGAAAGCAGATGACTCAATTTAGAGATACAAGGCAAGATTAGTGGTGAAAGGTTTTGTCCAACAAGAGGGTATTGATTATGAAGAAGCATTCTCCCCATGGTGAGATTTGCTTTTATATGCCTTATTCTGGCCTTAATCGCACATATGGACTTGGAATTGCATTAAATGGATGTCCAAACTGCTCTCCTTAATAGAGGACTGGAGAAAGAGATTTATATGGAATAGTCTAAAAGTTTTATAACTAAAAATTAAAAAAAGAAAATTTTGTAAACTCTTAAATTCCATTTATGGACTCAAACAATCCTCTAGACAATGGTAATTTGATCCCACAAATCGATCATGTCATATGGATTTCAAATTATAGAAGATAACCATTGCCTTTTAATAAAGTATGGCCCGAATCACATTGCCGAAACCCAAAATGATTTATTACCTTGGAGAATTTCCCAAACTAAGTCTGAGGCAATTGCTTTCGTCCACATAATGACTTTTGAAGTATGCACACTTTTTCTTCTCTATTATCACATGTTAAACCTCCTATTCTAACTCCTCATTCAAAAAGGCATTCTTGAAATCTATTTGATGAAGTTTCCAATCCAAATTCACTGTTAAAGAAAGCAGCATTGGTATTATATTCAATATTGTAACATGTGCAAATGTTTCTTGGTAGTTAATCTCATATTCTTGTGTGAGCCTTTTATAACTAATCTAACTTTGAACCTCTCTACCCTTCCATCTGCTTTGCGCTTAACTGTAAATAACCATTTACAGCCTACCGTCTTCTTGTTTTGAGGCAAACAGTTACTTTCTCGGTATTATTTTTATGTAGAGTAGTAAGCTCTTCATTGACTGCTTGTCGTCATCTAAGATCTTGCAATGCTTCATGTATTGATGCAAGAACTGATGTCTGATCTAACTCTATAGTAAAAGCCTTAAATTTTGGAGATAAGTTAGAGTATGAATCATAGCTACGGATGGAATATCGAACTGGTTGTCTCCTATAACTTCAAACTCCTTTTCTTAGTGCAATAGGTACATGTAAGTCAGCATATTTCTTAACTTCCTGAGCTGTTTTCTCATTATTATAATCAATCTCATCAGTGACCTGAGTTTCTGAGCCAAGATCCAGGTTGTGTTGTGTATTCAACTCTTTCATTTGATCCGCTTTTCTCTTACATTGATAAACTATTATAAGAGACTTTTTTTTTTCTGAGATGACTCCCTCTCTCTTTCTTTTCTACACCCCTAGACTCTGCGGGTTTCTCATTTGACTGTTTCCTAGTGTTTGAACTCTCCACTCCCTCATCTCATATTCCTCTCTGGCAGAATTTAAGACCAGTAATATTTGTTGGTCCGGTCCGGTCTAATGACCAGACGGGACCGATTAATAAAATAAATATTAAAAATAAAAATAAAATATTTAAATAATATAAACACATATATTTATTTTATAGATGGATCGAATTTAATTATATATTAAACTTTTAATATTTAATTATATTAATTTGAATTTACTAGATATAAAAAATAAATTAGATGAGTGATTATAATATTATAAATTATTTATTCTATAATTGTTATGATTTATATAGAGATTCTAAAAGTCCATTAAAAATCCAACCCGGTTGGACCAAACAAGAACTAGTTTGGACTAGAATCAGTTAGGATCGGACCAATCAGTCCAATATTTTAATCGGTACGGACCAAAATTTTGAGACCGGTTATATTAACCGATCCGGTCCGTATCCGGCGAAACTCGGACCATGCCCACTCCTAATAGAATCCTAGAAGGCAATTTATTTATAAAATAGAAGTAAGGACATCTTCTCCCCAATGTGATTTAAGAACATTATTTTCAATCAAGAGTGATCTAGTCATCTCTAAGAGTTATCTGTTTCTTCTCTCTACGAGTTCATTTTGTTGTGGTGTTTCTAGACAAGAATTTTGGTGTATGATTCCTTTTCTTTCAATGAATTCTCTCATATTTTACTTAGGTATTCTTTCTCATTATCTGTTCGGAGGATTTTAATTTCGATTTGGAATTGTATTTGGATCATTCAGTGAAAGATTTTGAAGATATGCGTCGCCTCATATTTGTCTCTTATTAGGAAAACCAACATCACTCGAGTATGATCATCTGCAAATGATGTAAAGCATTTAGCATGAGTTATATTTGGAACTCTAGTTGGTCTTCACACATCACTTTGAAAGTGAGGGGCTGTGAGTGTTTGTAAGGATGTGAATAATAGGAAATTCTCAAATGTTTGGATAGAATTTCTCACAATTAAATGAATCTCTAAATTTATTGATACTTAAATTTGGAAACAAATTTTCTAGGTACATCAAATTTGGATGTCCTAACCTACATTGTCATGAACTAATTGCATGCTTATTTGATTTCTCTAAATACCATTCTAATTTAATATCCTCTTGAATAGTTTGATTAGTTTTAGGACATTTTAGCAGATAAATTCCAGAGTGACTTTCAACACTGCCAATCATCTTCCCAGATCTGTGGTTCTGAAAAACACATAAATTATAAGTGAAATTTACTGAAAAATTCAAATTTTGTGTGAGTTTACTAATTTAAAGTAAGTTGTAGCTGAGAGATGGAACAAATAATACAAATCTAATAACCAATTGCTTTGAAATATATACTGTTTCGATTCCCTGAACTTTACTAATTGATCCATATGCAATTTTAAAATTGAAATTTTCAGTTGGCGTAGAGATCTTAGAAAATAATGATGAATCACCAGTTATGTAATTTAATGCTCCAAAATCTACAATACAGGTCTTATTATACACATTTTAACAGCCAAAACATGGATAAACATACCCTTTTGTGGTACTGTCTCTCTTCTTACCATAGAAGATCCAAAACTACATAGAAGATTCAAAACTACATAAATTATTCTGAGACATCAGCTTCTGTATCATATCTAGTAGCTCTCGATTGGTAGGTTCATTTCCGACAGGTTCTGTGGCAGTTATTTGGCTCATATGACCTTCACAAGTCTGCGTGTTCTTCTTTTGCTTCCATTCTGCCGGTTTGCCATGCAGATACCAATATTTGTCTTTGATATGCCCAGATTTCTTACAATGATCACACCACCAAAGATTTCTCTCTCTCTGTTGTGTGTCATTATATCCTGAATAACCACCACTCTTTGCAGTTAGTGCTGATCCTTTAATTTCTTCTTTTCCAACACCGTAGTCTCCTATTATGATTCTTCTCCTACTTTCTTCTTTATTCACTTCAGCAAATACATGTCCAACCTTAGAAATCAGCCTAGTTTATAAGATTCTTCCTCGAATGTCATCTAGATTCTTTTTTAAATCATAAAAGAACTTGAAAATACATTTCTCTTCGATAATCTCTTAATACTTTGCTGAATCTACAGCACACCTACATTCAGCAGTTTCAAACATGTCTAATTGTTGCCAATATCGAGCTAAAGTAGTATAGTATTGAGTAACTATCATCTCCTCTTGTCTTAGGTCATGAATAATTCCTTCAACGCTGAAAATTTCAACCTCGTTTCTTCAGAATAGTTTTCCTTGGCTACCTCCTATATTTATGTTGTTGTCATATAGAGCAGATAGGTTTGACTCACCTCTGTTGTCATGGCATCCCACTTCTTATATTCGGCTGAGTTTTTATCAGTTGGGGTGTTGAGTCACTAAGGTATTCCACATTGCCTTTTCCACTTATCAAAATATTTTAACTGATAGAGACCATTGTACATAGTTCTCTTTTCCTAATTTGTGTATGGTGTTAGAAAGATTTGAGGCTGTGTTTGAATTTTTGTGGAGTACCTCCTCCTCCAATATTGAAAGAGGAAAATTTTTTATCAGAAGTTGGTGTAGTAGCCATATCGTATTTGGCCATCGACCTAGCTCTAAACCATGTAGAAATTAGGATTAGGATTTTTATTCTATTCAAATACTACTCTACGTTGATAAAACTCTTATTTATAACTTAATGATTAAGTTTAATATAAACTAGAATTCCTCTAGGAGATAATAATAGATAACTTAAAAATAGATAACTAATAAAATCAAATGTAACATTACTTCTAGAATTCTAACTATTAATATATATATATATATATATATGTATTCTAAATTATAAAAAGGACATAAGGAAATATCACGACTTTTTGAGTGATATAACCCCAGAATTTTAATTATATACTGATCTGCTCCAACTTTTTGTTTAATTTCTAATATGCTCCAAATTCCACAACGTTTTGGTACGTTTTGCTAGATTGGATGAGAGGGGTTATAACTTATTTTTTCAGCAAAACGGTGGAAAGCGTTTTGATGATTTGAAGCAAAACGCTTCGACTCGTTTTGAGCAAAACACACCAGCCAATTTTATGCTTTAATTTTTTTCAGCAAAACTACCTGGTGCATTTTGCTGCAAAACTTCTAAATTTTGCAGCAAAACGCACTAGGAAGTTTTTTTTTTTTTGCAGCAAAACTACCTAGTGCGTTTTGCTACAAAATTAGCTGAAAAAATCAATTGCCCGAATTTTGGTACTAGGTACTTTTTTTAGTTGCAGTAGATATTTTTGGTATACTATTTAATATTTTTTTTGTTATATCAATTTACAAATATATTATTAACTTTGGATTTAATTTAAGTTAGTTGAAAAAAAAAAGTACATTTGAAATGTATTTTAATATGTTCATTTTTCTTAATTATTATGTTGTATGATGGATTAGATAAAATTTGAGTTGGACTTTAATATTTGAAAGTGATATTGAAATGGTTATAATAAGATAATATTTATAATAGGTAACAACAATGAGAAAGTTACCATGAACATAAGATTGATACAAGTAGATTTCATAAAATACACATAAGAAATACCCTAATTTGGTGACTAACTTATTTCTTCAAATAGCGTTCCTTATTTGGACATGTATTGCGAAAATGTCATTCTTGTCGACATAAACCACACCTTTTGGTTTGAGATTGTCTTGCATATCCATTTCAGTTTGGATCCTTAATGTTTTAACACGACTTTTTTCTATTCTTTTTGTTTCCGGATTAGAGATTAAGTTCGGTCCATAGTACGCAGGCCAACTGTCTTCGCTGCCAATGTGAGGAAAGTCCATGGCATACGCACTTTTTAGATTTTCAATTTTATACACATCTGCAATATATGCACCCCAATCTAAGTTCTGCGAAGCGATTGCTGCATAAGCATGTTCACATGGGTATCTATGGATTTGAAACATTCCACAAGAACATGTCTAATTATAAAGGTTAACAGTAAGCTGTTTTTGACTCCCCCCTGAGGTAGAGGGTAGGTATTGGACAGTTAAGAACTCTTGTGTTCTTCGAGATGATAGCTGGACACGGGTATGTCTTGCGAGCTTTTGGTTGTTTGCCATTACCTTTATTAAATGTTGAGACTAAAGGAATCCGCTGACAGCTTGAGTATCTACATCTACCCCTCTGCGATCAAACAATTCAGTAAGTCGATAATATGTTGACTTAACCAGTATTGTTATTGGGAGATGGCGCGTGTCTTTCAACACATTGTTAATGCATTCAACAAGGTTTGTAGTCATCTGTCTATATCTATGATTGTCATCATAAAATTGAGTCCATTTTTCTAACAGCCGGTCCAACCATGTCTTCCTCTCTGGCTCTTCGGCAGCTATTCCATACCAATGGAGGAAATCTTTTTTAGTTGCGGCATATCTTACATATAAGAAACATATGTAACAATGTGACCTTAAAAGATATTATGTTATTTAATGGACAGAAAGTAATAAATTTACCTGCATTTGTCACTGCTTTTCGCAATTGTATTTTCTTGAATGACTTGTGATAGTTGGATGCAAAATGTCGTATACAGTAGCATGGACAACATGTTGTGGCACTCATTCAATATCGATAAGTGCTTTACGAATAGAATCATGGCGGTTTGATATGCAGAGATTATCCTGTACACACATATCAGCAAAATGGGTCCCCACGTTACAGTTTCGCAGCAAAACGTACCCCCGCATTTTAATTTTACGCACCCCAGCATTTTGCTGCAATCAGCACCACAATTGCAGCAAAACGCTCCTCCCACTTTCTGTAAAACGAATTCATTCGTTTTTGCTATTGTCGATCCAAAACGCTTTAGCCCGTTTTGCTGTAAAAATATTATTCGTCCATCCCAGCAAAATGGTTACCATTGTTTTGGAAATTAGAGCATATTGGAAATTAATTGAACTGAGAGAGTAAATCAGTAATTAATTAGTTAAGGTGGATTATATAGATCAACAAGCCGAAATATCACACATAACAATAGAAACTTGTTGGAAAAGGTGCTGAAAAAAATAATTATATTTATTAAAATATTTTGAAGGTACTCATTTTATTGTTCTTTTTAGGATTCCTTATTACCATTATGATGGGATGATAATTGATGAATTTCAACAATTTTTAAAATTAATTTTTATTTAATGTGAAATAATTTATTTTTCATATTTTATTGTTATTTTAATTATTTCGTCTTAAAATTTAACTTATTAGTATCATTTAAAATAAATATAATAATAATAACAAATCTCCTCATATATATATATATATATATGATAAAAAGTAGGTGAATATATGTTCTGTACATATACACACGTAGGTGATTATACGTTCTGCTGTGGGTAAAATTGAAAATCACAAGACAAACTCATCTTTTAGTTTCATTAATTATACGACTTTATGAGTATTTGACGACGAGAGAAAGCATTAAAATGATTGGATATCATTAGGAATCATTTCTCAAATTTTTGTTTCCCTCCACAACATTTACAAATGTGGTCCACTTGACTTTACAAAATTCTTTATTTACAAATCTTCATCAATGGAGCCGCACATGAAAAAAGAGAGCAAAGTATGTTCGATAAGAAGGAAATTTGCGTCCCAAACAGCCACGTGGAGTTCCTTTTTATTGGAGTATTTATATTTTTCTGTCCTTTTTGTGTCACGTCCCTTTCTACGGGATAAGGGACAAAATCATATAATGTCATATATATATATTATTATTAATTATATTACATAAATTCAAATAATTTTTTAACTATTTTTAAAATTGTACCGTTGTTAATTATTAATTTATTTATTAATTTTATTTTTTAAAATTTATTTAGGAGGTAAGGTATTATTATTATTATTTCAATATTTGCTTGTACTAGTTTATCAATTTAATGATTTTTTAAAATATTTATTTATAATTTCCAATTATCTCATAAATAAATATAAACAATAATTAAAATTATTTATTAACATATTTTTAATATTACAATAGTATAATATAATTTATTTATTTTATTAGTATAAATATAAATTAATCAAATTAATTATTTAATATAAATTATAATATTATTAAATAATTTATTAGATTATTAAAAATATAGGAGTATATACATTCGTTCCAGCTATTGGAGTTGAGAGGAACTGTTTAATAATGGAATTTAAAAATCTGATGTGGAGGTGATGTGTCATCCTTTAGAGGACAATTTTATAGTTGCCATTGGAGATGCTGTAAAGTTCATGTCCTTATTGATTTGTGTCTGACATTCCTTACCCCTATGATACTTGTCTTCGCATGTCGTATATGAATTTCAGCCAAATGTAGAGTGGGAATATGAGACGGTGGATTGGAGTTTATTTAAAAATTTAAAGTATGTTTGAAATTAATTCTATTTTAACTTCAGGTAGAAGTAGAGAACCAGAATTCATTTTTAAAAAAATTAATATATTTTATTTAAATTGGAAGAATTTTTAGTCTGATAGCTACCTAAATACTATTTTTAATAGTTTTCAGAAGTCAAATGTTAAACATCAGTTTATCCAAATAGAGTTTTTATAACTAATTATATGTTTAATGTTGGTAGAATATAAAATAATTCTTTATTGAGAGGTAAAATATTTCAAAAAATAATTTATAAATATAAATAATAAAAAATATATATTCATTATTTCAACGTAAGTAACTCCAAATGTATGCTAAATATAATGATTTAACGGTGATTTCACTCATTTTCTATTAATAAACTTAACTTAGTTTAAACTAAAGTTTATTTAATAAATATTTAATTAATTTAAAAAATTATATTAAAAAATTAATTTATCCTTTCACAAATAGTGATTCTATTTATTTTATTTTTTTAAGGTATTCATTAATTGTTTATGTTGAATTTTATTATATGATTTTTTTAAATCAATAATTTTCATATTATATAATATAATATTTTAGACTTATTTTATTGAACTTTTCTATTTAAGTATTCCTTACATCAATAGAATTCAATAAAATAAAGAAAAATAATTAAAATTAAATGACTTTTTAAGGAAGTAAAAAAAAAAAAGACTATTATGAGAATATTTCATCCAATTTTATTATTATTATTATTATATATCTGAGTATTTTAAAAAAAAAAATAAAAGATGGGCCAGTAAAAATGTATTAAAAAGGAAAATATAACTTGCCCTAAATCTGATTATGGGCTTGTTTGAGATTATTTTTATTTTTGACTTTTAACAATAGAAAAATATAAGAATAAACCATTATCAGAAAGTTAGTATTTCTTACTTTATCTGAAAGTGCTTATGAGAGATTAAAAGCTCCCTAATAATTATCCAAATACCATCTAAAACAGCTTTAAGATGTTGAAGTCAGAAATCAAAGGTTAGTATACAACTCTCACATCTCAAAGTTGTCACCTATAACGATCATTCCTTTCAAAGCATCACCGTTTATTTGGACGGTTCCAAAAATGGACTACTAACCGCAATAACCACCATGAGATTTCCGATGATCATGAAAAAAAAACCTCTTGAAATTTTTTTCCAAAAGATTAAATTTCTTCATAATAAAACTACTTATTCTTATTTAGTTCTTTATACTATCATGTTCCTATCCTATACGGTGAGCCAAATGAGCTCTTATTTTAGAGTTATCAAGATGTAAGTAATATAGATAGTAATATTAATATTCTCATACTGGGATCTTACATTCATTTCATCTTAAAAGAAAACATGCCCATTATGACTCACCCACATTTGTAAATCCCATAAGCTTTCCTATAATAGGATCCTTAGACTCCTCATATGAGGACATTCACCAATAACAACCCTTTATTTAGAGGCATCATCATCAATTTTTTAGTTGTTTTTTTTTATCGAGTCAACTAATAAGCCCACAAACTACCATGAGACTTTCTAAACTTTTGTCGTTAATAGTATGCTTTCTAGGAAAATATAGTGAAGAAACTTCTTAATAGATTACTCATTCCAAGATTTCTTCTAGTTAAATACTTGAAATTCATTTATTCCAAAATTTCTAAATTTTTAGAGTTCTCAAAAATAATTTTAGAGTTCTCAAAGTTAAGGATCTTGAAAAGTAACATGCAAAGTATCGTCAAACTTTTTACATTTTTAACTTGGAATGTTATTTTGTAGAATGTTTAGATAAATCTTTAAAAAAAAAAATTATAGTTACTTAAAAAAAACTATAAATATAAAATGTATTTAAAATTTATTATACTTTAAAAAATGGTTTAGATTTATCTTTTCCAAAAATTAGAATTTTATCATTATTATTTTTTTACCATATAAGCAAACCCACTATTAATGTAAGTTGTTTTGATTTGCTATACATAGGCTAAGAATGATACTGTTGGTATGAATATAACTTTTACATATTCACACAACAAATCCACGTCACAGTCACATTTATATAAAATATAAATTATTATTATTATTATTATTATTTTACTAAATTCACATTTCAAGATAATTATCAACATCTATTACTATTGTTTTTCTTTTAATTTTATTTTTTTTAGATTTATTCCCATCGAATTGTGCTATTAAATTTCGTCAACTGTAAATAAATATTAATGGTACTAAAAAAATAATCATTAACAAAAATGATAAATTTTTATAGTTAAAATGGATTATGAAAATAGATATTAATGATCAATAATAATATATTTATACCTAATCCATATCCATTAAAGATTTTTTAATAAAAAATAATAACTTTTAGGTCAAGCAGACTATTTTAAAGTTCTCAAAGTTAAGGATAATCTATAATAATATATTTATATCTAATCCATATCTATTATAGTTTTCCGAGTAATACTCTCCATTATGTGGATGTTCTCTTTCCTTGTTTGTAATTTCTCTAGATCTATTGGGTTAGTTCCACATAGCTCACCTCTATCTCCACCTGATTTTCCCATCGTATGGGGTCAGAGCTATTCTAATACAGTAAGGGAACCAATCTCCTATTACAGTTAAACTATTTCGAATGATAAGAATAATACTTCAATCTATGCTTGATAGTTAATGACAATTGTCTTAGCTATTAGAAGACGGAGAAGCTATCTTCCCGGACACAAGTTTTATATTAAAACTGGTCAAAAGCCATTGAAGTTTCTACTTGAGCAGAGGGAGATTCAACCTGAATATCATAGGTATGTGATGAAGTTAATGAGGTATGACTTTGAAATTGATTACAAGCCGAGAAAGGAGAACTAAACAGCTGATGTCCTATCTTAGATGCAACCAATAGGATAATTGAAGTCTATATTGACCACTAGAGTGTTGGAGACTCCTAATCTAGTGGAGGAAATAAAAAATGATGCTGACTTGCAGACTTAAATAGAAGTTATCCTTAGAGATCCAAGCCACAGACCACCCTACTTGGTTGAACACGGGAGGTTACTCTGTAAGAATAAGTTAGTTATTCCAAAAACCTCTAATATGATTCCTGCAATAATTAAGGAATGTCATGAAGATTGCACAGGTGGACATTAGGGACCTCTTAAAACCTATAAGAATGTATTTACTCAAGTTTATTGGACGATAGAGAATGACATATATAGATTCATTGTTGCTCGTCTAGTCGAACAAAGAAATAAATACATGGCATTATCTCCCGCTAGACTTTTGCAGCCATTACCAGTTCCTCAACAGGTATGGGATGTCATTATTATGGATTTCATAAAAGGACTACTAAGATCTCAAGGGTACTCAACAATTTTGATTCTAGTGGACTGATTGAGTAAATACAACCAAGCATCCTTTCACAGCCGAATCTGTGGCATTAATATTCCTTAAAAAAGTTGTTAGACTCCATGGTTTTCTTACCTCAATCATCTTTGACTAGGATAAAGTTTTCTCAAACCTATTATACAAGGATCTATTCAAGGCTCACGAAACCTCACTTAAATATAGCTAGCTTGGCTTACCATCCAGAAATGGATAGATCAACAGAAATGGTAAATCATTCGGTTGAGAATTATCTTCGATGTTTTGCTGGGAGTGTCCAAAACAGTGGATATAATGGTTGATGTGGGCTGAGTACTATTATAATACTAGCTACCACGGAGTTCTAAAGACTTCACTTTTTAAGGTGTTATAAGGAAGAAATCCTTCACTACCACTTCAGTTTGATCAGAGAATGACTCATTTAGACTCAGTGGATCAGCTGCTTGAAGAAAGAGACATTTATTTAGTGAAGATAAGATAAAATCTCTAGAGAGCTCAAACCATCATGAAGAACCAAGTAGACAAGAAAAAAGAGATTTAGAATTTACTGTGGATGAGTATGTGTGGCTCAAATTGGTTCGTTATAGAAAAATACCACTAGTAAGAAGAGGTAATGAAAAGTTAGCTCCCAAATAATATGGATTGTTTTGAATTGTTAAGAGAAATGAAAAGGTAGCTTATCAATTACAATTGCCTGAGGGATCTAGAATCCATTATGTGTTTAATGTCTCACAACTTAGGCCTTTGATAGTTATGAACTATCAAAGTAGCTGATTATTCCAAATAAGTGGGAAAAGCAACCAATAGAGAACATGTTTCCAGAACAAGTGTTAGTGTGACAAAAGAAAACCGTACAAGCTGGATTTAAAGTGCTCATCAACTGGAAGGATTTGGAGAAGGCATACACTACATGGATGAGTTATGATAACATTAAAATGCAGTTTCCGGACTTCCACCTTGAGGAAAAGGTAAAAAAATGGGAGGGAGTAATGATAGATCACTAATTGTGAATATTTACAATAGGAGAAGATGTAAGATTAATATTGGAACAAAAGGCAGGATTGTGCCAGCTAGGATAGAGAGGGTGGAATTTTTTGTATAGTAAGAGGTTGGAATTATTTGTATAACAAGCGGTAAAGGTTTTCAGAACAAGAAATCGTGGGGCTGTTAACCCTTTTATTATTTTTTCGTTATTAGAAAAGTATCATATAGATAGTAGAGAATAAGATAAAAGGGGATGGTCATTTTTGTCTAAGACATGAGCCAAAGGTGGGGGGCTGTGAGGTGCTCTATAACCTCTGGGGTTATAACTTGATTATTAATTCAAATACAAGTTACTTCAATTATAAAAAAAACTAGTATATTAACTCGCGCGTTGCGCGAGAACATTAGTTTTTAATTTTACATATTTTTATAATTATTATATATTAATAGTTAATTAATTTTTATTAAATAATTATATATAATTATTTGATAATTTTAAAATTACTTATATGTGTATATAAAGTTTTTAATTTATAATTATTGAATTATATTAATTTAAATATTTCACTAAAATAATAAAAATAAGTAATAATTAATATTTTCAAAAGTGTAAAAATTAACTAATAGTTTTAATTTTTACATTTATTGATTTATTTATATTGACAAATATAAGTTAACACATTTTTATTTTCAAATAAAAAATAACCAATAAAAAAATATAGATATAAATACATAACTACATTTTTCACGCTTTGATTAATTTAAATGAATATTGATATATTTAATTTAATGTGATTATATCAAGTAAATTTGTAGAAATTAGAAATTTATATATGGTAGTTATAAAATATATGTATATATTCCTAAATTTTACTATTTTTAAAATAATATAAATATTTTTTGAATGATGAGAATAATGATTGTATCATACTAACTTGAAAATATATAAGTATTCTATGTCTACATGTACTTTGTTTTATTTTAAAATTTTATTATGTAAAAAATTTAATTTAACTACAATATGAATTTACTTTGATTTAAAAAAAAAAAAGAAAAAAGGAAAAAAATTATGAACAAATATAAAAAATTGAATTAAGTAAAATTTTTTAATAACCAAAAATAAATCAATAATATAACAAATAAAATTTTCAATTTTTACAATGGTTGAATTAATACATTAATTATATTTCAATTTTTTTTAGTTAAAGGATAATGGATGATAATTTATTCAAATAAAAAAAAGTATAAATAAGATATATTGATAATTTAATATAGAATAACTAAAATATTTTTGTTATAAATATACTAAAAATAAAAAAAAAATGATTTGAAAAATATTAAAAGAATAGATTAAATTATTTAGGTAATAAATTATAATAATTACATTTTGAAAGATACCAAATTATAATAAAAAAAATAATTGAACTGATGAATTGATATCAATTATATATATATATATATATATGAAATATCTAATTTAAAAATAAATAAAAGTGATTTTTTTCCATCTAAATATATAACTATAAGTCATAATCCACCTACCGGAAAATTTAATAATATTACTTTAATTGTAAATATTTAAAAAAAAAAATAGGTGACTCACAAATAGAAAAAATAGTTGATTATATTATATATATATATATTTTACATAATTAGATAAATTCATATTGGATTTTAAAAAAAGAAATACATCAAGAAGTATAATTTTAGAATTGGAAACCCAAAATTCAAAATAAAATGAAGACTAATTAATAGTTTAAAAGATATAAAGACAAAAGTATATATAAAAGTTGAATATATTTTTTTAAATATTTAATATATAATAATTTTTAATGGGTTGTTTAGGATATTGATTAGATGCAAAATAAGGTGTCATTTACTTTTTATCGTGACAATTTTATTAAGCTTATTGTCTATAATTTAGATATTTGTGACCTTTTATTCTTATCAATATTTTAGAAAGTTATTAAAAAGAATTAAAAAAACTGCCGTTTTTTTCTATTTAAATAAATAATTTATGGCATTCTGTTTACATAAATGACATCAAATAAATAAATAAATATATTTATATATTATAATTGTAACCTTCTATCAAAATTATTAAATTAAAATTATCCAACTTAGTTTTTACTAAATTATCAAAATCATCTATTTCATTTGAAACTATCAAAATTATTCTTGAAGTTATTAACTTATTTAAAGTCTTTTTAAAAAGAAAAAAATTATCAAAATGATTTTTGAAATTATTAAATTTATTTATTCATAAACTATCAAAATCATTTATTTTTTTAACTATTAAAAATATTATTAAAATGATCAAAATCAGTTTTATAAATAAAAAGTTGTTCACTATAAAATTAATCACCATTCTCTAATCCTGTCATCATATTTTATTTAAAAACTTTATTCTAATAAAAAATTAGTTATGCATACACTATGGTAAGTTATGTAACCAAAAATAATTTATTTTGAAATTTTTTTTACTTTAATTAATTTAATTTTAAAACAAATCAATTTGTTATATATATATTTATTGCGATATATTAAATAGAATAAAAAATAAATTTAATTAAATTAATTAAGAAGAATAAAATAGAAAATAAAATAAAAAATGTAATAGATTTAAGATCTAGTCTAAGTCAAAAATCTTTTGTAAAATAGATTATTAATATAATCTAATTATAGGGTAGATAAAAAATACACATGATCTAATCCTGATTATTTTTAAATAAATATTGTAAATTTTGAGTTTTCATCTTTTATCAAATAATAATTTTAAATTAAAAAAAGGAAAAAAAAGAGTAAAAAACTCAATTTTTTAATTATATATATATAAATAAAAGCAAATTAAAAATATACCATGAAATCAAATATATTTTGGTTTCATTATATTCATTTTTATAAATTATAAATTATTCCATTAAATAAAATTTTATCTAATAAACAAATTTTGAGGGTAAAACTTTTATTCAATTCCAAAAATTTTGAACACAATTGCTTGAGATAATGAGCTTTAAGTTAGTTAAATTTCCCTTTTATACTATGGATACTGAGAAATACTAAAGAAACTTTTTATTTTAATTTATAAGAATATATATATTTTTTTATTTGTAATATTTCAAAAGGGTATATTTATCGTTTAAACTATAGATTTTAATTTTTATTATTTGTCAAATATTCTACACCATAAAAAAAATGGTCTTATGAATTTTCCATTATTGTTAATTTTTCCACCTAATATAATTAACTTCATAATAGCATTAACTATTACACTAAAATAATTTAGATTTTTCAAATGTAATGAATTTCGATAAAAAAATTAATTCATCTTTTCATATACTCAAATATTACTTTTATTAATAATTAAATAATTGAATTATGATAAGTAAAATTTATGAAATAAATTCTTTAATTACATAAATGGTGACCACAGAAACTCTATATCAATAAACAAAACAATGCATTTATGTTTTCAAAACACGTTGTTTTTCTTTCCAAAACTTACTATTTATATTTATCTGGATTAAATTATGCTTTTGGGTCTTTCCAAAACTTTTGCTTTATGTTATTGGGATTAAATTATGCTTTTGGGGTGCATTGGATTATGTACTAATAGAGTCAATTCATCGAGATGCTACACTTTTAAATAATAATATTTAATTTACATTTAAATTAAATATCTATGTTAGCATTAAATATTCTAATAACATCATTTGCATCTTTCAAATTTTCTAAATTTTAATAAAAAAATTAATTTCCATCCTTTTATATACTTTTAACTTTATTAAATAAAATTAAGGGTCCATAGTATCACTAACTATTCTAGGAAAACCATTTAAATTCTAAAGATTTAACAAAATTGAATAAAAATTTAAATACATATTTTCATATTCATTGACATACGTACTATTACTTATTAATATCGAATGATCGATGATAAAATTTATAATTTATATTTAATTAGATAAAACTCATTCCTGATTAGAATATTAAAAATTTGATTTTTTGCCTCTATAAATTAAATGTAACTGTTAATTAATATTATGTATCTATTTGTGTTAGTTTATATATAAAACCCTTAAATAATACCACATTAATAATATTTAACTTACAAAAAACCTAATAATTAATTATTCCATTAAAATCATTTATATTTCTCCAATTTAATAAATTTTAATAAAAAATAGTGTTCATCTTTTCATATACTAACTTACAAACTTAAAACTCTTTATAAAATTACATTTCACATTTTAATAAATTTTAAATAACTCTAGTAATTTTTTATATTTTTCAAATACTTTAACTTACAATAAAACTTCATAAAATTACGTGAATGATATTAAATGAGTAGGTTTAATATTTGAATTATCATTATCTCATTACAAATACATGATTGTGAAAATAGTAATAACTACAAAAATTAATAAATGAAAAGTAAAACGTATAGTAAATAGCTATAATGAAAATTGAAAATACTTAAAATTTTTGAAAATTAAATTTATAAGATTGATAATTGAGCCTAGCATAAGTAAGTAAAAATATAGCCAATGTCAAATCGCAAAGTCCAAATTAACCATATATATATCTATATATTTATATAAAAGAGCTACAAAACACGCCTATGTGGCATACTTCAAATTGTTCCATTCCATCTTATAAATTAGGTTCATTCTTCCAATTATTTACTCAAATGCCATTATTAATAATATCTTATAAATAAGGTTCATTTTTCAAGTTATTTACTTATATGCCACTAATTAGTATATTATCATTCATTAATGCATTAATTAAAGATGTATTCTTTTATTACATCTCTTCAAATATCTTATTATCATAAATCACATTCCATTGATGCATAAAAATAAATAAATAAAACAAAAAAAAGAGAAAAAAATCAAATAATGGTTACATTATTTTATACCATAAAATATATTATAATAATAATAATAATAAATTGAGACAATTTATTATACAAATCGAGAAAGTTGGAAATGCTATATATATAAAACTAGTGTAGATACTCGCGCAATGCGCAAGATTAAATATGTTATTAGATTAATAATAAATAAAATTCTTAATATACTCCCAGTAAAAGAAGATATTATATTAAGAGTCTAAATATTTTATTCTTTTTAATGAATTTGTTAATATAACAAAGATTAAATCTATTCAATTAATGGGAAGAGATTTGTGTTTATAGATTAGTATATAAAAATATGGAAATTTAATTTTTATTTAAATTTAATCGATTTGAGAAATGTAAATAGATACAGTGGAATAATTAACGTTATCATGAAATTTTAATTTTATTTAATTATAAGTTAAATGTTATTAATTTGGGTATTATTTAACATTTTTATATACATATAACACAAAGGGGTGGATACTTTTTTTAAAACAAAACTTTTAATCATGAATGCGTATTTTATTTTAATTAAATATATTATTTGCAACCTTTCTTATTCATTTAATTAGTAATAGAATGGAAGTTAAAAGTATATGAAAAGATATGTTTAAATTTTTATTCAAATTCATTATACTTGATTAATTTAAATGATTTTGGTGGAATAGCTAGTGATACTATAGAGTTAATTTTATTTAATACAATTAAATAATATAGAAGAGGAAAATTAAATTCTTATTAAATTTGAAAAAATGCAAATGTTGCACCCAAGGTCTCGACTCTATTTAGTACACAATCAAAATTTGATATTTTTAATATATTTTATTTTAAAAAATAATTTTAAATATTTATTATTATTTCTTTAAAAAATGTGTAAATAATTAAATTGAAAAAATTAAAAAATTATTGGGATAATAAAAATATTAATATATAAAATACGAATAAAATATATTTTTCAAAAAGTCACTCAGGTCACTAACGGTCAAGGAAATTGAATATTAATTAAATCTCTCTCTCATAATTTCATTTAGTTTTATTATTGATAATAAATAAATATAAATATAATTTATTACTATTAATATTTTATTTATAATTATTTTGTGTACATTTAAATTTATATTGAAAATATCATAAATAATTGTGAATTATAGATTTGTGAAATAAATTTAAAAATTGATTGAAGAAAGATAACAAATATGAAAATTTATTTAAAAATATTTTAAATAAAACTATAAATAAAATATGAAAATAATAATATAAAAAGAGTTTAGAATGATGTTGACATTTATTAATTTGTAATGGAATATGAAAGAAGACAAATAATGATAAATCATCCATTATTATTATTATTTATTATTATTTATTATTATTATTATTATTATTATTATTATTATTATTATTACTATTATTACTATAGTTGCTACTCAAATTTAATAAAATTTATTATACATTTGATACAAATGTAATAATATTTATGAGGATTAAATATATATTTAATATAATTGAATTTTACTTTTAATACTGGAAAAAAAAAATGTTTGTATATAAATTTAAATATGATTCTTCATATCATCCTAGTTTTATAGTGTCTTTCCATTCTTTTCTAAAAATATCATAAAACCAATTTCAAATTAACAAAATAAATACAAATAGTAAATAGAAAGATAACTATTATTCTATTAAGTATTAACAGTTATGATGTTCAGACTTTTTATTATTATTTTAATTTATTTAATAAAAACGTATTGTATGGTTGATACTTAAATTGTTTATTTTTTTTGTAATAAATTATTATTTTATAACTTAGCTGTGTAGATTTTTTATTTTAATAATAAGTAAATAAAATGTAATAAATAAAATTGGGAGTGAGTGAAGATTTAAAAATAAATAAATTGATGGAATCAAAGAATTCATAAAGATTGTATTTAACGTTTTCGATTTAAAAAATAATCTATGAAAATTTAAATTACTAAGTTACCAAATAAAATCATATATATATATATATATTTATAACTAATGGTAATGTATATATGGTGTATATCAAGAATTAATTTAACATTTAATTTTGGCAGTTATACTTTAAAAGAAATAAAATGTTGTAAAAATAAAATAATGTATCGGTATTATTCATTAAAAAATACAATAATAACAAATAACATCAAAATATATATATATACTAATAAACATTCAATTATTTTTTCGTTTTAAATGCAATATCTGCAAATTCAACAAATGATATACATCACCATTAAATTGGCTAACATAAAATCGAAAATCGATCTAACATCCTAAAACTAATATTTCAAATTTGGATATTTGTTTTTATATTAATAATTAATATGTAAGAAAAAAATAAATAAAAAATAAAAAAATAAAACGGTTGACTATATTACTTTCCTCCCCATTATTACGAGATTTTGTATCTTCATTTTTTAATAGTTTTTTTTTTTATTAAAGACCCTGCAATGAAAAAAAAAATCATTAGAGAATAAAACATAAGGAAAATGAAATATATTAATATTTTTGAATGCACATAGATTTATAAAATGAATTTGGTATAATTAGCATTGAATGAAAAATTTAATATTAAATTAAAAAAATAGAATATAAAAAAAATGATTTGTTATTATTTTAATTGACAATAATGATTACCATTTCATTTATTTTTTTAAAACTATCGATTTCTTCTATTTTTCATATTCTCTCACATTTATTTAGATTTTTGTAAAAAAAAAATTATCTAAAAATTCACTGATTATAGAAATTCATTGAAATTTCAAACTACACAATATTTAATTATATCTAAATGATAAAAGTAAAAAATCTTATTACTTGTCATCTATATTTGAAAAATAATAGAAGTTCATATTATAACCCTAAAAAATAATTTAAAAATAAAAAAAATTGAATGTAGGTGTAGAGAAATATTTCAAGAAGTAATAATGAAAACTTACCACAAATGATTCATATTTTCTGTAATTTGGTGATAAAGAGATCGAATTTACATTTAGATCTAAAACATAACACAAAAATCATATAAGAACATCAATATATGAAAAATAACAATCTTTTAAGAGTAACACTGTTAGTGACAATCAATATATTTTTCAATAAATCATTCAGAATATGTAAATTTGATAAATATCACAAAATCAAGATTAACAATAAAAATTTGTAAAAACTTTAAATTAATTACTCGATTTGCGCTCATTTCGTTGAGAGGAAGAGTCAAAATACAAACATATGAAATGATGAAAATAAAAATGATAACAAAAAAATAAGATAGATAAGAGAAGAAATGAGATATTCTTGAATGAAATATCAAACATATTTATAAAGGGAAAAATGACAATGTAGTTATTAGCTCCTTAATCACTTTGAGCATATTTTGGGAATATTCGTTTTATATTCTTTTTAAATTCCGTAAAATTAAAATTAATATATGATACATTAATGCGGTGAGAAATGAAGAGAAATGGTTAGAAAAAGCTATTGGGAGAGACGATAAGAAAGCAATACACGTGTTGTCTTTTTATTGGTACAATATCTTCACGTTTCAAAACTTGCTATTTCTGAAAATTTTCAACCTAAAGCGGAACTCTCAGCGTCCCACGTCAGATTTGTGGGTCCCGCTCAAAGTTCCGCTTTATATATATATAGATGGTTAGTAAATGGTCAACATACATGTGATGACTATACTTAATAAAGTTGAAGAAATTAAAAAAAAATAAATCAAGTAATACTCTAATAAAAAAAAAATAAAAAAATTATATGTATATATATATATATAACTCAATTATCGAGAAAAAATGATAAACAATGAAATATATTAAGAAGAATTAATAAACAAAATTTTGGTCACGTGATTAAAGTAATTGATTTAATAATGAAAAAATGAAAAAAATAAAATTTTATCTGGTATTTGATTCCTGGAGAAGCTAGCAGTTAGTTCTAAATTTGAAATACATATATTAAAAATGTATCACAAAATAAAAAATTAAATAAAAAGGAAAATTTTATTATAAACATAAAAGACAAATATATGAAAATAAAATAAGTATAAGAGACCCTAGTAGCAGCATAGGTGGAAGACAAAAGACATAGGTTTACAACTTATTGTTGAAAGAAGCATCTTTACCTTCCGACTTCAATTATCTGCTGTATTTCCATACAAAGAACTTCACATAAGATCTCCCAATGTTACTTGAGGTCTAGATATGAAAAGAATGAGTAATTCACTCGAATATATAGATAGACAAATTGAGAGAGAAGAAAAGGGAAATATTTATTAGCATTGAATAACTACAAATAGAAATATGAACCATCAAAATGAGTGCAAACGTATCATCTAATTCAAATATTCAATTTTTATTATACTTAAATACATTTTTTGCCACATGTCACTGTGTTATTGGCAATATATCAACCTAATACAAAAATCTTGCATTTCTACTCTTTTTATTCTAATTAATATATATATAATATTAGCGAGAATCAATTTCTGTGTTGTTGAAATTGAAGAAGAAGATGAAACGAAAAGCCCATTTATAAGAGTCAATAAAAGAGAGACGGTTCGTAAAATGGATTAATTGAATAAATTATTATGAGTGAGAAATTGATGAAAAGAGAGAGAATCTACTAACAAAACTCAAAAATAGCAATTTTAGCTCTTTTTCAACCAAAAACTGAATCCTCAGAGTGCCACGTCAGCTTCGTGGATTTGCTGAAGGATTCCGCTTAATATATATAAGCTTCGTGGATTTGCTGAAGGATTCCGCTTAATATATATATATATATATATAGATTGACTACCCCCATTTTCTCATATTCTCTACTATTTATATGACACTTTTCTAATAACAACAAAATAACAAAAAGATTAATGACCTTATGATTTCCGTGTTATGACAACTGTCACCGCTTGCCATACACAAAATTTCACCCTCTTTGTCCTAATAGACACAATACTACCTTAGGTTTCAATATTACCCTTACCTCTTCTCTTTTTGTAAGCATTCACAATTAGTGGTTTATCAGAAAATTCATTTAAAGGAGGAAAGAAACACATCTTTATTGGTATTAAACTAGATCAAAGCATGTTTTGAAGCTAGAACTTTTGAGGTAAGAGTATGGGCTACCACATTTACTTAATGAGGAATGTGGTGATATGCTAATTCCGGCCACATTACAAAAATATTTAATATCATTAAAGATAAATTTAAGGTTGTCATTAGAATATGTTGAAGGATTGAACTGACTTGACACAATTAAAGAGTCTACTTCTATTGAGTTTATTGTAATGTTGTGCATTTTAGCAACAACAAGGCATTGTCTTAAAGCCAATGATCCAATACCTAAAGTAATGGAGGTAAAAGGATGGTAAATGGAAGCAACGAGAATAATATCACCTACTGAATTTGAAAATGACAATGTCAAGACTTGTGCCTAAAGACCCATTCCGGGAAGCATAATCAGCGTTCGTTTTCATGGTACCTTTGGCTGGAGGTATCCAAGAAGTATCATTTTTGGTATGGGAGGGAGCTTAGCGTCGTAGAGGATTCAATTGGAAATTTTGAATTCTTCCAATGTATTTTAAGGCAAAGTGATAGATTTCTTCACCTGTGAAACCATATTTGTTTTCATTTTCAGGTGATGATATGGTTAAAATTGATAGTTGAGTGTGGTAGATTTTGTTAATAAAATTGAACCATCGAATTTGTTGGATCTTCCGGAGCCGCTTCACTAACTCCCACATTAGTATAA